>JAVIAB010000139.1:65899780-66431137 GCA_032433765.1 Megaustenia siamemsis
GAGTGGATGTGTGATAAGTGTTGAGTTTGTGGGTGTGTGATGAGTGGTAGTGAGTGGATGTGTGATGAGTGTTGAGTTTGTGGGTGTGTGATGAGTGTTGAGTTAGTGGGTGTGTGATGAGTGGTAGTGAGTGGATGTGTGATGAGTGTTGAGTTTGTGGGTGTGTGATGAGTGTTGAGTTAGTGGGTGTGTGATGAGTGTTGAGTTAGTGGGTGTGTGATGAGTGGTAGTGAGTGGATTTGTGATAAGTGTTGAGTTAGTGGGTGTATGATGAGTGGTAGTGAGTGGATGTGTGATGAGTGTTGAGTTTGTGGGTGTGTGATGAGTGGTAGTGAGTGGATGTGTGATGAGTGTTGAGTTTGTGGGTGTGTGAGAAGTTCTGAGTGAGTGGATGTGTGATAGGTATTGAGTTGGTGGGTGTGTGATAAGTGTGAGTGAGTGAATGTGTGATGAGTGTTGAATTGGTAGGTGTGTGATAAGTGTGAGTGGATGTGTGATGAGTGTTGAGTTGGTGGGTGTGTGATAAGTGGGAGTGAGTGGATGTGGGATAAGTGTTGAGTTGGTGCATGTGTGATAAGTGTTAAGTTGGTACATGTGTGATAAGTGTTAAGTTGGTACATGTGTGATAAGTGTTACGTTGATGCATGTGTGATAAGTGTTAAGTTGGTGCATGTGTGATAAGTGTTAGGTTGGTGCATGTGTGATAAGTGTTAAGTTGGTGCATGTGTGATAAGTGTTAAGTTGGTACATGTGTGATAAGTGTTAAGTTGATGCATGTGTGATAAGTGTTAAGTTGGTACATGTGTGATAAGTGTTAAGTTGGTACATGTGTGTTAAGTGTTAAGTTGGTGCATGTGTGATAAGTGTTAAGTTGATGCATGTGTGATAAGTGTTAAGTTGGTACATGTGTGATAAGTGTTAAGTTGGTACATGTGTGATAAGTGTTAAGTTGGTGCATGTGTGATAAGTGTTAAGTTGATGCATGTGTGATAAGTGTTAAGTTGGTGCATGTGTGATAAGTGTTAAATTGGTGCATGTGTGATAAGTGTTGAGTTGGTGTATGTGTGATAAGTGCACTGTAGGATTATGTTTAACAAGCAGAGAGCTGTAAGGTTATGTTGTAACAAGCAGAGAACTGCAAGGTTATGTTGTAACAAGCAGGGAACTGTAAGGTTATGTTGTAACAAGCAGAGAACTGTAAGGTTATGTTTTAACAAGCCGAGAACTGTAAGGTTATGTTGTAACAAGCAGAGAACTGTAAGGTTATGTTTTAAACAAAAAATAATACCGAAGTAATAAATAACATGTTACACAACTCATCCATAAAAGGATAATGTTTCAGATATTAATTCGTTTGTTAAGAAACCTGACTATAACCATGTCTAGCTACTGGTGCCGCTGTAGTGTAGCTTTCGTTGCCACATTTCTCTCACTTCTTTAGTCATTGTGGTTATATGAGAATACAGGACTTGCGTCTAATGCAGTCACCACGAAGAATTCAGGTCAGAGTATTTTACACCGTGGCTCCCCATATCCAGATAGCAGTGGAGGGAAACAACCTTGAACTTACTGTGATTCGAACCCGCCTTTTTAGGATTTAGAGAACGAGAAATGATCCTATCGGGGAGCGTGTTCACAATCCGCTGTGGCTGTTAAACTCTCTTCTCGTGTACTTTACATTCCTCTTCCAAACAGAGATAAACAATGACTCCAATGATATTAATGTCGGCCAAGGTCGGTGCTAGAAAAGGTTAGCCTAGTCCCCACAGATTCTGGTTGCTATGATAAATAATTCATCGGAAGTTTCTCCAGTTCTCTGCTCTCGCTGAGTCTCGTTTGTCGCACAACACTCGTGAGGATGTACACGGAATTCTGGGAGTCTCGTATGTGCCGGTGTGCGTGGACAATTAGTGTCTGTTTATGTGAATGGCACTGTCTTGGTGTCTGCCATTCCGTGAGCTTAGTGCGAGACTCACATCTTCTCGACACGAAGAGAGACTTGCACTTGAGGGTTAGATAATTCGTGGAGCAGAAGATAAATTGCCTATTATTATTCTTGGCCATTTCCTATTCTAAAAATAAAATTGAAGCCTTTGTAATGTGGCTTTATAGAAGAATATGAATAATTGAATGTAAAGAAAATAAAACAAACGATGAAGACTTAAAACAACTAAGAATGAAAAGAGGCCTTATAAACCCAATTCAAACAAAGAAAAATGTGATTTTTGGGGCATATTAAAAGACACAGGAGTCTACTAAAGTAATCTTGAACGGGAAAATAAAATACCAGGTAAAAGAGGCAGAGGCAGACCAAGATTAACATGGACGAGTAACATCAAAAGATGGACTAGTCCTCATATGACTACCTGTACCATCGAAGCAAGAGACACAGCGGAATGGCGCTCCATGGTAGCCAAGCTTCGAAGCGGAGACGGTATTCAATGATGATTCTGTTCTCTTCTACTTTTGCATTAAATGGAATCAGTTTCATTGCAGTCGGGGAAACACCAGATCTGAGCCACCGACCGTCCCTGTATTTCTCGAAGCGTACACAGACTGATTGTTCCTGTAAAGTGTTGCTTATAGATGACTGATTGTTCCGGTAAAATGTTGCTTATATATAACTGATTGTTCCTGTAAAGTATTGCTTATAGATGACTGATTGTTCCGGTAAAATGTTGCTTATATATGACTGATTGTTCCGGTAAAATGCTGCTTAAAGATGACTGATTGTTCCGG
Organism: Megaustenia siamemsis; assembly: GCA_032433765.1. Lineage (NCBI taxonomy): Eukaryota > Metazoa > Mollusca > Gastropoda > Stylommatophora > Ariophantidae > Megaustenia > Megaustenia siamemsis. Next base: position 65,902,520 of record JAVIAB010000139.1, read on the forward strand.
TAAAATTTTGCTTATAGATGACTGATTGTTCCGGTAAAGAGTTCCCTATAGATGACTGATTGTTCCAGTAAAATGTTGCTTATAGATGACTGATTGTTCCGGTAAAATGTTGCTTATAGATGACTGATTGCTCCTGTAAAATGTTGCTTATAGATGACTGATTGTTCCTGTAAAGTGTTGCTTATAGATGACTGATTGCTCCTGTAAAATGTTGCTTATATATGACTGATTATTCCGGTAAAACGTTGCTTATAGATGACTGATTGCACCGGTAAAATGTTCCTTATAGATGACTGATTGTTCCGGTAAAATGTTGCTTACAGTTGACTGATTGCTCCTGTGAAATGTTGCTTATAGATGACTGATTGCTCCTGTAAAATGTTGCTTATAGATGACTTATTGTTCCGGTAAAATGTTGCTTATAGATGACTGATTGTTCCGGTAAAATGTTGCTTATAGATGATTGATTGTTCCGGTAAAGTGTTGCTTATAGATGACTGATTGCTCCTGTAAAATGTTGCTTGTAGATGACTGATTGTTCCTTTAAAGTGTTGCTTATAGATGACTGATTGTTCCAGTAGAATGTTGCTTATATATGACTGATTGTTTCGGTAAAATGTTGCTTATAGATGACTGATTGTTCCGGTAAAATGTTGCTTATAGATGACTGATTGTTCCGGTAAAATGTTGCTTTTAGATGACTGATTGCCCCTGTAAAATGTTGTTTAAATATGACTGTTTGTTCCGGTAAAATGTTACTTATAGATGACTGATTGTTCCGGTAAAATGTTGCTTATATAAGACTGATTGTTCCGTTAAAGTGTTGCATACAGATGACTGATTGCTCCCGTATAATGTTGCTTATATATGACTGATTGTTCCTGTAAAATGTTTCTTATATATGACTGATTGTTCCTGTAGAATGTTGCTTATATATGACTTATTGTTCCTGTAAAATGTTGATTAAATATGACTGATTGTTCCGGTAAAGTGTTACTTATAGATGACTAATTGTTCCGGTAAAATGTTGCTTATATAAGACTGATTGTTCCGTTAAAGTGTTGCTTATAGATGACTCATTGCTCCTGTAAAATGTTGCTTATATATGACTGATTGTTCCGGTAAAATGTTGCTTTTATATGACTGATTGTTCCGGTAAAATGTTGCTTATATATGACTTATTGCTCCGGTAACGTGTTGCTTATAGATGACTGATTGTTCCTGTAAAGTGTTGCTTATAGATGACTGATTGTTCCGGTAAAATGTTGCTTATATATGACTGATTGCTCCTGTAATGTGTTGCTTATAGATGAATGATTGTTCCTTTAAAGTGTTGCTTATAGATGACTGATTGTTCCGGTAAAATGTTGCTTATATATGACTTATTGCTCCTGTAAAGTGTTGCTTATAGATGACTGAATTTTCCGATAAAGTGTTGCTTATAGATGACTGATTGTTCCGATAAAGTGTTGCTTATAGATGACTGATTGTTCCGGTAAAATGTTGCTTATATATGACTTATTGCTCCAGTAAAGTGTTGCTTATAGATGACTGAATTTTCCGATAAAGTGTTGCTTATAGATGACTGATTGTTCAGATAAAGTGTTGCTTATAGATGACTGATTGTTCCGATAAAGTGTTGCCTAGAGATGACTGATTGTTCCGGTAAATTGTTGCCTATAGATGCATCTGTTTTTCCCTCTATGTACTCCGGATCGACCAGATCCCGTAAAATAATAATTTTAAAAATGATACTATTGTTTGATAAAAAGAACTTTGATAAAATCTCACTTTTAAGAAAGTAGAAAAAGTACAGGACATTGTCATCAATAAATGTTGCAAACGTTCCACGATTGTTGCTAAAATGCCACTTTAAGATGGCAACAAACAGATGTGTTCTAGCTGTCCTAAAAAGTGTCATCTGATGTTGTCAGTCCTTACTCTGGGTCCGCCATAGGGACTTCTTCCACCCCCTTTAATCTATGTTTTGTGTGGTCTAGAATCACTTGACATTCTTCCATCCCCTATAATCTATGTTTTGTGTGGTCTAGAATCACTTGACATTCTTCCATCCCCTCTTTTAATCTATGTTTTGTGTGGTCTAGAATCACTTGATATTCTTCCATCCCCTCAAATCTATGTTTTGTGTGGTCTAGAATCACTTGACATTCTTCCATCCCCTTTAATCTATGTTTTGTGTGGTCTAGAATCACTTGACATTCTTCCATCCCCTGTAATCTATGTTTTGTGTGGTCTAGTGTCACTTGACATTCTTCCATCCCCTCTAATCTATGTTTTGTGTGGTCTAGAATCACTTGACATTCTTCCATCCCCTTTAATCTATGATTTGTGTGGTCTAGAATCACTTGACATTCTTCCATCCCCTTTAATCTATGTTTTGTGTGGTCTAGAATCACTTGACATTCTTCCATCCCCTCTTTTAATCAATGTTTTGTGTGGTCTAGAATCACTTGACATTCTTCCATCCCCTTTAATCTATGTTTTGTGTGGTCTAGAATCACTTGACATTCTTCCATCCCCTTTAATCTATGTTTTGTGTGGTCTAGAATCACTTGACATTCTTCCACCCCCTTTAATCTATGTTTTGTGTGGTCTAGAATCACTTGACATTCTTCCATCCCCTTTAATCTATGTTTTGTGTGGTCTAGAATCACTTGACATTCTTCCACCCCCTTTAATCTATGTTTTGTGTGGTCTAGAATCACTTGACATTCTTCCATCCCCCTTTAATCTATGTTGTGTGTGGTCTAGAATCACTTGACATCCTTCCATCCCCTTTAACCTATGTTTTGTGTGGTCTAGAATCACTTGACATTCTTCCATCCCCTCTTTTAATCTATGTTTTGTGTGGTCTAGAATCACTTGACATTCTTCCATCCCCTCTTTTAATCTATTTTTGTGTGGTCTAGAATCACTTGACATTCTTCCATCCCCTCTTTTAATCTATGTTTTGTGTGGTCTAGAATCACTTGACATTCTTCCATCCCCTCTAATCTATGTTTTGTGTGGTCTAGAATCACTTGACATTCTTCCATCCCCTTTAATCTATGTTTTGTGTGGTCTAGAATCACTTGACATTCTTCCATCCCCTTTAATCTATGTTTTGTGTGGTCTAGAATCACTTGACATTCTTCCATCCCCTCTAATCTATGTTTTGTGTGGTCTAGAATCACTTGACATTCTTCCATCCCCTTTAATCTATGTTTTGTGTGGTCTAGAATCACTTGACATTCTTCCATCCCCTTTAATCTATGTTTTGTGTGGTCTAGAATCACTTGACATTCTTCCATCCCCTTTAATCTATGTTTTGTGTGGTCTAGAATCACTTGACATTCTTCCATCCCCTTTAATCTATGTTTTGTGTGGTCTAGAATCACTTGACATTCTTCCACCCCCTTTAATCTATGTTTTGTGTGGTCTAGAATCACTTGACATTCTTCCATCCCCCTTTAATCTATGTTGTGTGTGGTCTAGAATCACTTGACATCCTTCCATCCCCTTTAACCTATGTTTTGTGTGGTCTAGAATCACTTGACATTCTTCCATCCCCTCTTTTAATCTATGTTTTGTGTGGTCTAGAATCACTTGACATTCTTCCATCCCCTCTTTTAATCTATTTTTTGTGTGGTCTAGAATCACTTGACATTCTTCCATCCCCTCTTTTAATCTATGTTTTGTGTGGTCTAGAATCACTTGACATTCTTCCATCCCCTCTAATCTATGTTTTGTGTGGTCTAGAATCACTTGACATTCTTCCATCCCCTTTAATCTATGTTTTGTGTGGTCTAGAATCACTTGACATTCTTCCATCCCCTTTAATCTATGTTTTGTGTGGTCTAGAATCACTTGACATTCTTCCATCCCCTCTAATCTATGTTTTGTGTGGTCTAGAATCACTTGACATTCTTCCATCCCCTTTAATCTATGTTTTGTGTGGTCTAGAATCACTTGACATTCTTCCATCCCCTTTAATCTATGTTTTGTGTGGTCTAGAATCACTTGACATTCTTCCATCCCCTCTTTTAATCTATGTTTTGTGTGGTCTAGAATCACTTGACATTCTTCCATCCCATTTAATCTATGTTTTTATGTGGTCTAGAATCACTTGACATTCTTCCACCCCCTTTAATCTATGTTTTGTGTGGTCTAGAATCACTTGACATTCTTCCACCCCTTTAATCTATGTTTTGTGTGGTCTAGAATCACTTGACATTCTTCCATCCCCTTTAATCTATGTTTGTGTGGTCTAGAATCACTTGACATTCTTCCATCCCCTTTAATCTTTGTTTTGTGTGGTCTAGAATCACTTGACATTCTTCCATCCCTTTAATCTATGTTTTGTGTGGTCTAGAATCACTTGACATTCTTCCATCCCCTTTAATTTATGTTTTGTGTGGTCTAGAATCACTTGACATTCTTCCATCCCCTCTTTTAATCTATGTTTTGTGTGGTCTAGAATCACTTGACATTCTTCCATCCCCTTTAATTTATGTTTTGTGTGGTCTAGAATCACTTGACATTCTTCCATCCCCTTTAATCTATGTTTTGTGTGGTCTAGAATCACTTGACATTCTCCCATCCCCTTTAATCTTTGTTTTGTGTGGTCTAGAATCACTTGACATTCTTCCATCCCCTCTAATCTATGTTTTGTGTGGTCTAGAATCACTTGACATTCTTCCATCCCCTCTAATCTATGTTTTGTGTGGTCTAGAATCACTTGACATTCTTCCATCCCCTCTAATCTATGTTTTGTGTGGTCTAGAATCACTTGACATTCTTCCATCCCCTTTAATCTATGTTTTGTGTGGTCTAGAATCACTTGACATTCTTCCATCCCCTTTAATCTATGTTTTGTGTGGTCTAGAATCACTTGACATTCTTCCATCCCCTTTAATCTATGTTTTGTGTGGTCTAGAATCACTTGACATTCTTCCATCCCCTTTAACCTATGTTTTGTGTGGTCTAGAATCACTTGACATTCTTCCATCCCCTCTTTTAATCTATGTTTTGTGTGGTCTAGAATCACTTGACATTCTTCCATCCCCTTTAATTTATGTTTTGTGTGGTCTAGAATCACTTGACATTCTTCCATCCCCTTTAATTTATGTTTTGTGTGGTCTAGAATCACTTGACATTCTCCCATCCCTTTAATCTATGTTTTGTGTGGTCTAGAATCACTTGACATTCTTCCATCCCCTCTAATCTATGTTTTGTGTGGTCTAGAATCACTTGACATTCTTCCATCCCCTCTAATCTATGTTTTGTGTGGTCTAGAATCACTTGACATTCTTCCATCCCCTCTAATCTATGTTTTGTGTGGTCTAGAATCACTTGACATTCTCCCATCCCCTTTAATCTATGTTTTGTGTGGTCTAGAATCACTTGACATTCTCCCATCCCCTTTAATCTATGTTTTGTGTGGTCTAGAATCACTTGACATTCTCCCATCCCCTTTAATCTATGTTTTGTGTGGTCTAGAATCACTTGACATTTTTCCATCCCCTCCAATCTATGTTTTGTGTGGTCTAGAATCACTTGACATTCTTCCATCCCCTTTAATCTATGTTTTGTGTGGTCTAGAATCACTTGACATTCTTCCATCCCCTTTAATCTATGTTTTGTGTGGTCTAGAATCACTTGACATTCTTCCATCCCCTTTAATCTATGTTTTGTGTGGTCTAGAATCACTTGACATTCTTCCATCCCCTCTAATCTATGTTTTGTGTGGTCTAGAATCACTTGACATTCTTCCATCCCCTTTAATCTATGTTTTGTGTGGTCTAGAATCACTTGACATTCTTCCATCCCCTCTTTTAATCTATGTTTTGTGTGGTCTAGAATCACTTGACATTCTTCCATCCCCTTTAATCTATGTTTTGTGTGGTCTAGAATCACTTGACATTCCTTCCAGATGAGCAAACCTGCCATTTCATTTGTCACTGAAGGCAGTTCAGAATTGATTCAATACCCAGACTCTCTCTTACGACATCATTTCTGATTGGTTGAGTCTTCATTTCACGCATGCGCTGCCGGGGCCTGGAATGGAAGTAAAGAATTGTAGCGCTCTTCCTTACCAGGCATGTTCGTAAGAGGCGACTAAGGAGAGTTGGGCATGGGACTGGCTATCCTGTACTGTAAAAAACAAAAAGATTAGCCGCAAAAACTTCATAAGCATGGACAAGTCAAAGAAAAGAAAAAAAAATGTAAATACACCACCTAGAAAATATAAGGGCTCTCTGTCTAAGAGATGTATGACGCAATCCAGAGAAAGCCGTAAGGAGTCCGGGTCGCCGACTCACCTTTTGTCTGCTAGGAAATTCTTCAGAATTGGCACCTGGAATGTACATACTCTAAATCAACTAGGAACAGTTGCACAAGTAGCAGCAGAAATGGTAAGATACAAAATAGATATATCTAGAAATGTTCAAAACAAAATGGTTAGGAACAGAAAGGATAAAACTAAACACAGCAGAGATGATTTTATCATGAGGTACATATAGGACAGAGTAGTATCCTCTGGAGTAACCATTGAACTTTATTCGATGAGTCTCAATCTGTCATTAGAATGCCTCTTATTCTAGAGAAAAGAGAAACAACGCGAGTCTAAAGTGAATTAAAAGTCACAAGTGTTTTCGAGTGGACATGTCAGATAATTCATCTCACATAAGGAAATATTTCAACAGGAACGCACACTGGAGCATACAAAATTACATAAACTAAATGTCCACGTTAATTAATAAAGATAAATAAAGACACATGAGAAGCGAGAAAAGTCCTCGTTTAGCCGGTAATTTATTGAAGCGAAATGGGTGATTTCCCCTTTTGTTGGCGTCACAACAAAACTTCAGTGGTTCTCAAGTACTAAAAATAATTTTAGTATTTAGGTTTAGGGTTAGGGTTAGTTTTATTATAAAACCGTTAGGGTTAGTTTTATTATAAAACCGTTAGGGTTAGGGTTAGTTTTATTATAAAACCGATCCAAAACCCTACAATTAGAGGTCCGAATAAGATGTATACTCAAGGGGATGCTACTCTTGCGAACTTTAATTTACCGTACTAAACCTGAACTTTACCGATTGGTGACTTTTAACAGTATTTAAAAACCGCTGTAGTTTTACTTGTGACGTCACCCTAGGGGAGATCACCCTGTTGCTGAAATATTTACGGGACTCAACAAGACCTTTACCCATTATCTCACTTAAAGATTGCGAAGTACCTATTGGCACTAAGGTTTAACTTCTCTTCAAACCTTTCTTCTTAACTACAGCCTTGCGAAAAAAAAGATGTGCACATGAAAATGTTGTTAATGGGTAACTATATCTAGTCTGGATAGTCTAGAAGTAAGACATCGGCTTCTGGACAAGAAAGTCCGGTGTTCGAATCTCGACATACGCAGTAGGAATTTTTGTCATCAGATCTGTGGTTTCCTCTGCAACTTTATATCCCATTGGTCTCTTGCTAGTGAGATTTGATGTCTCTTGTTAGTGAGATTTGATGTCTCTTGTTAGTGAGATTTGATGTCTCTTGTTAGTGAGATTTGATGTCTCTTGTTAGTGAGATTTGATGTCTCTTGTTAGTGAGATTTGATGTCTCTTGTTAGTGAGATTTGATGTCTCTTGTTAGTGAGATCTGATGTCTCTTGTTAGCGAGATTTGATTTCTCTTGTTAGTGATATTTGATGTCTCTTGTTAGTGAGATTTGATTTCTCTTGTTAGTGATATTTGATGTAGTATACTATATATTCACGTCAGCTTACTACATATCTAAGTTAGCCTACTACATATGTACGGTAACCATCGAGTGATTGAGTTATTAGCGGGTCATCATCATTACACTCCGAACATGCTCCTTAGATGCTCAGATCCTCTCCTCAGCAAGTATCCAACAACTAACGACCCCAGTTCTGTGTTGGTCGATACGTCTTCTTATACGCCCACTAAGTTTCTCGTTTCTGGCTGTGCCCATCTTACCTCCCATCTCTTTCATCCGAAGGAGTGACGTGGACTTATGGTTGTCAAAGTCCTGTGTCCTTCCCACATCCCGGAGGGCATTGATGATGTCCGCCCGATTCATTGGTTCACTGTCTCCAATGACAGTGTAGCTAGCCAACCTGTCCGCTCTTCCATTTGCCCGTACTCCCGCACGTCCAAGGACGTAGACAAAATGACCTTACGTATTTGTGACTGCAGCGATGACTCTACACAGCCGGGCTCATCTTTTTGTTATCACGTTCATCGAATCACTTAGTATGAGACGTGGGTGTGGTCTTGTGACTCTATCCAGATAAGTGTCTTGGTCACTGCCATCACCTCCATTGTCATGCTGCTCGTGGTCATGATGTATGCGCCACTGTCTTCCTTGACTATTCTGCCTGCCGAGCGTGCTGTAAATGCCCATGCACTTCTTTTATATCGTATTACAGATCAGTCTGTATATATCACAGTATCTTTCTCCTGTCACGCTAACCATCTACATATCTTTATCGGCCTACGATATATGTACGTTAACCTTCTACACATCTAAGTCAACCTATTGCATATCTAACACAGTCTCCAACATATTTAACTGTGGGAGATAGTAACAACATAGTAAGCCAACATCTAACCAACCTAATTAACAGTTTCTACATCAACAGCAGCTGCACAGTCAGAACAGGAGCAGGCTACACACAGACCACTTCGAAGTTAGATCAGGTGTATGACAGGATTGCGTACTATCTCTTCCCCCCCCCCCTACCCCCTTATTGGTTATTACGTACATGGACTATATATACTAGTTAGCCAACCAATCAGAGACAGAGGAGATCAACGAGCTTCTATTTATAGATTAATACATAGAGAAATAGAAGACCTACAAGAACACTTAAACAAACTCAACAGTATAGGCACAAAATACAACATGAAAACCAACATCAACAAAACTGAAGTCATGAACATCGCCAAAAATAAAAAAGAACGTCAACATAACTATTGAAGGTATGCAATTCAAACACCTAGGAAGTCTAGTGATGAACGATAATTCACAAACAGCAGAAATAGATTCAAGATGCAACAAAGATTGTCAAATAAGTGGACAGCTATCACTACTATTGTCCAACAAAGAAATAACTCGAGGCAACACGGGAACTCTACAATACAATCTTGATTCCAACGTTGTGTTACCAATACCAATCGTGGACATAAATGCAAGACCAGTAAAACAAATAACCTATACTAAAATTAAATGTGGTAAAGAAATGACAGAATCAGCATGAGAAATAAGATCAGAAATGATAAATTGAGAAAAAAAAGTTAAGAACAACCACCGCCATAGAATATATAAAGAAACAACAGATAAAATGGTTTGGTCACGTGACAAGGCAGAACGATCAAAACATAACACAACGAGCCTTCAATAAATGTTGCGAGAACACCAGACCCAAGGGTCGACCGCAAAAAAGATGTCACGGAGTTCAAAAGAAGACGGAATATTAGATTCACTAGGAAACGTAACAGTAGCTGAGGCAAACAGAAGAACAAATGATAGATTGACAGAATATTAGAAGAACTAGGAAACATAACAGTAGCTGAGGCCAACAGAAGAACAAATGATGGATTGATGGAATATTAGAAGCACTAGGAAACATAACAGTAGCTGAGGCCAACAGAATAACAAAAGATGGATTGACGGAATATTAGAAGCACTAGGAAACATAACAGTAGCTGAGGCCAAAGAAGAACAAAAGATGGAGTGACGGAATGTTAGAAACACTAGGAAACATAACAGTAGTTGAGGCCAACAGAATAACAAAAGATGGATTGACGGAATATTAGAAGCACTAGGAAACATAACAGTAACTGAGGCCAACAGAAGAACAAAAGATGGATTGACGGAATATTAGAAACACCAGGAAACATAAAAGTAGCTGAGGCCAACAGAAGAACAAAAGATGGATTGACGGAATATTAGAAGCACTAGGAAACATAACAGTAGCTGAGGCCAACAGAAGAACAAAAGATGGATTGACGGAATATTAGAAACACTAGGAAACATAACAGTAGCTGAGGCCAACAGAAGAACAAAAGATGGATTGACAGAATATTAGAAACACTAGGAAACATAACAGTAGCTGAGGCCAACAGAAGAACAAAAGATGGATTGACAGAATATTAGAAACACTAGGAAACATAACAGTAGCTGAGGCCAACAGAAGAACAAAAGATGAATTGACAGAATATTAGAAACACTAGGAAACATAACAGTAGCTGAGGCCAACAGAAGAACAAAAGATGGATTGACGGAATATTAGAAGCACTAGGAAACATAACAGTAGCTGAGGCCAACAGAAAAAAAAGATGGATTGATGGAATATTAGAAGCACTAGGAAACATAACAGTAGCTGAGGCCAACAGAAGAACAAAAGATGGATTGATGGAATATTAGAAGCACTAGGAAACATAACAGTAGCTGAGGCCAACAGAAGAACAAAAGATGGATTGATGGAATATTAGAAACACTAGGAAACATAACAGTAGCTGAGGCTAACAGAAGAACAAAAGATGGATTGATGGAATATTAGAAGCACTAGGAAACATAACAGTAGCTGAGGCCAACAGAAGAACAAAAGATGGATTGATGGAATATTAGAAGCACTAGGAAACATAACAGTAGCTGAGGCCAACAGAAGAACAAAAGATGGATTGATGGAATATTAGAAGCACTAGGAAACATAACAGTAGCTGAGGCCAACAGAAGAACAAAAGATGGATTGATGGAATATTAGAAGCACTAGGAAACATAACAGTAGCTGAGGCCAACAGAAGAACAAAAGATGGAGTGACGGAATGTTAGAAGCACTAGGAAACATAACGGTAGCTGAGGCCAACAGAAGAACAAAAGATGGATTGATGGAATATTAGAAACACTAGGAAACATAAAGGTAGCTGAGGCCAACAGAAGAACAAATGATGGATTGATGGAATATTAGAAGCACTAGGAAACATAACAGTAGCTGAGGCCAACAGAAGAACAAAAGATGGATTGATGGAATATTAGAAACACTAGGAAACATAACAGTAGCTGAGGCCAACAGAAGAACAAAAGATGGATTGATGGAATATTAGAAACACTAGGAAACATAACAGTAGCTGAGGCCAACAGAAGAACAAAAGATGGATTGATGGAATATTAGAAGCACTAGGAAACATAACAGTAGCTGAGGCCAACAGAAGAACAAAAGATGGATTGATGGAATATTAGAAGCACTAGGAAACATAACAGTAGCTGAGGCCAACAGAAGAACAAAAGATGGATTGATGGAATATTAGAAGAACTAGGAAACATAACAGTAGCTGAGGCCAACAGAAGAACAAAAGATGGATTGACGGAATATTAGAAGCACTAGGAAACATAACAGTAGCTGAGGCCAACAGAAGAACAAATGATGGATTGACGGAATATTAGAAGCACTAGGAAACATAATGGTAGCTGAGGCCAACAGAAGAACAAAAGATGGATTGACGGAATATTAGAAGCACTAGGAAACATAACAGTAGCTGAGGCCAACAGAATAACAAAAGATGGATTGATGGAATATTAGAAGCACTAGGAAAACATAACAGTAGCTGAGGCCAACAGAATAACAAATGATGGATTGACGGAATATTATAAGCACTAGGAAACATAACAGTAGCTGAGGCCAACAGAATAACAAATGATGGATTGACGGAATATTAGAAGCACTAGGAAACATAACGGTAGCTGAGGCCAACAGAAGAACAAAAGACCGTAAATTATATCTCCCCTCGAGGCTGAAAAGGAAAATGAAGGAAAGAAGAAGTGATTGAATAGTTATGTACATATCTGAATTCATAAATTAGTTGTGCCTCTGCACACAATTCTTTATTGCTAATTATATTTTACTATGCCAGACTTAACATATGGATGTGAATCATGGGCAATAGGACAGCAGAGAAGAAAATCACTGGAGGTTGTACAAATATAGTTTTACAGAAAAATGTGGAGAATACCATGGACAGCTAAGAAGAGTAATGAAAACGTTCTGAAGAGGCTAAAGCAAAAAGAGAGTTAATTTCCAATATTAGGAAGAAACAATCATCATTTTTTGGTCATGCAATGAGAAGGGAACAGCTGGAATATATTGTTATAACAGAGAAAATTGAAGAACGAAGCAATATAGGGAACCAAGGAGAAAAGATACCAGAAAACACAAGAGAATGAAATGACAGAAGGTCAATAACAGAAATGATAAATTACTGTCGAGATCGAAAGTTGTGGAGAGACATCATCACCTAAGCCAGCTGGCAACGTACTTGATGATGATGAAGATAATTTATTATAAAAATTAAATGACTGAATCTACATAACATAAAATAAAAGTATGAAATAAAATGTTCATTTGGTGTGACAATGTGTATTAAAATAACTAAATGACTATCACTTCCTCAAGACTGTGTTAAGCAAGACAGTAAATAAAATACAGCGTAAGTAAATACACAAAATTGCTTATTTACTTCTTATTTTTACGTTTTATTAATGTTTTTTTTTCTATTTTGTAAGAAAAATCTATTGTTTGAGTGGCGCTTTGATGTGCTTGCACATGATACGCTTGTGCCAGATGAACATCTCTGGCTGATCGTTCTCTAGATAAAACACTAACAGATTATTACAAGAAATAGTGCTAAACAAAGACGGAGATTTTTAAGCAAATTGATTGTTAAGATCAAAAATATGTATATATGACAAAATATTTGAGTGAATTCATAAAACAGCACAACAGAGAAGAATTGAAAGCTATCGAGAATTGCTGATAATGTTTGTGTCACAAAAACTCTCAAGAGAACGAAGACAAAAAAGGCGGACAAATAAAAGTCTATTGCTAAATCAAGCTTAATTGTTCATTTTTAATAGAAAAATAAAAGATCATTATTTATATATGCATAGAGAGACAAGAAAAAAAGTAAAGTAAAGTACCCCCGTCAAGCCAAGTGGCGTACAGGGAATATGGGGTTAGTGACCATAAATTTTACAGACCTTCGGCACATGATTTTTGTGGTAATGTGGTCGGTTTTACGCCCGTGCCGCTCCACTTTCCCAGAAAAAAATCCGGTACCCATTAAAGGCTGGGTGAACCCGGAAGCCGTCGGTTGGGATAGAACCCTACCCCTTGTCCTTCGTAGTCCAGCTCACTAACCACTGAGCTATCGCTGAGAGACAAGAGCTTATACATTAATATCTGAATTTACAAAGTGAATTATTGATAAAGGCACGATAATTGTAACACATTGTTTTTTTTTTTTAATTAATCTGTTTGGAGAAATCCGGAACAGCTCTTACTCCTGAAGCGAGATAAGGCAATCATGGGCGGATCAAAGTCGTCATCCTTGCTCCATTAACATTGCTCCTGATTTCTTTATTATTGGGTCGGATTGCTTGAAGTAAACGTGTTCAGGTAGTTTAATGTTTACACGTGCATACGTTGACTGTTTGTGGCAGACTTGTTTCTTCTTGTCTACTTTTAATGATTTTGTACGCGTTTTATTTTATTTGTTGTACGTATGTGATGTTTGTACGTATGTGATGTTTGTTGTACGTATTTGGTGTTTGTTGTATGCATGTGGTGTTTGTTGTACGTATGTGGTATTTGTTGTATGCATGTGGTGTTTGTTGTATGTATGTGATGTTTATTGTACGTATGTGGTATTTGTTGTATGTATGTGGTGTTTGTTGTATGTATATGGTTTTTGTTGTATGTATATGGTATTTGTTGTAACAATGTGGTGTTTGTTGTACGTATGTGGTATTTGTTGTTCATATATGGCGTTGGTAATATGTATGTGGTGTTTGTTGTACATATGTGGAGTTTGTTGTATGTATATTGTGTTTCTTGTATGTATATGGTGTTTGTTGTACGTATGTGGTGTTTGTTGTATGTATGTGGTGTTTGTTGTATGTATGTGGTGTTTGTTGTATGTATGTGGTGTTTCTTGTATGTTTATGGTGTTTCTTGTATGTTTATGGTGTTTGTTGTATGTATGTGGTGTTTGTTGTATGTATGCGTTGACAGTTCTCAAAACGCAATAATCGTTCACTGATGATATTTGCTTAGAACTTGCCACTAGTCTGCACGTAATAATGTCGACTTTTGGACGCGGATGAAAGGTCACACTGCTACAATAATCAAACGTCGTCCAACTAATGGATCTCATTAAATGCTAAATCATTAGGGCCTAAGAGTGCAGTGAATCTGCGCTGTTCTCCTGATCCATATAGTGTGTGGACGTGTGTGTTATTTTATTAGTGAAAGGTTTACACGTTTCAGTCTTTACAAGTAACACACATACCTGAATGAATGAGTTGACACGAACAACAGAGAGGAATATGTTTTTCTTCTTAGCCTGAAAATATGGACATCCTAGCCTCAAAATATGGACATACTAGTCTCAAAATATGACCACCCTAGTCTCTAAATATGACCATCCTAGCCTCAAAATATGGCCATCCTAGCCTCAAAATATAGCCATCCTAGCCTCAAAATATGGCCATCCTAGCCTCAAAATATGACCATCCTAGCCTCAATATATGACCATCCTAGCCTCAAAATATGGCCATCCTAGCCTCAAAATATGACCATCCTAGCCTCAAAATATGACCATCCTAGTCTCAAAATATGACCATCCTAGCCTCAATATATGACCATCCTAGCCTCAATATATGACCATCCTAGTCTCAAAATATGACCATCCTATCTCAAAATATGACCATCCTAGCCTCAATATATGACCATCCTAGTCTCAAAATATGACCATCCTATCTCAAAATATGACCATCCTAGCCTCAATATATGACCATCCTAGCCTCAAAATATGACCATCCTAGCCTCAAAATATGACCATCCTAGCCTCAAAATATGACCATCCTAGCCTCAAAATATGACCATCCTAGTCTCAAAATATGACCATCCTAGCCTCAAAATATGACCATCCTAGCCTCAGAATATGACCATCCTAGCCTCAAAATATGGCCATCCTAGCCTCAATATATGGCCATTTCTTCTTGGCTTGTTCACGGATCAACGATCTCATGTCGAAGCATCTTGAATCTGTTTTCTTGTAAGACAGGAACACAATCTCGCGGTCACTCTTGTGCTAAACCATAATTCATCTCTTGTTGGACCCACACAAATAATCTCTGCCTTCACTGGTTCCCACAAACTCTCATTGGTCTGTTTTTATGTTACATTACATCAGACATTCTTGTACACGGCTTCATGAGCCTCCCCTTCTCCAACATCCCCCACTCACTGCACACGTTTCATCTCTTGAACAAATATTGGTTGCTGATTTTATTTGGCCGAAACATTCTGGGAATATTGCTCAATGAAATGATTGGAGTTGTGAAGCTGTCCTTGATGTCCAATATTAAAGAAAATAAAGACAGCTGAAATGGGAGAGCTTTTGAGTTTAATTTGTTGTAGTTAAATAACAAGCAAAATGTCTCCTCAACTCCTGGAAGGTTTGTGCCGAAGGTGGTAGTGACTTTCAGTGACCAGCGGCACATTTTATGGTCCAGGTGGTTTTACTTATCAGGAAATATTTAGTCTCATGTTAAGGCTGGGTGAATCTAGGAGCCATCCATCAATCAGGGTAGACCCCGACTTTCAGACCTGTGTTCATTAAGTTACCGTGGCTCCCGGTTTCACATAGGTAAAGGTAGCCATGTAGTAGCTGGCGTTTTGTAATAAAGTGCTAGTGATGTCATCGCACTAAGCCTCAGATTCATGAGGTGGGGGTTCCCCTCCTCGCCGTCTTTACCCCCCAGAGAATCAGCAACACAAGACTGGGTGAACCCAGGAGCCACGAGTGGCTTGTTAGGTCGGGACGAAAAACGTTGACTTCAATCGACATATGAACCCCAAACTTGGAGGTGCAGCCGAGGGCACTAACTACAGCGGCCTCTCGTTTCTTGCATATTTTTTTTACGTTTGTAAATATCCCCGCTGCTAGTCTGAACAACTACAATACGTGTTATATCAGCGACTTTTCTACACCTAGTTCCTGTTTACTTGTTGTGAACCGTGGAGAATTGAGATTGTAATAATAGCTTCTGTATGATTTATGAGGTTCATTATGAAGCTCATCGCAATCATGACCAAAGTCTGTCAGAGCTAAAATAATATCAACAGAATGGCACTTTAACCGGCTCTTGCAGCATGTGCCAACTGAAAGCATTACTGAAGCCCTTCATTATGACAATAAAGAGTGTAAGAGTAAATGCAATTTAAGAGTGACTTCCTGGATTGACATAATCTTTTGTAACTGACTACTACTACAGTCGAGCGATTCTCAAACGGGGTTCCGATAAAAATAAAGTGTATGACGCACTCTTCACCCTAAAACAGCTAGCAGGAAATATAACAGAACTCAATCATAATGTGTAGATTTCAGCGATCAAGAATGTGCATTCGACCGAGTAAACAGAAAATAATTATGGGGTGGTGGGATACTAACAACATACGGAGTAAGTCAACATCTAACCAACCTAATTAAAAGTCTCTCCATCAAGAGTAGCTGTACAGTCAGAACAGCAGAAGGCTATATAGACTAATTTGAAGTTAGATTAAGAGTAGTTATATCTCTCCTATTGTTTATTACTTACATGGTCTACATTGTAAGTTAGCCAACCCATCACAGACAGAGGAGATTGACGAGCTTGTATTTGCAGACGATCAGACATCAATACATGGCAAAAATAGAACACCAACACAAACATTAAGTTAACTTAGGATCACAGGCACTCAATATAACATGAAAAAAGAACAGAAGAAGAAGAATATAGCAACAGAGAAACAGAACATCAACATAATGAGGGACGCTAGACAACTAAAACAAGTGGAGAAATTTAAATACTTAGGAAGTGTAGTGATAAATGACAATTCACAAACAGCAAAAACAGACTGAAGCTGTAACTAAGCTTGTCAAATCATTGGACAGCTATCACCACTCTTGTTTGTTCAACAAGGAAATAATTATAGAGGCAAACGGGCAATCTACAGTACAATCGTCATGTCAATGCTAGTTCTGGACCCTAGATGCAAGAACAATAAAGATAAATAACCACTACCGATATGAAATGTGTTGGACGAATGACAGGAAACAACCTGAGAGACAAGATCAGAAATGAAGAACTAGTAATAATAACAAAAAGCTAATTATTCCCACTATAGAGTACATAAAAAAAAACACACATAAGATGGTTTGGCCACGTGACAAGGCAGGAAGATCAAATTACAACACAACGAGGCTTCATTAAAAATTACGAGAATATCAGACCCAAGGGCCGATCACGAAAAAGATGGATTGATGGTACATTAAAAACACTAGGAAACATTACAGCATCAGAGGCGAACAGAAGAGATAACCGCAAATTATATCTCCTCTAGACAGTGAAATGCAAATAAGGAAGGAACGAAGTAACTGATGGCCTATATGGTTGTGATGTAGACAGGCCTCATACCTTCGGTGAATCAAGTAGGGTAGCACCAATCTTGGACATTTTTTAGTTCAGAACAACGAGGGAGAGAGAGAGAGAGAGAGAAAAAAAAGAGAAAGAGAGAGCGAGAGAGAGAGAGAGAGAGCTGGATGATATTCTCGATTGGTGGCAGCTGTATTGCGTTCATTAATGATGAACAAGGAAGTCATCACATCATGAATACAAGAATGGATGAAATCTACAATCAACAGACATAGGTCATTTGAGAATAATCTTGGCACGAGTAGGAAATAGGTGAATGGATTGCCAAGTTTATTTAACGAGAGAGCTAAAGAAACCACCGGTAGTCTAACTTGTCCAGGGAATGAGATTGGCTGCGGTAAAAGGGAGATTAAAAAATACAAACGTTCAGCACATGATGAAAGTTTGATGTTGGTAAAAGACGACATATAACCTTCCGATGTTGCAACCTGAAAACTGTCCTTCTGCTCGGACATAGAAAATACACACACACTGAAACAAACAAATAAATTAGAAAGAAAAGCTAAACTAGAGTAGAAAGAAAAATTAAAACTAATGAATAAAAGGGAGACATACAAGACTTTTTTCTGGGAACGGTTGATCTAGAAGCATCAAAGTCTTGAGTCTGTCATGGTTAAGTCTTTGTTTTAATTGTTTACGTACTATGTGTTAATTTAAGCGTAGATTTTGTAGTCTACATTTGTGTATATTGTTTGTGTATCAACAGAAGGCTAGTGTTAGGTCTCAACGTTGGAACGTTTTGTCATCTTCAATCACCGCAACTGGTTATCATTATACGCCTCAAATGAAGGCACAATCGACTCCACACTCACATGTATACAAAATTCAAGATCGGCACCTCAACTACATGTACATGTGGACAGGCGCCCCAGACTACTGAACACGTACTTCAAGATTGCACTGAATATAGTAGACTGAGAAAAATCCATTGGCCCATAGATACATCACTATAGACAAAACTATATGGGCCACTGCAAGAATTACAAAAGACAGTAACATTTATACAGGAAACGACATTGCAGATATAGACAATACTTCAGATGAACGAAAGTTAGATAGATAGACCACAACTGCATCATTTACTTTACATTTCTTCTGTTTTTACTTGCCATTATCTGCAGACATAACCTTTTATGTTGCTACACACTCAGTCAGGCTGACCACTATTTAATGTACCAATTTTCATTCGTAACTTTTCGGCTACTGATGCTAGAACTATTTATGATATGGTAGCGAAGTGGTTAACACTCTCGTGTAAATTACACTGATCGAGTTTCACACATGCTGTGATAAATTAGCACCTGATATGTTTAAATTGAGAAAATATGAGGCTTGACGAGATAATGACCATCATCCATAAATGTAGCACTGGTCATTTAAAAGTATGAGCACTAGCAAAATATTCATCATAAACCGGCACCATAAACAGCTCTTGGATACCTTCATATCCATCAAACATTGTTTGCTGTGTATCGCTCATTAATACCCGATTAAGCCCTGTTGTTTGAAATATCGATCTCAACCGTTCTGTAATTACTTAAACGGGCTATCATTTTAAATGTCCTCCCTTTCTTTTTCTAACTTTGTCTCAAGGTCAGTTTTTCCTTTCCATTTTCTCTGTTTCTTTCTCCTTCTTCCCATCTCTCTCTCTCTCTCTCTCTCTCTCTCTCTCTCTCTCTCTCTCGCTCCAAGAATTTATGTCACATTTATCCATTTACCATTACATATATACCTCATCAACACGCATATCTGCATATTCTGGCAATTCGTATTTTCTTCGCTTGCGTAGTGACCTCGTTGAACCGTGTTTTGCACCTTGTGATCCTTGTGTCTCAATCTCACAACTATTTAGAACTTCTGTTGATGTTTCTTTCTGCAAGTCAGCAGATCTGTATATTCAGATTGACTCTACTATTAAAGAAGTCTTACTGGACGTATATGAGTACATTCTTCATACACGAGTTTGCATAACGTTTACTTTGTCATGCTTCTTCTGTCAAGTTTGTCACGCTTCTCCTGCCAAGATTGTTATGCTTCTCCTGCCAAGATTGTTATGCTTCTCCTGCCAAGATTGTTATGCTTCTCCTGCCAAGATTGTTATGCTTCTCCTGCCAAGATTGTTATGCTTCTCCTGCCAAGATTGTTATGCTTCTTCTGTCAAGTTTGTCACGTTTCTCCTGCCAAGATTGTTATGCTTCTCCGACAAGTAATGTTATATTTCTCTTTCCATAGACTTGCCTTTCGTCTTCAAAATAGATTTTTATGCGGATTTTCTGTCCACTTTCTTGTTCACAAGGATGTGACCCTCTGAAGAATTTATTAATTTTCTTGTGAACTTGAGCTTTTGTCCGAGCTCCGTCAGGAATTCTTCAATAGTCTCTTTAATTGTGATCAAACATCTCTTAAACCCGAGCACAAACACCGCATATGCCACATCTTTGTTGTGTTCTTAAACCCGAGCACAAACACCGCATATGCCACATCTTTGTTGTGTTCTTAAACCCGAGCACAAACACCGCATATGCCACATCTTTGTTGTGTTCTTAAACCCGAGCACAAACACGGCATATGCCACATCTTTGTTGTGTTCTTAAACCCGAGCACAAACACCGCATATGCCACATCTTTGTTGTGTTCTTAAACCCGAGCACAAACACCGCATATGCCACATCTTTGTTGTGTTCTTAAACCCGAGCACAAACACCGCATATGCCACATCTTTGTTGTGTTCTTAAACCCGAGCACAAACACCGCATATGCCACATCTTTGTTGTGTTCTTAAACCCGAGCACAAACACCGCATATGCCACATCTTTGTTGTGTTCTTAAACCCGAGCACAAACACCGCATATGCCACATCTTTGTTGTGTTCTTAAACCCGAGCACAAACACGGCATATGCCACATCTTTGTTGTGTTCTTAAACCCGAGCACAAACACCGCATATGCCACATCTTTGTTGTGTTCTTAAACCCGAGCACAAACACCGCATATGCCACATCTTTGTTGTGTTCTTAAACCCGAGCACAAACACCGCATATGCCACATCTTTGTTGTGTTTTTTTGGATTAATTTGACCCTGGTAGCTCTACAAATTCTAGGAGTTGCTAAATGATTGAAACATTTGTTCTCAATTCTAAGGTCGTTGTTTTGCGACCGTTGTACATATGCTTCGATCAATCACCAACGTTTTGACTTGACTCAGTGATTCATTTCTCAGTGTGTAGACACAAAGGTAAGATAGTGTACACATTACACTCAATCTAAAAACAAAACAAAACAAACTATATTATGCAAAACTATAACGACGCATTATTTACTATAGGAATGACTCTAATGATAACTTGTTTCAATTGAACGGAAATGCTTAATATTTTCGAAAATATCCATTCTCATTAGTCAAAAACAACTCCATTTGTACTATAATCGATCTGGATTTCTTGCATCAAATATTTGTCCTCTTACAGAATGTTATTAATGCCTGCGCTGTCCGATCCTTAAATATCCTGAAAGACTTCCAACTTCTCAAATAAACAGATCAAGTAAATACATCTGTTGTTTCATAATTTGAACAAGAAGCTAACAAAAGCAGAAGAGCTTCATTGTATTCGCACAGCGATTAAGACCACTATAAATACAATACAAGAATTGGTCTATATGTTGTAGTTTCTCTCTTGTTAGCCCTCGTTCCAATGTCTAGCTAGACCGAAATACAAGCACATATTTGTTAATGCCCGCAGTGTGTGTTTTCTTAGAACTACACCCCGAACGTTGAACCTATTCACGTGTCAAGTGCTTGTTAATGTTCAATGGCCTCTACATTAATCTAACTTTATGAACACTTCAGGTTTGAATGGATCTAATTGTCAATATTATTAACATTTTACTAGCAAGGTGTCCATTAGTACTATACCCTCTCTCCCGATCACATGAAACATCTTTGCCTTCCTTAAGCTCAAAATCGTCAGACTCGGGCATTATCCATTAACATTTCGGTACCTTTTTTATGATAAAACCGAACAATTTCAGCACAGGACACGATCACCGTATTACCGACGAGGTCCTTCCCGGGAGAAATGAAAGAAAGCGTTTGTTAACTATTAATTATTGTGAAGATGGTGTTACTGTTACTTTCTCTTGTTTAAACATACATACAGGAGAGTCTTACACATTCATTGTTCAAGGGGTCATAGTTCTAGAGTCTTACATCTTCATTGTTCAAGGGGTCATAGTTCTAGAGTCTTACATCTTCATTGTTCAAGGGGTCATAGTTCTAGAGTCTTACATCTTCATTGTTCAAGGGGTCATAGTTCTAGAGTCTTACATCTTCATTGTTCAAGGGGTCATAGTTCTAGAGTCTTACATCTTCATTGTTCAAGAGCTCATAGTTCTAGAGTCTTTCATCTTAATTCTTCAGAGAGGTCATAGTTCTGTAAGCAGCTTGACGCGAGCATAAGACCTTCTATGTGTCACGTGTCTACAATAATGAGCAAATACCTGAGATCGCTAGGACACTAGTACATCAGTCCTTGACTTTGAAGTGGCGGCGGCATTGGTTTGCACATTTCTCAGGTTTTGCTTCACAACTAGG
Source organism: Megaustenia siamemsis (assembly GCA_032433765.1). Classification (NCBI taxonomy): domain Eukaryota; kingdom Metazoa; phylum Mollusca; class Gastropoda; order Stylommatophora; family Ariophantidae; genus Megaustenia; species Megaustenia siamemsis. Next base: position 65,924,663 of record JAVIAB010000139.1, read on the forward strand.
TAGGTATCATCATCATCAAGTACCATGGCTGCTGGCGTAGGTGATCATGTCTCTCCACATCTTTCGTTATTGACAGTTATTTATCATTTCTGTTGTTGAACTTCTGCCAAGCCATTTTCTTAAGCCGTCTAGCATCATTTTTCTTTACTTTCTTCTATCACTTCGTCCCTAAACTTTTCCAGTTGATACAATATATTCCAGATATTCCCTTCTTTAAACATGGCAAAAAATGATGATTGTTTCTTCCTAATATTGGAAATTAGCTCTCTTTTTGCTTGGCCTCTGTCAGAACGTTTTCATTACTCTTCTTTAGCTGTCCATGGTATTCTCAACATTCTTCTGTAAAACAACATTTCTACATCCACCAGTGCTTTTCTTGTCTGTTATCATACTGCCAATGATTCACATCCATATGTTAAGACTGGGTGAACATAACATTTAAGAGCTCTTTTTCTTGTTTCTATTGTCAAAAATGAATTACAAAGTATCTTCTTAAAATGTTGGAAAGCTGCTTTTGTCTGAATCATTCTGCATCTCACTTCTGTTGTGTATATATCATCTGAGGTTAACATTGTTCCAAGATATTGCAATTCCTTTACTTGTTTTAATATTTTTCCATTAGGTAGGTACCTAATCTCATTTCCACTGATGTCACGTGTCTCAACGACCATCGCTGTGTGCTTCCAAGTACCGTATCATTGTGAGACAGGTACTTCAACTTCAATGCCACAGAATCATTTCCCCTCCTTCTAACACACTCACCTCACTAGCTTCTAATACTCCCTCGCACACACACTCACATTCACTCCTACTAGCTCACACAGACACATACATCCACCCAATCACACACTCAATCACATACACAACGCCTAGAACAAGCTAGGTAAACTCACTCATACCGAGCAGGGCCTCTGGTATATATTGCCGAGGAGTACAGGTTCGATCCTGCTTCAGACCATATGTTGTTCTTTGTTTTTTTTTCAGTTGCTGATTGTTTGTCATTTTTTCCGAGTGCTGTAAACATACCTCTTCCTCTGAATTAATTCGCTGATTATCGCCTCGGAAGTCTCCGTCTATAATCATATTCATTTATTATTATTTGTCTCCTGGTATATATATTCATAAGGCTGGTTAACATTCCAATGATGGCAGCAGAGGTTTCAGTGTTTTATTTTTATTTCTTTTTACATTTTCCTTGGCATAAGCAAACAACTTGCTCTTATCGATTGAAAAATCTAAATATTTTGTCCCACAAGTTCCTTTATGGATTCCACTTGAACATGGGTCCAATGTTTGATCGTTCCTCACAGACAGGCCTAGAATTATTCTCCATTTCATGTAACAGGAAATTGTGATAACAAAACAAAGGAAAATATGCAACCGCTAAATTGCTTATTTTAAACGGTTGGATAAAAACAGGTAACGAGGGACAATGCTTGTGTTCACATATTCTAAATCATAAAAAAATTGTTTATCTCCCATCACGATGTCTTCATCATCAGACACGTGTCACATCTTGGTGTCTACACCTACAGAGAAATATTTATGTCCACATCTTGGTGTCTCCACCATCAGAGAAACGTTTATGTCCGCATCTTGGTGTCTCCACCATCAGAGAAACGTTTATGTCCGCATATTGGTGCCTCCACCATCAGAGAAACGTTTATGTCCACATCTTGGTGTCTCCACCATCAGAGAAACGTTTTTGTCCACATATTAGTGCCTCCACCATCAGAGAAACGTTTATGTCCACATCTTGGTGTCTCCACCATCAGAGAAACGTTTATTTCCACATATTAGTGTCTCCACCATCAGAGAAACGTTTATGTCCACATATTAGTGTCTCCACCATCAGAGAAACGTTTATGTCCACATATTGGTGACTCCACCATCAGAGAAACGTTTATGTCCACATCTTGGTGTCTCCACCATCAGAGAAACGTTTATTTCCACATATTAGTGTCTCCACCATCAGAGAAACGTTTATGTCCACATATTAGTGTCTCCACCATCAGAGAAACGTTTATGTCCACATCTTGGTGTCTCCACCATCAGAGAAACGTTTATTTCCACATATTAGTGTCTCCACCATCAGAGAAACGTTTATGTCCACATATTAGTGTCTCCACCATCAGAGAAACGTTATGTCCACATCTTGGTGTCTCCACAAACAGAGAAGCTATTATTTCCACATCTTGGTGCTCACGTTATCATTTAACGACTTGTGATAATTGTGACTGTTGTCTGGAGCTCCTCTTTGGCTTCACACAGCCGTGATTGCTACATTAACATCTCTTGTTAGGCCGGTAAGTTATGAGCAGCCTCGTGGTATATGTTTCCTATTTTTATTATTTCGTGATTTAGCCCACAAGTGTGTTGTGTTGTGTAGTCAACGGAACATGGTGACGTAACATGATCAAGCATGGCTTCACATGTGTGTCCCGCAACATCATTTATGCCATCATATGCCAACGATGCCACATGACCTATATTGGCGAGTCTGGTAGAAGATTAGCGGAACGATTTTGTGAACATCTACGAGATGTCCAACAGAATACTGGCACTCCAGTGTCTTCCCATTTCAACTCTCCAGATCACAAGGGCAAAGACGACATACGTGTCACTGGTATTGTCCTCTGTCCCTCTGGCGACCGCAGCCTATATAATTTGGAAAATCGCCTCATAGTCCAGTATGGTTCGCTGACCCCACGAGGCATGAATGTATCACACTCATACACATAGTTTCCTTTCGGCTGCTCCTTCCCTCTTGCATAGCCCTCTCTACCACCCATGTTGTGGCTCTTTAGTCTATCTACTATGCCACGATATTCTTAGTTCTTCTCCACTAGTCCCCGTTGAGACACTTCGGTGTTCTCCTATATACCTTTTTTCTGTGCTACTTACCCCTCATATGTTTTTATTGCACCCCACTCTCATACATCTCACTCTTTCCGCCTTTTGAGTACCTGTTATTCTACTGTTCTATTCTTTCTCCTTCTAGTTTGCACACTGACCCCCTCCGGTTAGTTGTGGGTCATACGCACATTTCCACACATATGATTGTCCCCGTATGGATGTGCACATGCATGTATGTGTTCATAGGCGCGGGTATTGGTATATATATGTATATGCATATACATGCATGTATATGTGTGCTTGCTTGTATGCATACACATGTATGTGTGTGTATATGTATGTGTATGTTGATATGTATTAGTATGTGCACGTCTTCTTGCACGTGTACATATGTATACACGCATCTGTTTGTGTGTATACATGTGTATGGGCCCTTAGATACTTTCAGATATTGCCTGTGCCTTTGTAGTCGACGCACCTAGACATTCCCCCCCACTCGTGTATTTTTAGAACCCTTCACCTCTGACCACAGGGTATAAATTACAGCTACACCCGTGAGAAATTCCTTTCCCAGCCTGACCACAGTCCACGACACACAGGGAAGTCAACATATTTCGATTATTTTGTTTTTGATGTTTCATTACTAGTTAGCTATGTAGGATTAGTTTTATTTATTCACATATCTGTGTGTGTATGTTGTTTGTTTGTTCCTGCTGAAGGCCTATTGAGCCGAAACGTCGTTCGAATCTGTGTCGTCTACTAATCACGTAAAGCTTCTAACATACCATTTTTTCTTTTTTCTTCAATGTTTCCTGACGTAACATGAGGCAGCTAAAGCCTTCTAAAGTGAACCATGCTCAAGGCTATCTCACGTGCTCGTGGTAGATCCTGTTTTTATTTTAAGAACCACACGACGGCTTCATGTTGTAACAGACAAGATTCATGTGCAATCACCGTTAATGTGGGTAGGTATGAGCCCACGCTCACACTGAGAGGGGGTCAAGGCCACTGGACCAAAAGCCGTCATGGAAACAACAATATTATTGCAATGGAATCATCTCTTTTGTCACTTTTTATTATTGCTTATTTTTTCATTTTAATTAGGTGCCGTCTCCGCATCGAAAGTTGGCTAAATTGCTAAAGTTGGCGCTATTCCGCTCATTTTCTTGCTTTGATGGCGCAGATTATCATAGGCTGACTTGTCCATCTTTTTATATTACTCATACATGTTAGTCTTGGTCTGCCTCTTTTACCTTGTATTTTCCCTTCCAAGTTTACTTTCAGTAGGTTGCCTTTTTAATATACCCCATTAAAGTATTAAGTCACAAGACTACACCCACGCTTGAATACTGAGTGATGCAATGAGCATAAGAAAAGTAAAGGCGGGCTCTGTATGCATGTAATGGGTAGAGACATTGCAGAAGTCAAAAATACGTAAGGTCATATTTAACTACGTTCCAGGGCATGCAAGAGTACGTGGAAATGAAAGAGCGGACAGGTTGGATAGCTGCGCTATTGTTGAGGACTGTCAGCCAATCGATCGGGCGGGCATCATCATCTTTGAGAAGTGGGAAGAGCACATGACTTCGATAAACATGAGTCCACGTCACTCCTTCGGATGAAAGGGATGGGAGTTAAGATGGACACAGCTAGAAACGAGAAGCCTAGTGGGCGTGTAAGAAGACTAATCAACCAACACAGAACTGGAGTCGTCTGTTGCTGGACACTGCGGGACTTGCTGATGAAGGAATCTGAGCAATTATGGACATGTTCGAAGTGCAATGATGACGACCCGCAAATAACTCAATACCCTATTGCAGATTGTGTTCCATAAATAAATTTGTTTCAATACACTTCTTATAGAAACACTGCACATTGATTGTGTACCAGGCGAAGGCTTGTACCTGAGAGTCGTAGTTTGTCTACAGGTTAAGCTACTTAATTCCATTTTCAGTTTATACTTGACATGTTTTCTGTAGCTCTATTAGCGGCCTCATATTTGACATGTTTTCTGTAGCTCTATTAGCGGCCTCATATTTGACATGTTTTCTGCAGCTCTATTAACGTCCTCATATTTGACATGTTTTCTGTAGCTCTATTAACGTCCTCATATTTGACATGTTTTCTGCAGCTCTATTCACGTCCTCATATTTGACATGTTTTCTGTAGCTCTATTCACGTCCTCATATTTGACATGTTTTCTGCAGCTCTATTAACGTCCTCATATTTGACATGTTTTCTGCAGCTTTATTAACGTCCTCATATTTGACATGTTTTCTGCAGCTCTATTAACGTCCTCATATTTGACATGTTTTTGCAGCTCTATTAACGTCCTCATATTTGACATGTTTTCTGTAGCTCTATTCACGTCCTCATATTTGACATGTTTTCTGCAGCTCTATTCACGTCCTCATATTTGACATGTTTTCTGCAGCTCTATTAACGTCCTCATATTTGACATGTTTTCTGCAGCTCTATTAACGTCCTCATATTTGACATGTTTTCTGCAGCTCTATTAACGTCCTCATATTTGACATGTTTTCTGCAGCTCTATTAACGTCCTCATATTTGACATGTTTTCTGCAGCTCTATTCTATCTATCTATCTATCTATTGATCTTTCGAGCCGTAACCGGCCCATAGGGCGTAGACCAAGATACACCTTTTCCTATATGAATTTTTTTTTCTAACAGTTTTCTTTTAAAGAAATTTTATCAAATCTCGCCATCTGTCTCTGTTCTGTGCAAGCAGTTCTATCTCATTGAGGGAGCCGATTCCTGCTGCTCTTGCCTCTCTCATCAATGTTCTTCTCAGTGTCTCATTGGGTCTTCCTCTTTTTCTTTTACCTGTTGTTTCCCATATGAGGGCTTGCTTTGCTATTCGATTATTATCTCTTCTCATCACATGTCCAACGTATGACCATCTCTATTAGCGGCCTCATATTTGAGATGTTTTCTGTAGCTCTATTAGCGGCCTCATATTTGACATGTTTTCTGCAACTCTATTCACGACCTCATATTTGACATGTTTTCTGCAGCTCAATTCGCGGCCTCATATTTGACCTGTTTTCTGCAGCTCTATTCGCGACCTCATATTTGACATGTTTTCTGCAGCTAAATTCGCATCCCCGTAGAGTATTTTATGTATGATATATTTTATATGTGTGCTTATAAGCATTGATTTATTAATAATGCTGAAGCTAAACACAAGACAACAGACTACACTATTTAGAATCAGAAAATGATATTGCAGATCGAACACACATCCCTATAGATCTACTCAGTTCCATTTTTAAAATAATTACTCGATCTCCTTTCTCACATACACTCAATTTTCTTTCTGATATCTATCCAGTCTACTTTCTCATATCTATCCAGTCTACTTTCTCATATCTATCCAATCTACTTTCTCATATCTATCCAATCTACTTTCTCATATCTATCCAGTCTACTTTCTCATATTCGCTCAATTACCATTCTCAAATCTACTAATGCTCTATTTTGATATTCATTGAGCATCCTTTCACATATGGCTGACCCACCTTTCCAAAGAAACAAAACTGAAGACAAAAGGAGAAGAGCAACATTTCTGAATAGTTTGTTTTTATTTATTTTTTTTTACGTAAATTCGTTCTTTAGATAAAATAGGATTAATGTTTTTTCACCTAAAAATATTATTGAGTAACCACATGTTGCCAGTGATCTTTTCAAATATATGCCAGATTTATATTTGCTCGTGATCCACAACTGTAAAACCTTTATATTTTTTTAGTATCTCACATTGTTTGGTTGTCAGTTTATGAAAACTTGTTCCAACCTGAAAGATCGCATTCATTATTTTAATGGAGGAAAGGAAATTTCTGAGATAATGGCGTGAACGTCCAACTTTGTTGATGCGAGATAAGCATTCAATTTGTTTCTGCCGCCATGTTCGCAACCTCGTGCCCCATAATTGATCTTTACTTGAGACATAAACTTTCCACGTTTAAATATAGCAAAACATAAAGATGAACTTTGTTCTTCAGAGATAGTTTCCTTGCAAAATATGGATGTGTTGCCAATCACTTGTGAATGATTTCTGTCGGTTCCAACAATCATTTCTATGTTGTCTAAGCGACATTTATTTAGGGCCAAGAGTTGACAGAATTGGAAAAAAAAGAATTGCGTTCTGATAAATTGAAATGTATCATTTACTCTAGAAGTACTTTTTATTTTCGGAAATTAAAACGATTTCTGACAGATGCCATCATATGACATGAGTGTCATTGACAATCATCAATAAACATGACAATCTCCGCCCGATACAATTGCCTGGGTTTGTTTGAGAAATCAAATTAATAATGGCCTGAGAAGTAGACATTGCCAGGAATGTGATCAAATGTGTACATGTGTTATAGAATAGCTCTATAGATACATGGATAAACACCTCTAGAATAGAATCAGACAGCCATAGACAAGACAGAAGTGATTAAAATAAAACCCAGACAGGCCAAACAGAGAGAAGAATGCAACACAAGGCAAACAGGGACAAGAAGGCAACACAAGAATGCGAAACAGAAAGAAGAAGGCAATACAACAAGGTGAAACAGAGAAAGAAGACAACACAACAAGGCGAAACAGAAAGAAGAAGGCAATACAACAAGGTGAAACAGAGAAAGAAGACAACACAACAAGGCGAAACAGAGGGAAGAAGACAACACAACAAGGTGAAACAGAGGAAGAAGACAACACAACAAGGTGAAAAAGAGGGAAGAAAACAACACAACAAGGCGAAACAGAAAGAAGAAGGCAATACAACAAGGTGAAACAGAGGGAAGAAAACAACACAACAAGGCGAAACAGAAAGAAGAAGGCAATACAACAAGGCGAAACAGAAAGAAGAAGGCAATACAACAAGGTGAAACAGAGAAAGAAGACAACACAACAAGGCGAAACAGAAAGAAGAAGGCAATACAACAAGGTGAAACAGAGAAAGAAGACAACACAACAAGGCGAAACAGAGGGAAGAAGACAACACAACAAGGTGAAACAGAGGGAAGAAGACAACACAACAAGGTGAAAAAGAGGGAAGAAAACAACACAACAAGGCGAAACAGAAAGAAGAAGGCAATACAACAAGGTGAAACAGAGGGAAGAAAACAACACAACAAGGCGAAACAGAAAGAAGAAGGCAATACAACAAGGCGAAACAGAAAGAAGAAGGCAATACAACAAGGTGAAACAGAGAAAGAAGACAACACAACAAGGCGAAACAGAGGGAAGAAGACAACACAACAAGGTGAAACAGAGGGAAGAAGACAACACAACAAGGCGAAACAGAGGGAAGAAGACAACACAACAAGGTGAAACAGAGGGAAGAAAACAACACAACAAGGTGAAACAGAGGGAAGAAGACAACACAACAAGGTGAAACAGAGGGAAGAAGACAACACAACAAGGTGAAACAGAGGGAAGAAAACAACACAACAAGGTGAAACAGAGAAAAGAAAACAACACAACAAGGTGAAACAGAGAAAAGAAGACAACACAACAAGGCGAAACAGAGGGAAGAAAACAACACAACAAGGTGAAACAGAGAAAAGAAGACAACACAACAAGGTGAAACAGAGAAAAGAAGACAACACAACAAGGTGAAAAAGAGGGAAGAAAACAACACAACAAGGCGAAACAGAAAGAAGAAGGCAATACAACAAGGTGAAACAGAGGGAAGAAAACAACACAACAAGGCGAAACAGAAAGAAGAAGGCAATACAACAAGGCGAAACAGAAAGAAGAAGGCAATACAACAAGGTGAAACAGAGAAAGAAGACAACACAACAAGGCGAAACAGAGGGAAGAAGACAACACAACAAGGTGAAACAGAGGGAAGAAGACAACACAACAAGGCGAAACAGAGGGAAGAAGACAACACAACAAGGTGAAACAGAGGGAAGAAAACAACACAACAAGGTGAAACAGAGGGAAGAAGACAACACAACAAGGTGAAACAGAGGGAAGAAGACAACACAACAAGGTGAAACAGAGGGAAGAAAACAACACAACAAGGTGAAACAGAGAAAAGAAGACAACACAACAAGGTGAAACAGAGAAAAGAAGACAACACAACAAGGCGAAACAGAGGGAAGAAAACAACACAACAAGGTGAAACAGAGAAAAGAAGACAACACAACAAGGTGAAACAGAGAAAAGAAGACAACACAACAAGGTGAAACAGAGAAAAGAAGACAACACAACAAGGTGAAACAGAGGGAAGAAAACAACACAACAAGGCGAAACAGAGGGAAGAAGAAACCACAACAAGGTGAAACAGAGAAAGAAGACAACACAACAAGGCGAAACAGAGAGAGGAAGACAACAAATCAAGGTGAAACAGAGAAAGAAGACAACACAACAAGGCGAAACAGAGAAAGAAAACAACACAACAAGGTGAAACAGAAAGAAGAAGGCAACACAACAAGGCGAAACAGAAAGAAGAAGGCTACACAACAAGGTGAAACAGAGAGAGGAAGACAACACATCAAAGTGAAACAGAGAAAGAAGAAAACACAACACGGTGAAACATAGAGAGGAAGACAACACATCAAGGTGAAACAGCGAAAGAAGACAACACAACAAGGCGAAATAGACAGAAGGCAGCACAACAAGGCGAAGCAGAGAGAAGAAGGCAACACAACAAGGCGAAACAGAGAGAAGAAGGCAACACAACAAGGCAAAACAGAGAGAAGAATGCAACGCAACAAGGCGAAATAGAGAGAAGAAGACAACACAACAAGGCGAAACAGAGAGAAGAAGGCAACACAACAAGGTGAAACAGAGAGAAGAAGGCAACACAACAAGGTGAAACAGAGAGAAGAAGGCAACACAAGAAGGTCAAACAGAGAGAAGAAGGCAACACAACAAGGCGAAACAGAGAGAAGAAGGCAACACAACAAGGCGAAACAGAGAGAAGAAGGCAACACAACAAGGTGAAACAGAGAGAAGAAGGCAACACAACAAGGTGAAACCGAGAGAAGAAGGCAACACAACAAGGTGAAACAGAGAGAAGAAGGCAACACAACAAGGTGAAACAGAGAGAAGAAGGCAACACAACAAGGTGAAACAGAGAGAAGAAGGCAACACAACAATGTGAAACAGAGAGAAGAAGGCAACACAAGAAGGTGAAACAGAGAGAAGAAGGCAACACAACAAGGTGAAACAGAGAGAAGAAGGCAACACAACAAGGCGAAACAGAGAGAGGAAGACAACACATCAAGGTGAAACAGAGAGAAGAAGGCAACACATCAAGGTGAAACAGAGAGAAGAAGGCAACACAAGAAGGTGAAACAGAGAGAAGAAGGCAACACAACAAGATGAAACCGAGAGAAGAAGGCAACACAAGAAGATGAAACCGAGAGAAGAAGGTAACACAACAAGGTGAAACAGAGAGAAGAAGGCAACACAAGAAGATGAAACCGAGAGAAGAAGGCAACACAACAAGATGAAACTGAGAGAAGAAGGCAACACAAGAAGATGAAACCGAGAGAAGAAGGTAACACAACAAGGCGAAACAGAGAGAAGAAGGCAACACAACAAGGTGAAACAGAGAGAAGAAGGCAACACAACAAGATGAAACAGAGAGAAGAAGGTAACACAACAAGGTGAAACAGAGAGAAGAAGGCAACACAACAAGGTGAAACAGAGAGAAGAAGGTAACACAACAAGGTGAAACAGAGAGAAGAAGGCAACACAACAAGGTGAAACAGAGAGAAGAAGGCAACACAACAAGATGAAACCGAGAGAAGAAGGCAACACAAGAAGATGAAACCGAGAGAAGAAGGCAACACAACAAGATGAAACCGAGAGAAGAAGGCAACACAACAAGGTGAGACAGAGAGAGGAAGAGAACATAACAAGACGAAAAAGTGCGTACAGTGTAGAAAGACAGAGGTGAGCATCCATGAATGAAAATGGTTGAACTGATGAATGGGTGAAGTGAATGTGGATTTGATATGTTAATACGCAAACAATGAGAGAAGGGGGAGGGGGGGAGGGGAGGGAGAGAGATAGGGATAGAGATAGGGAGAGAGAGAGAGAGAAAGAGAGGAGGGGAGAGCCAGAGACAATGTGGATTTGATATGTAAATTGACAAAAAGGGAGAAAGGGAGGTGGTGGGGGAGAGAGTCAGAGTCAATGTAATTATGGAAATATTATCAAAGTACCTAAAAATGGGTACCAGAGATTTTTCTGGGAAGTAAAGGCGATCTGGTGTGATACCGACGACATCACCCAAAAATGTGCCGTGGTCATAGAAAAATATGATCACTAACACCACATTCCCCATATATTCTGTCCATCTTTCCATTATCTTCTCTTGTCCTATTATTATATTTCCTTTTTTTGACTTTACAAATCCTGAAACTGATTTATTTTCTTCCCATTAATTTTTAAAATTGATTATGCCTACATTTTTTGTCTCTCTTTTGTTGATTGTCTGAGCATTTCCCACTTCTCCTCGATGTTCTGTATTGTCTCAATAGTGTTTTGTCTGTTGTGTACTTACGTACTGTACTTATCACTCATCTGTCTATCTACTCTAAGCATATCTAGTTCTAATTTCATATTTCATGGGGATTTCTGTCTCTTCCGCTATTTTATTCTTATCTTTACAACTACTGGTCATCATCATCGAGTGCCTTCTCCGCAACGAAGGTTGGCTACCATGGAGCGCCATTCTGCTCTGTCTCTTGCTTTGATGGTGCAGGTTGTCATAGGCTGATTTGTCCATCTTTTGATGTTACTCGTCCATGTTAGTCTTGGTCTGCCTCTTTTACCTTGTATTTTCTCATCCAGGATTACTTTTAGTTGGCTGTTGTGTCTTTTAACATGGCCAAAAAATCGCATTTGTCTTGTTTGAATTGTGTTAGTAGTTCTCTTTTCATTTTTAGTTGTTTTAAGACTTCATCGTTTGTTTTCTTTTCCTTCCATCCAATTCTACCTATTCTTTTATATATCCACGTTTCAAAGGCTTCAATTCTCTGTTCTGTTTTCTCGTCTATTGTCCATGTTTCAGCACCATATAGGAATATTCAGAAGATGTACATTTTGCTATTCTTAGCTTTAGCCCTCGTGTTATTTGTTTTGATGTTAGTATGTTCTTCATGACATTAAAATTACTTTTTCTCATTCCTATTCTTTTGTTTATTTCAGTTGTACATTTTCCATCACTGGTTATAGTATGTCCCAGGTAATTGTAGTTCTGAACTGTCCCAAGGTCTATTCCTTCAATTTTGATATCCACTTGTTGGTTTTTAGTATTTTCCAAACCATTTAAGTTGTTGTTGTTCTATATATTCTTGGCAGGGCTTTGTTCCTACCATTTTTCTTATGGTTTCATTTGGTATTCTATCTCTTCTTGTGTTGTTTGTTACTTTTCTCAAGCATCGCATCTCACATGTATTGATCTTTCTTAAATGGAATATGGTGTTAGTGACCATAAATTTTACAGACCTTTGGCACGTGATTTTTAGGGTAATGTGGTCGGTATTACGCCCGTGCCGCTTTACATTCCCAGAAAAAATCCGGTACCCATTAAAGGCTGGGTGAACCCGGATCCCGTCGGTTGGGATCGAACCCTACCTCTTGCCCTTTACAATAGATAGATATATATTATATTCATCTATTGTTCTTTTGAGTTGAAGACGGCACGTAGGTCAGACGTTCAAGATTCTTGTGACTGACGATCTTTGTTATCAGACCTCTCACAGCAACTGCATTGCGTCTCACCACACGCATCTGTTCTCTAAGAGTTTGTTCAATCTCGGTTAGGGAGCTGATGCTTGTTGTTGTTGCCTCTCGCTTCAGTGTTCCTTCTAGTGTTTCTTTAGGCCAGCCTGTTTTTCATGTATCCTCATGTTCTCCAACGTCATTACTGCTGCTATTATTATTCATTACAATTAATTGCTTCATTATCATTATTATGTTTTTCCTGCAATCTTCAGGGTGTACAGTCTCTCTTCGTACTTGTAATCATCATCACAGTCGCCTTCTTCTTTTTTCCTTTTCCTCATCTTTTCTTGATCTTCTTGTCCTTGACCGTAGCCCAAGAAAGCAACCAGTGACTTACAGTCTTTAAGACATATTTCTGGATAACAAGTTTACACTTCTGTCTGATAGTACCTCACATTTACAGATAGTACCTCACATTTACATATAGTATCTCACATTTACATATATTATCTCACATTTACATATAGTATCTCATATTTACAGATAGTATCTCACATTTACAGATAGTATGTCACATTTACAGATAGTATCTCACATTTACAGATAGTATCTCACATTTACAGATAGTATCTCACATTTACAGATAGTACCTCACATTTACAGATAATATCTCACATTTACAGATAGTACCTCACATTTACAGATAGTATCTCACATTTACAGATAGTACCTCACATTTACAGATAGTATCTCACATTTACAGATAGTACCTCACATTTACAGATAATATCTCACATTTACAGATAGTACCTCACATTTACAGATAGTATCTCACATTTACAGATAGTACCTCACATTTACAGATAGTATCTCACATTTACAGATATTATCTCACATTTACAGATAGTATCTCACATTTACAGATAGTACCTCACATTTACAAATAGTATCTCACATTTACATATAGTATCTCACATTTACAGATAGTATCTCACATTTACAGATATTATCTCACATTTATAGATAGTATGTCACATTTACAGAGAGTATCTCACATTTACAGAGAGTATCTCACATTTACATATAGTATCTCACATTTACAGATATTATCTCACATTTACAGATAGTATCTCATATTTACATATATTGTCTCACATTTTCAGATAGTATTTCACATTTACAGATAGTATCTCACATTTACAGATAGTATCTCCCATTTACAGATAGTATCTCACATTTACAGATAGTATCTCACATTTACAGCTACTATATCACATTTACAGATATTATCTCACATTTACAGATATTATCTCACATTTACAGGTAGTATCTCACATTTACAGATATTATCTCATATTTACAGATATTTCATATTTACAAATATTATATCATATTTACAGATATTATCTCATATTTACAAATATTATCTCATATTTACATATATTATCTCATATTTACGCGGTTGGCTTACCACGGCAACAGCCGGGGTTCGTACCCTGGCGAGGACACCTGGGTTTTACTAATTCCCTAAAAATTAGTAGGAGCCGCGATAGCTCAGTGGTTAGTGAACTGGACTACTACGGACAAGGGGTAGGGTTCGATCCCAACCGACGGCTCCGGGTTCACCCAGCCTTAAATGGGTACCGGATTTTTTCTGGGAAAGTAAAAGCAGCACGGGCGTAATACCGACCACATTACCCCAAAAATCATGTGCTGAAGGTCTGTAAAATATAGGGTCACTAACACCATATTTCCCTATACGCCACTCGGCGTGACGGGGGGTACTTTACTTTTTTTTTACTATCTCATATTTACAAATATTATTTCATATTTACAAATAGTATCTCACATTTACAGATGGTTATGGTTAGTCGAAGGGATCATTGCAAATGAATTAAAATCAATAAGTGCTAAACCGCCCGTGTCAGTGGAATCATCCGAATTAAAACTCATCTCATTGAAGGATCCGAATAAAGAAAGACAGATGTAATCCCCATCATTGCATTGATATCATCATTTATTGCGATCGAAATATCGAAACACGATCCGGATGAAAAACACAGCTCATGGTGTGCACACAGCACTAAACTCAGTATCTACGGCAACAAGTCGGACTTGGAATATGAGGAAACTGCAACAAAGAACACTTTTCAGGCTGAGCCTCAATGGTTCCTGCCGACAATCCGCCATATTGACCGGAAGTTCACATTTACAGATATTCCCCCCCCCCCCCCCCCATTTACAGATATATTATACCCAATTAACTAACCCAAGTGTTCCCACTATACATGTCTCACGTTCTTTCTTCTTTCCGCTCTCTTTCAGTTTCCTTGACAGCTATTCTTATCATGATTTTTATGATAGTCCATAGATCTCTTCTAAGATCATCTGTCGAAAGTAAATGATAACAAAATGTTAATGATAACGACATGTTAATGCTAACGACATGTTAATGCTAACAAAAGTGTATTTAAACTCATGTTCAATTGAATGAACTGACTCAAAGAGAACAATCGACGGAGGTCCTGCCGCTTATAAATGAAGCAGATGAAGCATGCACAAAGACTGACACAGTAAAGGGCTATCATTGATTTATTGACCAAACATACCTGTCGTGCGTATGGATCTAAATCCTTTGTTTAGCATTAGGAAAATGGACCAAAGTATCATATCATAACAAAGGTATTGTAATTAGCTCTGTGTGAAGTAACTTGATGAATGTTAACTTTAAGTTATCGTTTTGTTAAAATTATACACACATACTAACACTCCGTAGCAAGTTAGTGGTTAGCGTTCAACAATATCAGCGTTGGTGAGGAGTGGATACCGGTGCCTACGTCATTCAAGGGGACTTTCTCGTGTATTGTCACACTCGACAGGAAAAGTAGGGAACAAAACCCGGTACGTGTTTAATGCTGAGGTCAATGGTCTCATCTGCGATAACACGGATGAGAAAGATGCAATCATCTATACAGACGGATCTGTAAGGCGACACCAAAGAAGTGCATGGGCATTTATAGCACGCTCGGCAGGCAGAATAGTCAAGGAAGACAGTGGTGCATACGTCATGACCACGAGTAGCATGACAATGGAGGCGATGGCAGTGACCAAGACATTCAAATGGTTAGAGTCACAAGACTACACCCACGCATGTATACTGAGTGATTCGATGAGCATGATAAAAAAAAGTGGAGGCGGGCTCTGTACGCATGCAATGGGTAGAGTCGTTGCAGAAATCCAAAATACGTAAGGTCACCTTTGTCTATGACCCTGGACATGCGGGAGTACGGGGAAATGAAAGGGCGGATAGATTGGCTAGCTGCGCTGTCGTTGAGAACGCGCAACCAATGGATCGGGCGGACATCATCAATGCCCTCAGAGATGTGGGGAGAGCACAGGACTTCGACAAACACAGATCCACGTCACTTCTTCGGATGATGGAAATGGGAGTTGAGATGGGCACAGCCAGAAATGAGAAACTTAGTGGCCGTGCAAGAAGACTTATCAACCAACATAGAACTGGAGTCGTCAGTCGCTGGACACTGCGGGAATTGCTGAGGAGGAGATCTAAGCACCTATGGACATGTTCGGAGTGCAATGATGATGACCCGCAAATAACTCAATAACTCAATAACTGAATTGTCTAGATAACTGTGGGTGAATTTTTAGATCAGATGAAACAACAATTGTTGCACAGTATGGTTAAATATATAGACTGCCTCAAAGATATACATCCAGACGACACAGACATGCGACTAATATATAAGTTTATAATGAGATCAAAGAGCAATAATAAAATATAACAAAGAGAACTCTACACCTATTGATAAAAAGAGGGGTAGGACAGGGATGCGTCCTATCACCAAGCTTGTTTATTCTATCATCATCATCAAGTACCGGGCCTACTGACATAGGTGATCATTCGCTCCACAACTTTCGATCTCGACAGTTCTTTATCATTTCTGTTGTTGACCTTCTGTCAGAATATCTACAACAATTATTCCCACGACGACTACCATCAATGCAGATATGATAGGTAAGATTGTAACTGAATTGATCGTTACAAAGAGAAATGCCATTTCTTCTACAGAAGCTAGAATGTTACGCTGTGGTGATGAATCCTCTGAGATACCGCACATTGGTAGACTCAAGCCTCTTTTGGAGATCTAATCGACAATGTAAGGGAAAATCATCTATGAATCCTATGATTTTGTGAACATATTCTATTAAAAGAGATTAATAATTTAACGAGATCGTTAAGATAAACACAATTTGAAAAAAATCGGTTGGAGACAGAGACTTCGTATTTTATTAATGTTAGAAGGAGTCATAAATTCGTTTATTGAATAGTAACGGTGACATTTAGTAATGTTGGTAGGAGTCATAAATTCGTTTATTGAATAGTAACGGTGACATTTAGTAATGCTTCGATTTAACGCGTTCTTGGCAGACTGAAAGTTTTGTGACAATCCTCAGATAAGAAAATCATTCGACGCCGTTTTGTTTAACTTTTTTTTTTTTTTGCCTTTTTATTTCTGTCATTTTTGTGTTTATTTCTGACATATTTGTGTTTATTTCTGTCATTTTTGTGTTTATTTCTGTCATATTTGTGTTTATTTCTGTCATATTTGTGTTTATTTCTGTCATTTTTGTGTTTATTTCTGTCATATTTGTGTTTATTTCTGTCATATTTGTGTTTATTTCCCGAAATATTTCAAACTATCCACGAATGACATAAAACAATTAGAACAATGTTTACTAGTACCCCACGTTTTTATTTTTCATTGTTCACGTAAAAGAGGAGTTTCAAGCTTCAAATTCAAGGCAAGAAGTTCACAAAGTTGACAGGGAGAACGACATGTTCAACGACGAAATAAATCAAAAGTTACACACACACGATACCTACCCACAGAACTCTTGGTCCCACATATACACAGATGGCTCTGCTACAAATGCCACCGGAAATGGAGGGGGTGGTGTGTTCTTGACGCTGAATAATCAGAACCGGAGCACCAAGTCAATAGCTACTGGGAAATTCTCAAACAACTTTAAAGCAGAAACTGAGGCCATCAGAGATGCTGCAACACTGGCTACTCAACATAAAAATAACATGCACAATAAATTGGTGATTGTGACTGATGCACTGTTAGTACTATCAGCTCTAAAAAGCCCCAAGAACAATGAACTAGATGACTTGAGAACAACCCTGGACCAACTATGCAATAACTTCCAGAGAGTAGTCATTCAGTGGATACCATCACACTGTAATATGCACAGGAACGAACGAGCAGACAAATTAGCTAAAGAGGGAGGGAGATTACCACAAGAGAACCACCCGCTCAGTCAAGCCAAATCCATCCTCAAAGGTCAGTTCCATGAAAAATTGAAACGAGAACATCCAAAGCATAACGAGAGTGACGGATACCATCAACTATAAAGGAGGGATCAAGTCACCATACTTCGCCTACGCACTGGCCACAATAGAATGAGAAATCACATGTTCACCAAATTCAAAATAGGTACAACCTGCCTATGCCACTGTACACCGGACAATATGACTACAAAACATGTTCCACAGGATTGCCCCCAGTACACAGACCTGAGAAGAACAATGTGGTCCACACCCACCTCCCTGGAAGAAAAACTATATGGGGCAATCGATTCGCTTAAACAAACAGCTGACTTCATGAGAGAGTCTGGAATCCTACTCTGATTGAGTCTTGATCGCAGAGAGAGATCAAGTTGTGAACACAACGAAACAATACTTGACGGAAATATGAATACTTCTCCGGAAAAAAAATTAAGAAATGAAAAGCAAGAGAAAGGGCAATACCGATGATAGAATGGTCTGATTGGAAGCTCAAACCAGCAAAGATATTCCCTTCAGCCAAATGCCATTGCACAGAGAAGAGATTGCGTCATGCGTAAATGTAAATATAACATTTATACGTTCTCGGAATTCATAAGATTCATACGACTAGGTTTATTACCATATTCGCTTTATTGCTGGAGTCTGGAAACTAGATCCGCAATATTTACGAGGTGTGTCTGTTCTTATTTCTGTAGCGTGAACTAATGAAACGTGAGAAAAGTACACAGCTTTATGTGCAGTGTTTGCATGATGATTCTCCAATGTACTTCCCTAAGCACTGTGGGGATTTTGCTGTTTGTGAAGTCTCCTTGTCCAGCAACTTTACACTTTGTTCAGTACTAGTGCAGTTAGTGGATTTGTTGTAACATTCTGCACACAATAAACGCGACTACCAACCCTCAGGAAGTCCATATTTTGTCCATTATGACCTGTTTATGATGACCTAAGCCTTATTGCTGATGTTCAATCATGACCAATGAATGTCAAGATTCGATCTCTGTAGAAACTGACATCAACCAATAGCTGAATCATTCTACTGAGGAAGTTCAATAATAAACACATATATAGTGCTGCGACATCATCACTATGTAGCTTGTCCAAGGGGGGGCGTTGCTCTTTTGACTGCCAATGACTTTTCTCAAATGACCATTTGACTTTTCTCGTTGTCTATATATGATGTCTGTCTCAGTGAGTGTAGTTTGTAGAGAACTTGATGGCTTGGACTTCTCGGTCATCTTCTCCGTGTTTTCAAGAACATTACCCTTCAACACTATTTCTTCAAGACCATTATGGATTATGCTTATTATAGCTTATTACATCAGCTATATTTTCTTCATGAAACTCATTAGACGGTTTTTGTTTATCAGGTTACTTATGTTTATGCTTGTAAGTTTACGTAATATAATAACAGCAACAATAACCATAATTATTATTATTACTATTATTATTACTATTATTATTAACATATGTTTCTTTCACAATCCTCCCTGACTTCCGGTTGGTACGACTGACCACGATGGCCGCCTAGTCAAATGAAGTTTGGGATTGGTAACATTTTTATTGCAGTGTGTGCTCAAGTGATCCTTTCTGGTCCGGATTTTCGTTATCGGAGACAGCAGTGGTTCGGTTGCATTCGCCTGACCACAAAGTCAACATGAGTCTTTGTGCCAAGGTACGGAAATTAGTGCTGCAGGCGACTGACCACAGATTGAGGTGGAACGGTACCAAGCCCTGACTTTGATTTGCGTTCGACTGCAAATTCTGGACTGCTGTCAGATCGAGTGTATCACCGAAGTGGAGAAATGACTTCATTTGTTGGGACAGCGATTCTTGGGGCACTCTCACTTGGTGCAGCGATTCCTGGGGTACGCTCACTGATCAAGACGTCTGCACTGATTTGGTGAGGGCGCATGAAGGTCGTGCTGCCCGTGACGACCGTTACAGCGACCCAGAAGTTTACATCATGTGCTGCGCATCTCTTTCAGAACGCGATACGTTCACTAGAACAGTTTGAACGATCAGGATGAACACTTTGTTGGTTGCTAGAACGGGGTGATTGCAGTTATGGGAATACTTCGCCTGACACCGTTCTAAAGTTTAATTCGATAACATTCACCGTTAGTCTTACGTCTATCAGGATAATGTGTTGTTTTACTAATCCACTGAACGCTGCTATTTAGAGTATATAAGATTAATCTAGTAACTAATAATTGGACAATGAGTCAAGAAATGAGAATGCGTACGTCTACTGCAAACAATGAAGTCAAATATCTCGTTTCGATTGTTTCTGATCATAGTTCCAGACCTGAGATTCTAGCAAAAAGAATTGCCGAAACGTGAGCAGCTTTGTTGGAGCTATATCCAATTTGGAAAAATTGGGAAACCTGGTCAGATTTAAAATGAGACCGGTTTGATCAATTCCTTACGTCCTATATCCTTAATGACTTATGAAACATGGGCATTAACAGCATAATTACACTGAGACGAGGTTTCTCTCAAGATATTAAGCTCTTAATATGACGTGCCGGACCAAACAGAGGTCCGGCACAGAATGCAGAACGAAATTGATCACATCGATAACGTCATACCGTTATTAAAGAACTAAAGCTGAGGTAGTATGTTAGGTAACGTGTTCGTTAGGTCGGGAAATAATCAGGAACAGAGTGAAGATAAGTAACAGAGTGAAGATAAGGAACAGAGTGCAATGATGGGCAGAAAGAATTGGAAAAACATCAAGGAAAGGTAGAAGCACAAAGACAAACAACAATAATAGAGAGAACTGGTACATCAATATCGAGGAAGAAACGCGTCTCGACCTTGTCAGATCACAGAGAGCAACAAGAGAATGGTTGCATCTGTAGATCATCCAACACGTCATAGGGTTTGTGAGATGACGTGAATTAACAATTATACTAGAAGTTGACGTGAATTAACAATTATACTAGAAGTTGACGTGAATTAACAATTATACTAGAAGTTGACGTGAATTAACAATTATACTA
Source organism: Megaustenia siamemsis (assembly GCA_032433765.1). Lineage (NCBI taxonomy): Eukaryota > Metazoa > Mollusca > Gastropoda > Stylommatophora > Ariophantidae > Megaustenia > Megaustenia siamemsis. Next base: position 65,945,595 of record JAVIAB010000139.1, read on the forward strand.
GAAGTTGACGTGAATTAACAATTATACTAGAAGTTGACGTGAATTAACAATTATACTAGAAGTTGACGGGAATTAACAATTATACTAGAAGTTGACGTGAATTAACAATTATACTAGAAGTTGACGTGAATTAACAATTATACTAGAAGTTGACGTGAATTAACAATTATACTAGAAGTTGACGTGAATTAACAATTATTTTCTAAGGGTTGCCATTTCAGAACGTAGAAAAAAGTTAAATGCAAGTTTAAAACAAGGACGCGCCAACTGTCACCATCTCTCAAAAGCCCTAACCAACAAAACAAAACATTGTAAATATTCTGTTTGTGCCATTTTGTTGCAAACGTCGGATATAATTCTCAAACAAAAAAACACACACACACAGCAGATCGATATTATAAATATGAGATTCTTGAGAATGGCTCTTCTTGTAACCTCAAATTGTCAGGATGAGAAACGAGCACGTCAAAACTATGATTGGAGCCACACCCAACACCAGATATATAGAAAACAAAAATAAAACGGTTAGACAAGCTCATAACAATGGAGACTAAACAGTTACCACAGTTACTAGTCTATATAAACGGATGATCTTCACGACTCGAGGAAGTCCAAGGGTCAAATGTTTACACAATATCACGTAAATCCTACATCGGTACGGACTAACAGTATGGGGTTTTGTTTGCCCCATGGACCATGGGGAAAAACCGCAGCAACCTACAACGTTTCACGACATACGTGTCGTGGGTTACGAAAAGGTAATAACATGGCTGCCTGTCATTAACATGTCAACTTCCTGTCATGGAGACATAACAACAGGCTCTATTATCTCCCATCCCACACTGACGATATCAGCACCTGCCAAGCGATTAAAAAAAAAAAAACTATGTTTGCAAGATAATGTGTTTCCGTATCACATTCTCGTACATTTCTAATAGCCTAGCACAAATATTCATGATCTACAATCGATGCATCGATCACGTATTTTTATATTGGTTAATTTGACGATTCCAGTACACATACTCATAATATTACCGATATAATGTATTTTATATTTGTTCTCGTTTAAAATAAAGCATTTGTAAATGTTGCTCTGTTATATTGTTATAGTGTGACTCAGTCATGGGCGATAATGGAAGAATAGAAGAATATGACGATAGACAGAAGAATAAAAGAATGAGGCGATGACGATGTGAAGTAGGATAGTTTTAGGCGGCGTAGAAAAGACACTCTTCAGAGGATTAGGAAGGAGACGTTAAGTCTACCCAACTCAGTCGCTGAGTCGTAATCAACTTGAAGATTACCAGTGAAATGCGTACAGGTGGTCAGCCTAAAGCCAGACAGATGTTTGCTCTGGTCGACAAAGTTGCGTAACGCAACGACACGGCCGCTGGTTCCTAGGAAACTCTTATATCGGCAGACGCCTTGAAGTCCAGTGAAGACCTGAGATGAAAGCGGACAACTAAACTGCCCCGCGTAATCAAAAGACCAGGTTATCTTTACGTTCAGCAGTGATTACTCTTTGAGTCTCTGAATTGGAAATCGCCTCGAGTTTTAGTTGTTAGGGGACGGACTTAGGAAGATGGACAGGTTCGACAGGACTCCTAAAGTAATAAGACTTTAGAGATAATTAAAAAAGGCGGAGCTAGAGAGATAGTGACGGTCAGGAGACGTAGGTTAGGCCGTATCAGTGGTCGGGGGGGGGTGTGGTCACCTGGGACTTAAACCCGAGACCCTGGGAACTAGGGAGATTAGGAGAGGAGAGGCCCAGAATGCTTTTGGGGCGAGGAGCAGTAGCTAGAGAGACATTTAGCTACACTCGGGCAGACTCAGCTACACTCAGCCAGACTCGAGACAATTCGGCCACACTCGGCCAGACTGAGCACATTCAGATACTAGTTCCTCAGCACTATCAGAAAGAGACAGGCAGATGTACTTAAGAATACTATACGGAGTAAACGGTCAACAAGATAGATAGATAACCACAGGTAGAACTTTATGAATACGAAACGGCCACACACAAACGTTATTTGACAATTCATCATCGCCGATAGGCTATGTCAAGTAACACCAATAAAGACCTTGTTTATACTTGTACTAAAAAGATTGATGAGTTATATATGAGTGTGTCAAATGAAAGTACAAGCACCAAGGTCAGAAAGAAGTTTGAAAGAAACCCTGCAACATCATTCTATTTGTATTTTTTCTATATTTTTCATGGAATCAGTTTCAGTACATTCGGGATATTCCCACATCCGCTCCACCGACTCGTTTTAGCATTTCTCGAAATGTATGCAGACTGAGTGTTCTCGTAAGGTGTTGATTGTTGATGCATCTGCTTCTCCCACTAAGCGTTCCGGATCGATCAGACCCCGTTCCACTTTTACTCAATATATACACCATAGACCGACCAAACCTTTTCCTTTTCTCCCATGGAATAGAGAAGAAACTCGACGATCTCCGTTCTAGAGTCAGGCCACACTCAGTGCCACAGTTGTCAACGGCCACAGTTGTCAACGAGCTTATCGGTTGTTACATTGTCGTGCACACTAGCGTGGCATGGACAGTCATGAAATAAACATGACAAGGAAAAATATGGATTAGACATGAATATCAAAATCACTAAAACTATGATCATAAACAAAGATAATACTCAAAAACTACAAGCGGATATCAAAGTTGAAGGAAAAGACCTGGAGACAGTTCAACATTTACAACTACATTGGGCATACTATAACCAGTTATGGAAAATGTAAGACTGAAATAAACAACGAGTAGGAATGGCAGAAAGTAATTTTAATGTCTTCAAAAATATACCAACATGAAAACAAATAATTCCAGAGCTAAAATTAAGAATAGCAAAACGTTATATCTTCTTAACATTCATGTATGATGCAGAAACATGTACATTAGACCAGAAAACAGAACATAAAATTTAAGCCTTTTAATGTTGATTTATATAGTAATAGGAAGCACTGGATGGAAGTAATAGAAACAAGTAATGAAGTCTTACAGCAACTAAAAATGAATAGAACTACTAAATACAATTCAAACAAGACAAAGCGGATTTTTAGGGCATATTTAAATTACACAGCATCCTACTAAAAGTAATATTGGAAGGGAGAATACAGGGTAAAATAGGCAGAGGTAGATCAAGACTACCATCATTGAGTAACATCAAAAGATGGACAAGTCAGCCTATGACAACCTGCAACATCAAAGGAAGAGATTTATCGAACTGACGCTCCATGGGTAGCTAACCTTCGATGCGGAGCCGCCACCCAATCATAATGATGAGCTCCTCATACCAACTTGCGGCAATCCCTGCCGAGCTGAATAATTATTTTGGTTAGCCTCTTTTCCTGCTGCTGATCTAATCCTTGACAGCCTTAATGATCTAATCCTTGACAGCCCTAATGATCTAATCCTTGACAGCCCTAATGATCTAATCCTTGACAGCCTTAATGATCTAATCCTTGACAGCCCTAATGATCTAATCCTTGACAGCCCTAATGATCTAATCCTTGACAGCCCTAATGATCTAATCCTTGACAGCCTTAATGATCTAATCCTTGACAGCCTTAATGATCTAATCCTTGACAGCCCTAATGATCTAATCCTTGACAGCCCTAATGATCTAATCCTTGACAGCCCTAATGATCTAATCCTTGACAGCCCTAATGATCTAATCCTTGACAGCCTTAATGATCTAATCCTTGACAGCCTTAATGATCTAATCCTTGACAGCCCTAATGATCTAATCCTTGACAGCCCTAATGATCTAATCCTTGACAGCCCTAATCTTATTGAGATCACATACTTTCTTTATGGATTCTTCCGCCTCGCCCATCAAGGATTGTATAACTGTCCTGGATAAAACATTTAACATTTTAACATTTAACATTTTATATTAAATGTACAATTTTTCACGAAGAGGTTTGGGTGTAAACAGAATTTTCTTTATTTATATTAATGTTCCAGTGAGTTGTCACAGGATGGTGTACCTCACTTAGCTGTCACAGGTTGGGGTATCACTCGTAGTTGTCACAGGTTGGGATACCTTTCTTCGCTGTCACAGGTTGGGGTACCTTTCTTCGCTGTCACATGTTGGGATACCTCTGACTGGCGTCACAGGTTGGGGTACCTCTGACTGGTGTCACAGGTTGGGGTACCTATGATAGTTGTCACAGGTTGGGGTATCTCTCACAGTTGTCACAGGTTGGGGTACCTCTCTTAGCTGTCACAGGTTTGGGTACCTCTGATAGCTGTCACAGGTTGGGGTATCTCTCACAGTTGTCACAGGTTGGGGTACCCCTCTTAGCTGTCACAGGTTGGGGTATCTCTGATAGGTGTCTCAGGTTTGGGTACCCCTCTTAGCTGTCACAGGTTGGGGTACCTCTGACCGGTGTCTCAGGTATGGGTACCTATTTTAGTTGTCAAAGGTTGGGGTATCTCCGACTGGTGTCACAGGTTGGGGTATCTTGAACAGTTGTCACAGGATGGGGTACCTCTCTTAACCGTCACAGGTTGGGGTATCTCTGACAGTTGTCACATGATAGGGTACCTCACTTACCTGTCACAGGTTGGGATATCCCTCGTAGTTGTCACAGGTTGGGATACCTCTGACAGTTGTCACAGGTTTGAGTATCACTGACTGGTGTCACAGGTTTGGGTACCTCTGACAGTTGCCACATGTTGGGGTATCCCTGACAGTTGTCACAGGTTGGAGTATCTCTGACAGTTGTCACATGTTGGGATATCTCTGACAGTTGTCACAGGTTGGAGTATCTCTGACAAGTGTCACATGTTGGGGTATCTCTGACAGTTGTCACATGTTGGGGTATCTCTGACAGTTGTCACAGGTTGGAGTATCTCTTACTGGTTGCACATGTTGGGGTATCTCTGACAGTTGTCACAGGTTGGGGTATCTCTGACAGTTGTCACATGTTGGGGTATCTCTGACAGTTGTCACAGGTTGGGGTGCCTCTCTTAGCTGTCACAGGTTCTGGTATCTCTGGCTGGTGTCACAGGTTGGGGTATCTCTGACAGTTGTCACATGTTGAGGTATCTCTGACAGTTGTCACACGTTGGGGCACCTCTGACAGTTGTCACAGATTGGGGCACCTCTGACAGTTGTCACAGATTGGGGTACCTCTGACAGTTGTCACAGGATGGAGTATCTCTGACAGTTGTCACAGGTTGGGGTACCTCTGACAGTTGTCACACGTTGGGGCAACTCTGACAGTTGTCACAGATTGGGGCACCTCTGACAGTTGTCACAGATTGGGGTATCTCTGACAGTTGTCACACGTTGGGGTATCTCTGACAGTTGTCACATGTTGGGGTATCTCATACAGTTGTCACAGATCGGGGTACCTCTGACAGTTGTCACAGATTGGGGTACCTCTGACAGTTGTCACAGATTGGGGCACCTCTGACAGTTGTCACAGGTTGGAGTATCTCTGACAGTTGTCACAGGTTGGAGTATCTCTGACAGTTGTCACAGATTGGGGTACCTCTGACAGTTGTCACAGGTCGGAGTATCTCTGACAGTTGTCACAGGTTGGGGTATCTCTGACAGTTGTCACAGATTGGGGCACCTCTGACAGTTGTCACAGGTTGGAGTATCTCTGACAGTTGTCACAGGTTTGGGTATCTCTGACAGTTGTCACAGGATGGAGTATCTCTGACAGTTGTCACAGATTGGGGCACCTCTGACAGTTGTCACACGTTGGGGCACCCCTCGTAGTTGTCACAGGCTCAAGTCGTTGTTTTCCTGTGGTTAAAACGGCCGAAGAAGGTAACGACAGTACCAGAACCAACTCATCGGATATATTGTGATACTGTTTCATTTGGATGATAAACAATGCCCCAAGTTTATGGACGACATTAGACTGCAAAATTAAAACATCTCAAGAAATCCAGACAACAGAACACGTCATTTAGGGAGATGTCACGAGCAGATAAGAGCAGAAACCCTTTGGCTCATGAATGTAATGAGTTATAAATAATGGCTTTTTGACATTCTCGGTTTCTACTGGAAATAGCGTTCTTCAAATTCCAGGCCATAACTAGGAAACTGTGTGACTCATTCTGCTTATAGTTTTTGCTATACCAGGTCTTCCATAGCGATAAACACCAGCAGTAGAGGGAACACGGAGGTCCTGGATTCTGTTAGCGAGCCCTTTGTGACGTAGGCTGTTACCAGGGGAGACGGACTAGAAGGTCGAGGATAAGTCTTTAAGGCCGCCTACCCTGATGATGCTCTCGCAAGTTGTCAGAGCTTGAGTCTTCCTTAGAAAAGGTATTAGTGTAGGAAGGCTGCAGACAACCTACATGATAAGCTAGATCATTGCTGCTCATTAATCGATACTCATAATCATTCACAAAACCTCAAGTTTTGTCACGATAGTAAATAAACAAAAATAAAAATGTTCAACTCCAATGTTAAGTCAGTCATATTATATGTGTCAAACTTGGAGAACAACAAACATAACAATCATGAAGATACAGACCCTCAACAATCGATGCTTGCGCAGAATAAAAAGATGGAAATAGCAGGACAAAATCCTTAACATAGAATTATGGAAAAGTACCAGTCAAATACCAATGGACAAAGAGTACAACGAAGACGATGGCGCAAAATAGGACATACACTGCGGAAGCAAATTGAGCGTATAAAACGACAGGGTCTTTTTTTTTTGAGTCCCCAAGGGAAGAGACAATGAGGAATACTAAATCATCCATTTTCTTGGAGAAGACATATGGAAGCAGAGACAAAGATGATGGGGAAGACATGGAACGATCTCAATAGAATGGCAAGAAACAGAACGGCTTGGAAAATGTTCCTGAAGACCTATGCTCCACGGGGAAGGGAAGAGAAAGGAGAACAATCTACGATATGCCGGTGATGCTGTACAGGTGGCAAAGAGCCCACAATATATGCAACAGCTTGTTCGCATTAGGAAACAATCTGATCATCAAAAGTGGATCTGAGTCGAGCAAGTGTTTCTGTCCTTTAGCTTCTTGACGCTCTAAGGGAGGTGGGCCAGCCTGGGTCATGGCTCCCAGGCGTCGACCTCCTGCTGCATTGAACTCTAAAGCTTACAATAAGTATCCGGCATTAAATAGCTACACTTACTCTACGCAACACTTCTGGTCGAATCTACAGTCTAGACACTTCTGGTCGAATCTACAGTCTAGACACTTCTGGTCGAATCTACAGTCTAGACACTTCTGGTCGAATCTACAGTCTAGACACTTCTGGTCGAATCTACAGTCTAGACACTTCAGGTCGAATCTACAGTCTAGACACTTCTGGTCGAATCTACAGTCTAGACACTTCTGGTCGAATCTACAGTCTAGACACTTCTGGTCGAATCTACAGTCTAGACACTTCTGGTCGAATCTACAGTCTAGACACTTCTGGTCGAATCTACAGTCTAGACACTTCTGGTCGAATCTACAGTTTAGACACTTCTGGTCGAATCTACAGTCTAGACACTTCTGGTCGAATCTACAGTCTAGACACTTCTGGTCGAATCTACAGTCTAGACCAAGTCGTATACTGGTCTTAGCTTCAAGCCAGCACAGTGATGCCCTCTTCGTGGTGGCAGCAGTCGAAAATGGCTTGTAATTGCAACAATATTTTATAACAAATCTAAATAAATATTAAGTGTAACATTTGTAAATACAGCAATCATCGGGGACATATGTATGACCACTTGAAGCAAATGTCACGACCATAAAGAGCATATGTTACGACCAGAGGAAGCAAACATCACAACAAGAGTTAGCATATGTTACCACAGAGAGCAAATGTTACAACAGGGAGTATATGTCACGACAACAGGGAGTATATGTCACGACAACAGGAGTATATGCCACGACAACAGGGAGTATATGTCACGACAACAGGGAGTATATGTCACGACAACAGGAGTATATGCCACGACAACAGGGAGTATATGTCACGACAACAGGGAGTATATGTCACGATAACAGGGAGTATATGTCACGACAACAGGGAGTATATGTCACGACAACAGGGAATGAATGCCACGACCACAGGTAGCAAATATGACCACGAGGAGCAAATGTCACGACAACAGAGAGTAAATGTCACAATATGGAGTAAATGTCACGATAACAGGGAGTAAATGTCACAATAGGGAGTAAATGTTACGATGACAGGGAGTAAATGTCACAATAGGGAGTAAATGTCACAATAGGGAGTAAATGTCACGACAACAGGGAGTATATGTCACGACAACAGGGAGTATATGTCACGACAACAGGGAATGAATGCCACGACCACAGGTAGCAAATATGACCACGAGGAGCAAATGTCACGACAACAGAGAGTAAATGTCACAATATGGAGTAAATGTCACGATAACAGGGAGTAAATGTCACAATAGGGAGTAAATGTTACGATGACAGGGAGTAAATGTCACAATAGGGAGTAAATGTCACAATAGGGAGTAAATGTCACGACAACAGGGAGTAAATGTCACGACTCAAGGGAACGAATGCCACTACCACATGTAGCAAATATCACGACTACAGAGAGCAAATATCACAACCACAGGGTGCATATGTTACCCCCACAGGGAGTAAATGTCACGACCACAGGGAACGAAAGACTCGACCACAGCTAACGAATGCCACGACCACAGGTAGCAAATGCCACAACATATAGCAAATGTCACAACTGTAGATAAAAAATGTTACGACTATAGTTAACAAATATCACAACGAAAGGTAGCTAATGTTTACGACTAAGGCAGAAATGAAAACAAAAAATGCCAAAACATGCATTAAACATCACAACAGCAAGAATCAAATGTCATGACCTTTGTGATTAAATATTACGGTGACATTGAGATCATCGAACGGATGAGTTCATAGGCATGTACATGTTCTCAAATCAAGAAATCCATTCCGATAACTAAAGTAAATAAAATAACGTAATAGACTGTTATCTACAGAATACAAGTATGAAGAACGTAGAAATAACAACAAATATCAGCAATTAAAGAAATCTGAGTTGTTTTCTTCCAAGTGAAGAACCAGCACAAGATCAAACAGAGATGTTTATGAGAGATTCAACATTTCAATTCGTAGAAAGAAATGTCAAAGCAACATGAATACGATTATTGAAGTATGAGACATTTTACAAGAATCAATCATAGCACATCAAAGGAAGCTGGATAAAACAGACAGCAAAGAGGAAATCAATGAGATAATATATAATGAACGAGAAAAACGGCCACTGATGTCAGTGATTTCCAACCTGTAGGTACTACGACCAAAGCGGCACGGGCGTAATAACGACCACATTACCCCAAAAATCATGTGCTGAAGGTCTGTAAAATTTATGATCACTAACACCATATTGGGAGCAGCGATAGCTCAGTGGTTAGTGAACTGGACTACAAAGGACAAGGGGTAGGGTTCGATCCCAACCGACAGGTTCCGGGTTCACCCAGTATTAAATGGGTACCGGATTTTTTTCTGGGAAAGTAAAGCAGCACGGGCGTAATCCCGACCACATTACCCCAAAAATCAAATCATGTGCTGAAGGTCTGTAAAATATAGGGTCACTAACACCATATTCCCTATACGCCACTTGGCGTGACGGGGGCTCTTTACTTTACTATTTTTTAGGTACCACGACCATTTAAAGAAATGAGTTAAAACGTGGGAATGATGTTAACTACTTATAGCAGTGGAGCCGTGGTGACTGAGTGGTTAGTGCGCTCGCTTCCCCACCAGATGGCGCGGGTTCAATTCTCACATGTGCTACATTTTGTATGTGATCGACAAGGCTCAAGGGTTCGCCTAGCCTCTAAAAATGGATAACAGATTTGTGTGGGAAGTAAGAGTACAGGAAAGAGAGTGATTGAGATAAGTGAATTATTGATATCTAATGTTGTTCTTGCCATGATTATAGATCGACAAGGAAGTCAGTGGTCGGTACGTCTTGTAGTGCCCTTCACAGAGGTTTCTCCACTTAGTCCAGTCCGGTGTCATTCTTTGGGTACTCTATGTATGGCCCACACTAGTTATCTCTCTTTTCTCTCTCAGGGTACGCTCCGTCTGCTTCCCTTGCGCGTAATCTCCGGAATCCATAACATGGCAGTTCTTGTGTCTGTCTGTGTATCTTCTTGTGTCTGTCTGTGTATCTTCTTGTGTTGTCTGTCTGTGTATCTTCTTGTGTTGTCTGTCTGTGTATCTTCTTGTGTTGTATGTCTGTGTATCTTCTTGTGTTGTATGTCTGTGTATTTTCTTGTGTTGTCTGTCTGTTTATCTTCTTGTGTTGTCTGTCTGTGTATCTTCTTGTGTTGTCTGTCTGTGTATCTTCTTGTGATGTCTGTCTGTGTATCTTCTTGTGTTGTCTGTCTGTGTATCGTCTTGTGTTGTCTGTCTGTGTATCTTCTTGTGTTGACTGTCTGTGTATCTTCTTGTGTTGTCTGTTTGTGTATCTTCTTGTGTTGTCTGTTTGTGTATCTTCTTGTGTAGTCTATCTGTGTATCTTCTTGTGTTGTCTGTCTGTGTATCTTCTTGTGTTGTCTGTCTGTGTATCTTCTTGTGTTGTCTGTCTGTGTATCTTCTTGTGTTGTCTGTCTGTGTATCTTCTTGTGTTGTCTGTCTGTGTATCTTCTTGTGTTGACTGTCTGTGTATCTTCTTGTATTGTCTGTTTGTGTATCTTCTTGTGTTGTCTGTTTGTGTATCTTCTTGTGTAGTCTATCTGTGTATCTTCTTGTGTTGTCTGTCTGTGTATCTTCTTGTGTTGTCTGCCTGTGTTATCTTCTTGTGTTGTCTGTCTGTGTATCTTCTTGTGTTGTCTGTCTGTGTATCTTCTTGTGTTGTCTGTCTGTGTATCTTCTTGTGTTGTCTGTCTGTGTATCTTCTTGTGTTGTCTGTCTGTGTATCTTCTTGTGTTGTCTGCCTATGTATCTTCTTGTGTTTTCTGTTTATTCCAAGCGGAAACTTGTGAACGCGTAGAACGTGTAGACATACACCTTATTCTCAACACGACAGACAAACTGACATTTACTGGTAGTGTGCTCAGCAAAGCGACAGGTCGCCCTACTTTTTTAAAACAGAAAATATCGTCTCCATTTTCAGAGTGATTTCCATAAACATACGGTCCGGGGGGAAAAATGGGAGTGAAAATCCCGATAACAGCCGAATGCTTTACCTATTTCTCCATCGCGACATATACGAGTGATCTATCACAAAGATGGATATCAACTTTCACTCAATCAAAGAAATGAGTGTATCAGACAGAAAATCACAAGTCACTAAGATCTGAGAAAGGAGATACACTAACATAAAGATAGAAGGAACGTCTGAAAGAATAAAGGATACACTAACATAACGATAGAAGGAGCGTCTGAAATAATAAAGGAAAGGAATAAAATTAATTCTTTGATGGTGAAACATTAAAGGAAGAGTACGTGTGAGCTCATTAATATAAGATGAGCTAGGTTACCACTAGTCGTTGCATGAGTGAACCGTCGCTGGGAGAAAAAACTAATTCCACGATTCACGGATAACAAAAATGAAAGATAATTATATCGATATTGTTTATTATCAACAAAGTATTATCAAAAAATGTGTTACTGTTTAAAAATAAATGATTAAATGCTATATAAGAATTTTCTTAATTTTCTGAGGACTTGAAATAACCGCTTTAGCTCAATTATTTTATTTTCTGATGGAGTTAATAGCTGTTTTAGCCGGTGTAAGTAGTAAAGTAAAGTACCCCCCGTCACGCCAAGTGGCGTATAGGGAAATATGGTGTTAGTGACCCTATATTTTACAGACCTTCAGCACATGATTTTTGGGGTAATGTGGTCGGTATTACGCCCGTGCTGCTTTTACTTTCCCAGAAAAAATCCGGTACCCATTTAAGGCTGGGTGAACCCGGAGCCGTCGGTTGGGATCGAACCCTACCCCTTGTCCGTAGTAGTCCAGTTCACTAACCACTGAGCTATCGCGGCTCCTACTAATTTTTAGGGAATTAGTAAAACCCAGGTGTCCTCGCCAGGATTACGAACCCCGGCTGTTGCCGTGGTATGCCAACCGTTTTAGCCGGTGTGTTAGTTTATTATACGATTAATGGCTGTTTTGGCCCGTGCATTAGTTTATGACAAGATTATTAGTTGGTTTAGCCTGTGTGTTAGTTTATGATCAGATTAATAGTTGTTTTAGCATGTGATTATTAGTTTATGATAAGAATAATAGCTGCTTTAGCGTGTGATTATTAGTTTATGATAAGATTAATAGTTGTTTTAGCCCATATGTTAGTTTATGATAAGATTAATAGTTGTTTTGGCCCGTGCATTAGTTTATGACAAGATTAATAGTTGTTTTAGCCTGTGTGTTAATTTATGATAAAATTAATAGCTGTTTTAGCCTGTGTGTTAGTTTATGATAAGATTAATAGCTGTTTTAGCCTGTGTGTTAGTTTATGGTAAGACTAATAGCTGTTTTAGACTGTGTGTTAGTTTATGATAAGATTAATAGCTGTTTTAACCTGTGTGTTAGTTTATGGTAAGACTAATAGTTGTTTTAGCCTGTGTGTTAGTTTATGATAAGACTAATAGCTGTTTTAGCCTGTGTGTTAGTTTATGGTAAGACTAATAGCTGTTTTAGATTGTGCGTTAGTTTATGGTAAGACTAATAGCTGTTTTAGCCTGTGTGTTAGTTTATGATAAGACTAATAGCTGTTTTAGACTGTGTGTTAGTTTATGATAAGACTAATAGCTGTCTTAGACTGTGTGTTAGTTTATGATAAGACTAATAGCTGTTTTAGCCTGTGTGTTAGTTTATGATAAGATTAATAGCTGTCTTTAGCACAGCTAATTCTCCCCGAGGCATGTCAAGTGATAGAAACATTGAACCTGAAGCAAAGTTGTGTGAGAAGTGGCAATCATTTCAGCACCAGTAACGGCACGTGCCAACCTCAGGAGCGTCAATAATAATTTGTGTTGATTCCATTGATCTTTTCTTGTGATCTTTTAGATACCCACGGAAGCGGAATTTTGCTTGACTGATATTTTAGTTAGCTTTTCCTGCCACTCTTTTTGGAAATACAATATCTGCTTGAATAATTGCACAGAATTTATAGGAAAAGAAAATGGCTATTGTTGTTATGAATTACCGTGGGCCCTTATTTCCTGAGGCAAAGAATTCAAAGATAAAATACTTGATGTTTATTAATTCTTCTCATAATCTTCGTCTTTATTTCCTTGTTCTAGTGATTGTGGGGTGTTGCAGAGAGGAGGTATGTGTCAATAAAGTGATCTAAAACTAACGGTTTAGCTTCTACTAAATCAGCTTTAGTACACACATAGTTGGAGACCAATAGCCTCATCGTTCCTTTAATTTCATGATTCTGTTGTCCCAGGATGAAATCTCATGCACGCATGAACCCTTTCTCTGAGAGCTAGTTGCGGTCTATTCAAATTAGAGATAAAGTTAGGTAAGATCTATTTATCTTTCGTTCGCCTGAAGTATAGTCTACATCTGAAATGTCGTTTCCTGTATACATTTTACTGTCTTGTGTAATTCTTGTGGTGGTCCATATAGTTTTGTCTGTAGTGCTGTATCTATGGGCCAATGGATTTTCCTCAGTCTACTATATTCAGTGCAGTCTTGAAGTACGTGTTCAGCAGTCTGGTCTGTCCACATGTACAAGTAGTTGATGTGCCGATCTTGGATTTTGTATACAAATGACTGTGGAGCCGATTGTGCCCCGTTGTAAGGCATATAATGATAACTTGTTCCCAACCCTTCATATTATGAAAGGCATCCTGATTTGCGGGCTTGTGATCTTCTGATTGATTTTATGATGTATTTCTTATGATGATAAACAGAATGACGCCATGCGCATTATCTTGTGGTGTACGAAGGACACTTCCTGTGTAGCAATGAGGTATCTTCTTGCCAACCACGGATGATAGAATAAAGATCTGGAGGGTGCGATCATTATTGAAGATAAGTGCAGATAAAGAGCATCCATCACACCACGAGCTCAACATAGGGAAAGGTGTCAGGCTAAAAAGAGGTAAATCATGGGTGGGCCGAGCAGAAGATGTAATCAAACAGGTGTGTCGGCTTACCAATATTAGCACAGGAAAGGAGCGGATACCGATGACTACGTCATTCTGAGGGACATTCTAGTGTATTGTCACACTCTACAGGACATATAGCTAACACAACTCAGTCGTGGTCAATGCGGAGGTCAACGGTCTCACCTGGGGTAACACCGATGAGAAAGATGCAGTCATCTATACAGACGGATCTGTAATACGACACCATAGGAGTGCATGGACATTTACAACACGCTCGGCAGACAGAATAGTCAAGGAAGACAGTGGTGCATACGTCATGACCACGAGTAGCATGACGATGGAGGTTATGGCAGTGACCAGGGAATTCATCTGGTTAGAGTCACAAGACTACACCCACACCTGCATACTAAGTGATTCGATGACCATGATTAAAAAAGTGGAGGCGAGCTCTGTATGGATGCAGTGGGTAGAGTCATTGGAGAAGTAAAAAATAGGTAAGATCACATTTATCTACGTCACTAGATATGCGGAAGTACGGGATACATGAAAGAGCAGACAGGTTGGCTAGCCGCGCTATCGTTGAAGACAGTCAACCAAAGGAAGGGCGGACATCATAAATGACCTCCGAGATCTTGGAAGGACACAGAACTTCGACAACCATGAGTCCACGTCACTCCTTCGAGTGAAAGAGATGGGAGGTAAGATGGGCACAGCCAGAAACGAGTAACTTAGTGGGCGTATAAGAGGACTTATCAACCAACACAGAACTGGGGTCGCTGGAAGCTGCGAGACTTGCTGAGGAGGGGATCTGAGCACCTATGGACATGTTCGGAGTGCAAGATGATGACCCGCTAATGACTTAATAACTTAATATGATGGTATGTGAACGGTGCATCTGGTTGTGTGCCTGTTGCACCTTATTTTGCCAACTGATCTGCTCTCTCGTTTCCGGGTGTTCCACAGTGAGATGGGATGGTAAGTACGATAACTTCTTCTTTTCTCTGTTCACTGATACCTAAAAGGTGTCGTGGGTTATATCATTTGTCGTTCTTGAGCTGCTCGAACTATCTGAATTAGTGATTTTCCTTTGTTGTTACATGTCTCTGTCACTGCATCTTTCCATCTTCTTCTGGGTCTTCCTCTTGGTCTTTTTCCATATATTCTCGAGAAGAACGCCCTTGATGGTGATTGGTAAGGGTTCTTTCTGACCAGGTGGCCAAACCATTTAAGTTGTTGTTGTTCTATATATTCTTGGCAGGGTTTAGTTCCTGCCATTTTGCTTGTGGTTTCATTTGGTATTCTATCTCTTCTTGTGTTGTTTGTTACTTTTCTCAAGCATCGCATCCCACATGTATTGATCTTTCTTAAAAGGGATTTAGAAAGGGTCCATGTTTGACTTTCATAGCACAAAGTTGGTATGAAAATGTTATTTATTATTTGTTGTTTAGCTGGCATAGAAATGTTTGGATATCTTAGCAATGGTCACAGCATTTGCTTTTTGTATTCTCCTTTCTTTCTTTTCTTTTCGTAAGACATTCAAACTACGATAACAAAGTGAGCATTTGTTGCTTATATTGCTTGCCTTGGACAATATTGTGATGTTGAAAACAGCAATAAACAGAACGAATGTGGGCCGAGTAAGGTAGGACGTCGGCATCTGGACAGGAAGGGCCCTGGTTCAAACCTCATAACAGGCGGTGGTGTTGGTTTACACAAAATAAAACATGATTCCTTGGGGTTTCTCTCCCCTGTGTACGGAATTTCTAAGTCCTGAGATCCTGCTGCCAGGCTCTCTGATAACGGCAGTAAGCAGTTCTAGTGTGCTCACGCGCACGTTAAAGAAGCCTTGGCAACTAAAATCTAAAAAGACTAGGCCATAAATGTGGTCGGTGCTCGGGCACCATTGTCAGCAAAAACATACACACATCGTGGACACCAGGCCGTGCTACGGAGTTCGTGCACGTGGGTCAGGATTCTCATCGGATTGATTAGAGATTCTGAGGGGACGCATTCATTCGGTGATGGTGACCCTAACTACAACAAATGATGTTCTGATAACGGAACATTTTGATATTGAAAACATGAATAGTTTAGACATGACAAATTGATATTAGGTCCATTGATTGCTTTAATAGTGCAAAACAGCGCAGTTAGAACAAAATAACACTTGATGTGCATCTATCAATGTGAAGTTTTTTTTTTACAACTCTAGCAGTTAATGGTGTATTCATTACAATGAAACAACTAGAAATACGATTTTTCTGAGCTGCTTGGATAAGATCAAACGAAACAAACCGACATTTTGACTCTAATTAATTTTTTTTTTTTTTTACGCAGAGTGATCACAACCAAGCTACACATTCTTCTTATTTTTTTTAAATCTTCGTGCAGGAAAGGGAACAGTCATAGGTAGCAAGGTGGAGTCAGCACAAAGACTTGACCAATAACACGAGATAGATTGTTTTCTTTGTGGTAGGGGCAGGGGGGTTAGTTATGTGACCTGCATTGCGTCAGGTCGACATATTTTCAGACATAGTCTGTGGTCTCATTTATCAAAGTTCGGGTAAACCCCTCAAGCCTTGTCATGTTGACCGCTGTGTCGTGGGTTCAATGTCCGTCAGTAGTATAGCCGGAAGGATTTGACTAACATTTTGCCCATAAATTAACAAAGATATATAGCGAGGCTCGCAAGGCGCCTAACACTCGCGGCACATGGGGAGTTAACCGTGACCTTTCGTGTCGGGGTGTTTACCTCTCGTGTCGGTAACACAGGAGTCGATGACAGAGGAAGTGACTTGTTTATGTCTGGTGTGTGCTGACTTTAGAATTCTTGATGTACTGGATCGATAGTGACCATTTAGTAGGTTATACAACATCAATGAAAAACAATATTAGTCAAATCCTCCCTGCTTTACAACTTCCGTCCCAGGTTGACCCCAGTGGTGGGTTCAATGTCCCTATCAGGTTGACCGCTGTGGTGGGTTCAACGTCCGTCTCAGGCGTCGTTGAGAAATTAATGTCCCTGTCAGGTTGACCGCTGTTGAGAAATTAATGTACGTCTCAGGTTGACCGCCGTTGAGAAATTAATGTCCGTCTCATGTTGACCGCTGTTGGGAAATTAATGTCCGTGTCAGGTTGACCGCTGTTGAGAAATTAATGTACGTCTCAGGTTGACTGCTGTTGAGAAATTAATGTCCGTCTCAGGTTGACCGCCGTTGAGAAATTAATGTCCGCCTCAGGTTGACCGCCGTTGAGAAATTAATGTACGTCTCAGGTTGACCGCTGTTGAGAAATTAATGTCCGTGTCAGGTTGACCGCTGTTGAGAAATTAATATCCGTCTCATGTTGACCGCTGTTGGGAAATTAATGTCCGTGTCAGGTTGACCGCTGTTGAGAAATTAATGTTCGTCTCAGGTTGACCGCTGTTGAGAAATTAATGTTCGTCTCAGGTTGACCGCTATTGAGAAATTAATGTCCGCCTCAGGTTGGCCGCCGTTGAGAAATTAATGTACGTCTCAGGTTGACCGCTGTTGAGAAATTAATGTCCGTGTCAGGTTGACCGCTGTTGAGAAATTAATGTCAGTGTTAGGTTGACCGCTGTTGAGAAATTAATGTCCGTGTTAGGTTGACCGCTGTTGAGAAATTAATGTTCGTTTCAGATTGACCGCTGTTGAGAAATTAATGTTCGTCTCAGGTTGACCGCTGTTGAGAAATTAATGTTCGTCTCAGGTTGACCGCTGTTGAGGGTTCAATGTCCGTGTCAGGTTGACCGCTGTTGAGAAATTAATGTTCGTCTCAGGTTGACCGCTGTTGAGGGTTCAATGTCCGTGTCAGGTTGACCGCTGTTGAGAAATTAATGTTCTTCTCAGGTTGACCGCTGTTGAGGGTTCAATGTCCGTGTCAGGTTGACCACTGTTAAGTGATCAATGTCCGTGTCAGGTCGACCACTTTTGAGAGATCAATGTCCGTGTTAGGTTGACCGCTTTTGAAGATTCAATATTCGACCATATGAATAGCTTTCGAGTGCGTTGGCTCCTCATCTCGGCATCTAAACTAGCACGTGACAAAACAATTACTGTCCGTGGATGAAGTATCAGCATCAGTTCAAAGATCTATAAACCTCTAGATTTGCAAGTACTGCATATGTCCAGGTCAGAAATCAATAGTCCTTTCTGTGAACACAGGTACGATAACTCAGTGTTTATGAGAAACAATATCCGTACACTTAAAACGATGCAAATAAAATAACTGTAAACCATACAGAGAGGCTTTTTAAAACGCACTCTCAGAGTAATAAGTGCTATATATTTTCTTTCTTTCTTTTTCTTGATTTTTTAAGTTTTACATTTTTTTTTCATTTGTGCTTTTATTTATCTTTCTTCAAGAAGTAGACAATAAAAATCAATCTGTTTTGAGTGACGTAAAAACAAGAACTTAACAATGTTTTTTTGTTCTACCTGTGTTGAATTGAAAGTTACAGGTAAGTTGAGGTCTCTCATACTATCTTCATCCAACGGAGTTTATTGAATCGTCCGTTATCTTTCCGCTGATAATAGTTGTTTCTCAACTTCACTTGATATCGATCCGACTCTTTCCCCCAATATAAATTTATCCTCCCCTACTTTCTAATAAGTTAATATTAAGTTGTCCAAACATACTACCTTCTATACTGGCACATTACATATTTACATAATCAATCATGATCCTCCAATATTTATTCTAAGCTTTATCTTACCTGCTTCTCTCTTTCTGTTATACCTGCGCTCTTTCAGATATCTGTTTCTATGACTTTATCTCACTCAGGTAAACGTAAACAAGTAATCGTTCAGTGTGTACCAATATTGATATGGAAATGAAGTTGTATTTATTATTATAAGACTGACGACCGTGACTATGAACTCAACTATTTTGATATATTTACTATTTGATTAATTTTGTTTTGCGTGTAGTTTAATAATCATAAAGTAGAACACTGGTGTTAACTAATATTTCGTGTGATTTCCTACTCTGAAGCACATTAATAACGCACCACTTTACAGATCCTGTATTAGAGTATCAAATGTAAATATAAGTGTGGGAATAGATTATCCTCGTGTCGTCATGAGGTAGGAAGCTAATGGCTGCTGGAATGGAAAATACACGAATCAACCCACGGGTTTTTGTACAGACTCCATGAAAACAATGAAAGTTACACGTGCAACATGATCCAGAATAGCTATGATCCTGAACATGTATACACGTTGTGGTTGTATACTCGGTATAAAAGGGTCGTTTGAGACAAAACACCCAGTACATGTGGTTGAAATACCACGACTATCTGAAAACGACCGCTACCACGCCATTGGTATGTTGGAGGCCCGAATGAGCTCGCTGGCCATTGCCAGAAGGATGAATTGCCACAGCAGCACTTTTGTACGTCTGAATGCAGCACCTATGATTGAAGGTTACCGATTCACTGGCAGTGTTTGTGATAAACTTCGAAATGTAAACACGAGTTATTACTCCTGCGCAAGATCGTCATAATCAGCTGAACCACCTAAGGAATCGTTCTCTCCCAGCAAGTCAAACGGCAGGAAAATAAGTGGGTAGATGAGGGCAAGTCAAACAGCAAGAACAATAGTGGATAGACGGCATGTCAAACAGCAAGAACAACAGTGGGTAGACGAGGGCAAGTCAAACAGCAAGAACAATAGTGGCTAGACGTGGGCAAGTCAAACAGCAAAAACAACAGTGGCTAGACGTGAGTAAGTTAAACAGCAAGAACAATAGTGGGTAGACGTGGGCAAGTTAAACAGCAAGAACAATAGTGGGTAGACGTGGACAAGTCAAACAGCAAGAACAATAGTGGGTAGACGTGGGCAAGTCAAACAGCAAGAACAACAGTGCGTAGACGTGGACATGTCAAATAGCAAGAACAATAGTGGGTAGACGTGGGCACGTCAAATAGCAAGAACAACAGTGCGTAGACGTGGACAAGTCAAACAGCAAGAACAATAGTGGGTAGACGCGGGCAATTTAAACAGGAAGTTTAATGTTTAGTCAAACTTGACTCACAGGCATCGTCAGCACCGCCTGCAATTGAAAGAGCAAAATGGAAGATGAACTAGACTACAGTGGACAAAGCTACATGACAGATGGACTAGACTACATAGGACAAAGCTACATGACAGATGGACTAGACTACAGTGGACAAAGCTACATGACAGATGGACTAGACTACAGAGGACAAAGCAACATGACAGATGAACTAGAGTTACTAGACTACAGAGGACAAAGCAACATGACAGATGGACTAGACTACAGTGGACAAAGCAACATGACAGATGAACTAGACTACAGAGGACAAAGCTACATGACAGATGGACTAGACTACAGTGGACAAAGTTACATGACAGATGAACTAGACTACAGTGGACAAAGCTACATGACAGATGGACTAGACTACAGTGGACAAAGCAACATGACAGATGGACTAGACTACAGTGGACAAAGCAACATGACAGATGAACTAGACTACAGTGGACAAAGCTACATGACAGATGAACTAGACTACAGTGGACAAAGCTACATGACAGATGAACTAGACTACAGTGGACAAAGCTACATGACATATGAACTAGACTACAGTGGAAAAAGCTACATGACAGATGGACTAGACTACAGTGGACAAAGCTACATGACAGATGAACTAGACTACAGTGGACAAAGCTACATGACAGATGGACTAGACTACAGTGGACAAAGCAACATGACAGATGGACTAGACTACAGTGGACAAAGCTACATGACAGATGGACTAGACTACAGTGGACAAAGCAACTTGACAGATGGACTAGACTACAGTGGACAAAGCTACATGACAGATGGACTAGACTACAGTGGACAAAGCAACATGACAGATGGACTAGACTACATAGGACAAAGCTACATGACAGATGGACTAGACTACAGTGGACAAAGCTACATGACAGATGGACTAGACTACAGAGGACAAAGCAATATGACAGATGAACTAGACTACAGTGGACAAAGCAACATGACAGATGGACTAGACTACAGAGGACAAAGCTACATGACAGATGGACTAGACTACAGAGGACAAAGCAACATGACAGATGAACTAGACTACAGAGGACAAAGCAACATGACAGATTGACTAGACTACAGAGGACAAAGCAACATGACAGATGAACTAGACTACAGTGGACAAAACAACATGGCAGATGGACTAGACTACAGTGGACAGAGCTACATGACAGATGGACTAGACTACAGTGGACAAAGCTACATGACAGATGGACTAGACTACAGTGGACAGAGCTACATGACAGATGGACTAGACTACAGTTGACAAAGCTACATGACAGATGGACTAGACTACAGTGGACAAAGCAACATGACAGATGGACTAGACTACAGTGGACAAAGCTACATGACAGATGGACTAGACTACAGTGGACAGAGCATCATGACAGATGGACTAGACTACAGAGGACAAAGCTACATGACAGATGGACTAGACTACAGTGAACAAAGCAACATGACAGATGGACTAGACTACAGTGGACAAAGCAACATGACAGATGGACTAGACTACAGTGGACAGAGCTACATGACAGATGGACTAGACTACAGTGGACAGAGCATCATGACAGATAGATTAGACTACAGTGGAATGCTGTCCTATTCACAGACGAGATCATAGTCAACATATTCTTTGTTGATGGACGTAAGGGGATTTAGCGACCGTGTGGAGTAAACACTTACATTTGACACTCTGATACTGGATCTCTAAAGTGCCGCCTTAATAATATGCTCAGTTTATTACTCCCTCAAGCTGTTGTCTTAAATTATCCCATTTTCGTTTCTTGTAGCGCCGAGAGATTTAGATTCCTGTTATACGTTTTGCTTCTGCGAGTCAGGTGCATATTTTCACAACATTTAATTCTAGAGTCTAGAATAATCGTGAATCACACTAAGGAAATGAGAAAATAATTAGGCACGACTAGTGGACAGTGAAGTGATGAAAACTAAGTGGATGAACATAAGCACATTTGTCGACGACTGTGTTCCGTGTCAGCACACATAACAGAGCAATTTATGTGAAAATGAAGGGTAAAACACGAGCATCTAGTGTTCATGAAAAGTGACTATAACAAAAGAGAAAGGTTTAACTGTGCCTATATTGGAAACAATAAGCATTATTCATTATTTGTAAACCAAAATAAGGATATCAAAAGCAAGAGGAGCTTTCATTGCACTGGGAAACATATAGAAATCCAAAGAAATTGGGTTAAATACTAAAATAAAAATTTTCAACTCAAATGTTAAGGCGGTCCTATTATATGGCTGTGAAACATGGAGAACAACAAAATTGTCAATCACGAAGACACAGACTTTCATTAATGGATGCTTACGCAGGATAAAAGGATGGAAATGGCAGGACAAAATCACTAACATAGAATTATGGAAATGTACTAGTCAAACACCAGTGGATAAAGAGATACAGCGAAGACGATGGCGATGGATAGGACACACACTACGGAAGCCAACTGAGAGTATTACACAACAGGCCCTTTTTTTGGAATCCCCAGGGGAAAAGACAAAGAGGAAGACCAAGAAATTCTTGGAGAAGACAGATAGAAGCAGAGATGAAGATGATGGGGAAGGCATGGAATGATCTTAAAAGAATGGCAAAAAAACAGAACGACTTGGAAAGTGTTTGTTGAAGACCTATGCTCCACTGGGAGCTAAAAAGTTAGAAGAAGAAGATTATTTGTAAACACTCACTGATTATTCAACAAGTATGATATCAGTGAAATAGTTCGTCATCAAACCAGCTTTGAAATCAGTTTAATTGCTTCCTCCTGTTATGTGTTTTTTTTATTTTCAATTGTTTAGCATGTCCAATAGGTGACATGGGAAGTAAATCCTAACAGGAACAAGCTACACGTCCATGTTTGTAAACAAATAACTGGAATATTCTAGACAGATTGGATAATAAAAGAGCCTGAACAGAACACTGCAGAGAAAATAGTTTATAGAAACAATAGAACATACCTTTTTAGATCATCATCATCAATATCATCATCATTATCATTATCATCACTATCATCATCATTATCATCATCATCAATATCATCATCAATATCATCATCAATATCATCATCATTATCATTATCATCAATATCATCATCATCACTATCATCATCATTATCATTATCATCACTATCATCATCATTATCATTATCATCAATATCATCATCATCACTATCATCATCATTATCATCATCATCAATATCATCAATATCATCAATATCATCATCATTATCATTATCATCATCATCAATATCATCATCATTATCATCATCAATATCATTATCATCATCATCTGGCCTGTTAGAACTTGGTTTACATGACAGCTACACTGAAGTCTACTCTCTCCTGATCTAGATGCCCAGCGTCTGCTGTAGTCAAGCCCAGTTTTGTCTTTGGCATCTTACACTCACCTTCTATTCTTCCCATTATTGGTATCTTGGTCATTTTATAAGGTAGTATTCCGTTCTGTTACAGATAGAAAGATTTATAGAAGTGCTTGAACATAACATTCGTGTTGGACAGAGAAAGCTCGTAGAACAATCACTTCTGTGGATCCTGGACACTCCGCGAGGAGATGTAAACATCCTTAGTCTGAGCAAAACTTTCTTTGACCTTTTTAAGACTGACGCCTGAGACTGTTGGCGTTGAAAGAACAGAACATTTCGATCATTTTGATGGACTGATGTTCTTCGATTCACTTGATGAGACACAATGTGATGATTTTGTTGGTTCCTGTTGATGTTTCCTCATCCTGCATGATACATTTAACCTTAGTTCTCAGTATTGACTCTTTCCAACACTGTGTCACCAGAGTGATCTTCACCGCACTGAGAAATCTGCTAAGATACACAGATTGTACTATAGGACTCGCTGGAAACACACTCTAAAGGTTCACCTCAAAGAAGAAGCAGACAGATTCATAGAGAAAGAGAATACACGACGAAAGAAAAGAAAGGAAAAAATAACATTTCTAGGGGCGCTGAAAAATCCATAGTCAACTATGACTGACGGAGGCTACTACTACTACTATAGGACATCGTATGCTTGAGTGAAATACATGATTGTTTGAAATAGAAGTCCATATGGAGCGGCTTATAGAAGACATTAATATAAACACAAGCCAACTCATTTTGTCAATTTGTCCGAACCATCAGAACTGCCAAACAAATTATAAAAACAATTGAACAGGGTGTACCAGATGGTTATGGTTATAACAGGGTATACCAGATGGTTATGGTTATAACAGGGTATACCAGATGGTTATGGTTATAACAGGGTATACCAGATGGTTATGGTTATAACAGGGTACACCAGATGGTTATGGTTATAACAGGGTATACCAGATGGTTATGGTTATAACAGGGTACACCAGATGGTTATGGTTATAACAGGGTATACCAGATGATTATGGTTATAACAGGGTATACCAGATGGTTATGGTTATAACAGGGTACACCAGATGGTTATGGTTATAACAGTGCACACCAGATGGTTATGGTTATAACAGGGTACACCAGATGGTTATGGCTATAACAGGGTACACCAGATGGTTATATTTATAAAATGGTACACCAGATGATTATGGTTATAACAGGGTACACCAGATGGTTATAGTTATAACATGGTACATCAGATGGTTATGGTTATAACAGGGTACACCTGATACGGCAAGCTGTAAGAGCTTACTGGATCAGCAATCTAAATGCCAGTAAAGTTAGTGAGGTTTCATGTTGCGCCTAGTGGTGTTGAATGGGAATATGACATTAGCGCCCACATTTATCAGTGACCATCGTACATTGATGGGCGTTGTGGTCAGTATCACGCCAGGCTGCCCTGCTGTCCTAGTGAAAATCTCTGGTGCCCATTTTCAGAGGTAGGGAAAGCCCCAAAGCCGCGTTCGTCAGGTACAGACACACCATCCTGGGATTGATCAGAAACCAGTAGACGAGCGATGTCATTACTCTACCACTGAAGCTGGCAATCTAAACATCCTGACAAAAACACACAAATAAGCTCTTTCACTTTGAAGATAAGATGAAACAAAACAATGTTTTGATTGTAGAGGTCTTCATAGAACAACAAAAACAAATATAAATCCTATCGTTGACTGCAGACGCCCTTTGAATGGACAATACTTGAGCACTGTCTGACTTTTCATGTTTCTTCTTTCTTCAAATACAAAACTAATGTTAAAGAATAAACGTAAAGAGAATTGAAGTCAACACAACAGATAGACCTTAATGAAGTCATCAAATATGCAGGGAGAAATGTCAAGTGAGATTACTAGGTCGTGGGTAATCCTACTGGGAAGTTGTCTGATGTTTCCGAGCAATAACGATATAGGAGGACCAATAGAGGGCTATTATTGCTTGGGCTTGTAATGATGAGGCTATTATTGCTTGGCTTGTAATGATGAGGCTATTATTGCTTGGCTTGTAATGATGAGGCTATTATTGCTTGGCTTGTAATGATGATTGGCACCAGGTCTAAACAAGAAAAAAAGCTTCACAATCTTGTCAATGTATGCCAGCACATCGTGACATGACAAATGCATATAGCATCGAATATTGTGCAATGCTGGATATTTATCATAATTCTATACGAATTCAATGGAAGATTGCGTATGGGGACAGACTGATCTTTTCAGCAGGCAAATGTAACATAACAAATAACGGACTATCATTATTCTAATGCTAAGGGAGGAGATGTCAGGAACATATCGTGACAGATGAGTAAAATAAGGGACAAATTAAGGAAATTGCTTCTTGTTTCTTCTGTTTTGTCAGCTGCAACTGCAATCTCTTGATATAAAGCCCAGGAAGAGAATGGTTTACCGTATATAATTAGGCCATTAGTTTACTTGCTTTTCCGCCTCCTCTTTTCCATTTCTGTGTCAAAGGTTAAATGTGTGTTTAGGTAAATGACCTTTAGTGTATCACATAAATGGTGCTTTTCGTGATATCGGCTATTTCATTAGTACGTCGTCTTCTAGGTCCCCATTTTACCATTGACTCTACGTGTTTAACTCTCTTTGGTGATACTGTCTGATGAATATTGTGTAAGGCGAGCAAGTGATATGATTCGTCCATTCGTTCATGCTTCGTGGATAGGCGTTGGACATCATAGGCCTCGATCTTGCGTGCTGTGCAACAGTTGCAATGCCACTAGTCAAACAATCCAGCAGATTTTCCATTTCTCTACTCCAACCTCTCCAACTTGTTGGTGAGTGTTCCAACTCTTCTCTACTACAACCTGTTGTTGAGTGTTTCAACTCTTCTCTACCACAACCTGTTGTTGAGTATTCCAACTCTTCTCAACTACAACCTGTTGGTGAGTGTTCCAACTCTTCTCTACTACAACCTGTTGGTGAGTGTTCCAACTCTTCTCTACTACAACCTGTTGGTGAGTGTTCCAACTCTTCTCTACTACAACCTGTTGGTGAGTGTTCCAACTCTTCTCTACTACAACCTGTTGTTGAGTGTTCCAACTCTTCTCTACTACAACCTGTTGGTGAGTGTTCCAACACTTCTCTACTACAACCTGTTGGTGAGTGTTTCAACTCTTCTCTACTACAACCTGTTGTTGAGTGTTTCAACTCTTCTCTACTACAACCTGTTGTTGAGTGTTTCAACTCTTCTCTACTCCAACCTGTTGTTGAGTGTTTCAACACTTCTCTACTCCAACCTGTTGTTGAGTGTTTCAACTCTTCTCTACTACAACCTGTTGTTGAGTGTTCCAACACTTCTCTACTCCAACCTGTTGTTGAGTGTTTCAACTCTTCTCTACTACAACCTGTTGTTGAGTGCTCCAACTCTTATCTACTTCAACCTCTCTAATCTGTTGTTGAGTGTCGCAACTCCTCTTTACTCCAACCTATTGTTGAGTGTTCCAGCTCTTTTCTACTACAACATGTTGTTGAGTGTTTCAACTCTTCTCTACTCCAACTTGTTGAGTGTTGTAACACTTCTCTACTCCAACTTGTTGAGTGTTGTAACACTTCTCTACTCCAACTTGTTGAGTGTTCTAACTCTTCTCTACTCCAACCTGTCGAGTGTTCTAACTCTTCTCTACTCCAACCTGTCGAGTGTTCTAACTCTTCTCTACTCCAACTTGTTGAGTGTTCCAACTCTTCTCTACTCCAACCTGTTGTTGGTTGTTTCAACACTTCTCTACTCCAACCTGTTGTTGAGTGTTCTAACTCTTCTCTACTCCAACATGTTGTTGAGTGTTCTAACTCTTCTCTACTCCAACATGTTGTTGAGTGTTCCAACTCTTCTCTACTCCAACATGTTGTTGAGTGTTCCAACTCTTCTCTACTCCAACATGTTGTTGAGTGTTCTAACTCTTCTCTACTCCAACATGTTGTTGAGTGTTCCAACTCTTCTCTACTCCAACCTGTTGTTGGTTGTTTCAACACTTCTCTACTCCAACCTGTTGTTGAGTGTTCTAACTCTTCTCTACTCCAACATGTTGTTGAGTGTTCTAACTCTTCTCTACTCCAACATGTTGTTGAGTGTTCCAACTCTTCTCTACTCCAACCTGTTGTTGGTTGTTTCAACACTTCTCTACTCCAACCTGTTGTTGAGTGTTCTAACACTTCTCTACTCCAACCTGCTGTTGAGTGTTCCAACTCTTCTCTACTCCAACCTCTCCAAAATGTTGTTGAGTATTCGAAGGCTGCGGTTTCACTACAAACGAATGGAAATTCATAATTGCCCTACCGCCTGTGCCATTGGAATCATCCGAATTAACAACTCATCGAATATCCAAACAAAGAAAGGCAGTTGCAGTCACCATCGTAGCATACGTCAAAAGACATAAGGCGTACTATAACACAGACAGTGAACGCATCTGAACTGTCCTTCGTCATACGATATCATCATTCATCGTAAGCAATCTGACTATATAAACACAATCCGGATGAAAGACACAGCTCACGATGTGCACAGAGCACTATTCAGCAGCTCCGGCAGCTAGCTGGACTTGCAATATGAGGAAACTGCAACAAAGAACACTTTTCAGACAGTGCCTCAACGGTTCACTGTCGCCTATCCGCCATATTGACCGGAAATAGTTTGCTCATTTGTTTGCAGAAAAAGGTGAAATTTGTTCTTACAGATGATTGAGGTAGCTGGCTTGTTGTGTTGGCGTTTTGCTTGATATTCATCATCACCATCAAATACCATGCATGCTGGCGTAGGTGATCATGTCTCTCTACAAGTTTTGATTCCAACAATTATTTATCTTTACTGTTGTTGACCTTCTGCCAAACCATTCTCTTAAGCTGTCTGGTATCTTTTCTCTTTGCTTCCCTCTATCTCTTCTTCCCTCAGTTTTCCAAGCTGTCACACTATATTCCAGCTGCTCCCTTCTCATTAAATGGCCAAAAAATAATGATCGTTTCTTTCTAATATTGGAAATTAACTCTCATCTTGCTTTGCCCTTTTTCAGAACGTTTTCATTAATTATTATCCATGATTCACACCCATATATTAAGCCTGGCTCCACATAACATTTAAGAACTGTTTCTCTGGTTTCTTTAGTCAAAAATGGAGTGCATAGTATCTTCCTCATTTTTTGGAAAGCTGCTTTTGCCTGAGCCGTTCTGCATTTCACCTCTCTTGCACATCTACCATCTGAGGTTAACAATGTTCCCAGGTATTTAAATTCATTTACATGTTTAAATAATGTGTCCACTTGTCTTTATTGTGCATTTTGGTGATGACATTTTGTTCGTTGCTACCATTACTCCTGTTATGTTTTCTTTCTATTAAGGCGGAGTCCTTTATTTTTCATATCCTTCATTGTCCTACATTTCATGTAAGTGATTTTCACTCTTAGCGATTAAACTGTATCATCAGCATACCTTATATTATTTGACATTATTAGCTTGACATTACATGTTGTCATTCCTACATTTACTCTGAAATTAATGTTTACTTTGTTTCTTAAATTTGCCATTTCTTTAAGTTTTTTGTTGTGAACGAAGATTTGTGTTTCAGTTTTATCTTTTGTTTTCATCAAAACGTGCGTGTGTGTGTTTGTCCCTGTGTGTGTCTGTTTATCTGTGTGTGTGTGTCGTGGTATGTCAGTGTTTGGCTGCGTGTTTGTGTGTGTGTGTGTGTCTGTCGTTGTGTGTCTGTATTTGGTTGTGTGTTTGTGTGTGTGTGTGTGTGTCTAATTTAACATTAGAATCTTTGCATGCTGTGTTCATCCCATTACTGCAAACAACACTCGAGACTAACTGGGTATGGTGGTCACGCGCTCGAGGCTGACTGGGTATGATGGTCACGCGCTCGAGACTAACTGGGTTATGGTGGTCACGCACTCGAGACTGACTGAGTATGGTGGTCACGCACTCGAGACTAACTGGGTATGGTGGTCACGCACTCGAGACTAACTGGGTATGGTGGTCACGCGCTCGAGACTGACTGAGTATGGTGGTCACGCACTCGAGACTGACTGAGTATGGTGGTCACGCACTCGAGACTAACTGGGTATGGTGGTCACGCACTCGAGACTGACTGAGTATGGTGGTCACGCACTCGAGACTAACTGGGTATGGTGGTCACGCACTCGAGACTGACTGAGTATGGTGGTCACGCACTCGAGACTGACTGAGTATGGTGGTCACGCACTCGAGACTGACTGAGTATGGTGGTCACGCACTCGAGACTGACTGAGTATGGTGGTCACGCACTCGAGACTGACTGAGTATGGTGGTCACGCACTCGAGACTAACTGGGTATGGTGGTCACGCACTCGAGACTGACTGAGTATGGTGGTCACGCACTCGAGACTGACTGAGTATGGTGGTCACGCACTCGAGACTGACTGAGTATGGTGGTCACGCACTCGAGACTGACTGAGTATGGTGGTCACGCACTCGAGACTAACTGGGTATGGTGGTCACGCACTCGAGACTGACTGAGTATGGTGGTCACGCACTCGAGACTGACTGAGTATGGTGGTCACGCACTCGAGACTAACTGGGTATGGTGGTCACGCGCTCGAGACTGACTGGGTATGATTGTCACGCGCTCGAAACTGACTGGGTATGATTGTCACGCGCTCGAAACTGACTGGGTATGATTGTCACGCGCTCGAGACTGACTGGGTATGATTGTCACGCGCTCGAAACTGACTGGGTATGATTGTCACGCGCTCGAGACTGACTGGGTATGGTGGTCACGCGCTCGAGACTGACTGGGTATGGTGGTCACGCGCTCGAGACTGACTGGGTATGATTGTCACGCGCTCGAGACTGACTGAGTATGGTGTTCACGCGCTCGAGACTGACTGGGTATGATTGTCATGCGCTCGAGGCTGACTGGGTATGGTGGTCGCGCGCTCGAGACTGACTGGGTATGGTGGTCACGCGCTCAAGACTGACTGGGTATGATTGTCACGCGCTCGAGGCTGACTGGGTATGATTGTCACGCGCTCGAGACTGACTGGGTATGATTGTCACGCGCTCGAGGCTGACTGGGTATGATTGTCACGCGCTCGAGACTGACTGGGTATGGTGGTCACGCGCTGGAGGCTGACTGGGTATGGTGGTCACACACTCGAGGCTGACTGGGTATGGTGGTCACACACTCGAGGCTGACTGGGTATGATTGTCACGCGCTCGAGACTGACTGGGTATGGTGGTCACACACTCGAGGCTGACTGGGTATGGTGGTCACACACTCGAGGCTGACTGGGTATGGTGGTCACACACTCGAGGCTGACTGGGTATGGTGGTCACACACTCGAGGCTGACTGGGTATGGTGGTCACACACTCGAGGCTGACTGGGTATGGTGGTCACACACTCGAGGCTGACTGGGTATGGTGGTCACACACTCGAGGCTGACTGGGTATGATGGTCACGCACTCGAGGCTGACTGGTTATGGTGGTCACGCACTCGAGGCTGACTGGTTATGGTGGTCACGCACTCGAGGCTGACTGGGTATGATTGTCATGCGCTCGAGGCTGACTGGGTATGATTGTCATGCGCTAGCTACTCGACTATTTGTCTGGCTGTGTTGTGTGAAGGTTACAAAAACAGACAATACAATGTGACAATACAGACAACAATTGTTGAATCACTTCAAGACTTGTATGAATAACATCAATCATACATTTAATTATTATTAATTGTTTAGATTACTAATATATAATGTTTAATTTCTAATATAAATTATTGTCATATTATTTTATGACATTAACAATTCATTGTTTATTACTTGGTGGTTGCAATATTATCTATTGGTTTTCAACAATATTACCTGACCTCGCATAACTTGAATCCGACATGTGACAACGACATTCAAAAGCTATTCAATATAGTTATGAGATAGTTGTAATGACGTTAAGTGTAGTTACCTCCTTCATTGTTAACTGTTAATGCACCAATTAAGTCTCTCTTGACGCGACTGTCCTTGTTACTTTCAATTTACTTCGTTCTTCCACTCAATGAATATGTCGAACTTCAATCACAACGGCTCAAAGTGTAAATACCCCTGGAATTGGGTTTTCTAGTGTACACCAGCTGTCTCTAGTGCACGTCAGCTGTCTCTAGTGCACGCCGGCTGTCTCTAGTGCACGTCAGCTGTCTCTAGTGCACGCCAGTTGTCTCTAGTGCACGTCAGCTGTCTCTAGTGCACGCCGGCTGTCTCTAGTGCACGTCAGCGGTCTCTAGT
Source organism: Megaustenia siamemsis (assembly GCA_032433765.1). Taxonomy (NCBI): domain Eukaryota; kingdom Metazoa; phylum Mollusca; class Gastropoda; order Stylommatophora; family Ariophantidae; genus Megaustenia; species Megaustenia siamemsis. The sequence goes on from JAVIAB010000139.1 coordinate 65,977,469, forward strand.
GCACGCCAGTTGTCTCTAGTGCACGTCAGCTGTCTAGTGCACGTCAGCTGTCTCTAGTGCACGCCAGCTGTCTCTAGTGCACGTCAGCTGTCTCTAGTGCACGCCAGCTGTCTCTGGTGCACGTCAGCTGTCTCTAGTGCACGCCAGCTGTCTCTAGTGCACGCCAGCTGTCTCTAGTGCACGCCAGCTGTCTCTAGTGCACGTCAGCTGTCTCTAGTGCACGCCAGCTGTCTCTAGTGCACGTCAGCTGTCTCTAGTGCACGCCAGCTGTCTCCTACTTAAGTCACCACCAGATGAGATCTTTATTTATTTCTCTGTGCGGCAACCGCCTCTTAGCAGCGAGGCCCTGCTTGAAACGTCAATTTCTCATCAGCGTGGTCGGAGTTATCTCCCTGTGCGGCAATGGACCCCTGTGCGCTAGGTTGGCAGGGAAAAACACGTCAAATTCAGCTCCTAGACTTTAGGGACTTCGTCACAGGTGAAAGCTGACGAAAACCATCCCCCTTCTCCCACAAAGAAAAAAAGAAAAGTCGCCTGTCAAACTAATATCATTTCTGACTATAAATGAGTAAAGTACGTTCGCTTGTGAAACACAGCACTCCTGATGAAATCCAGGCGTCTACACTTGGTGAAACCCAGCTCCTGATTGACTAATTACAGTTCTCAGTCTCGCGACTCAAGCGAGTCTAATTGTAGATCATTCAGTTCACGAGGATAATTACTCCGTTACATTGTCTACGACTTTGCACTTTGACCTTTGAGTGATCTACATATCAACAAAGGTTCTCACTCCTTTGATAGGCACTCCAAAAACTGTACCACTACCACCAACTCACTGATAACTCACTAATTTCCTGACTCACACACCCATCACCCACTAACCAATTCACTTACTAGTCCATCCAATCACTCTGACTCACACACCCATCACTCACTAACTAATTCACTTACTCGTCCATCCAATCACTCTGACTCACACACCCATCACTCACTAACTAATTCACTTACTCGTCCATCCAATCACTCTGACTCACACACCCATCACTCACTAACTAATTCACTTACTCGTCCATCCAATCACTCTGACTCACACACCCATCACTCACTAACTAATTCACTTACTCGTCCATCCAATCACTCTGACTCACACACCCATCACTCACTAACCAATTCACTTACTAGTCCATCCAATCACTCTGACTCACCCACCCATCACTCACTAACCAATTCAATTACTAGTCCATCCAATCACTCTGACTCACACACCCATCACTCACTAACTAATTCACTTACTAGTCCATCCAATCACTCTGACTCACACACCCATCACCCACTAACCAATTCACTTACTAGTCCATCTAATCACTCTGACTCACCCATCCATCATCCACTCACCCACTCGTCCATACCACACTCCTACTCATTCACCAACTCACTCAACTTAAACACAAACACATATTTAAAAATTACTTAAAATATTGGCTCAAACAGGTCGGGTTATCAGCCCATGACGTAGAGTTTAGCTAATAATAGACTTACTACGACAGTGGTAACGCATCCAAGTACGCACCAGTAAACGTGATATCTTTGACAGCCAATCACGTCCTTGTCACTCCAGTGAGACAACGAATGTCCCCTTAATCATCACATTTATAGTCCGACAGTGAAAGTATTTGGTCTGTTAGATTCCTCATCTTATTGGTCGTAGACGGCAAAAACTTGCCAGCGTCAGTCTAGAACCGTCCTGTTTTATTGTTCGGGGAACCACAGGGGAAATCGATTTTTAAAAGTGAGCCAACAATAAAGATGACTGCCAAGTTCATGGCCTTACAGTTAGAGAGTCTTAGTATAGAACCATCTCATGTACAACACACATTAGATAGTTATGTACACAGATTGGGATTTGCACACGACTAACGAGCATAGAGATAGCTAAAGTGGAATAGACAGCTAAGGAACATATAGACAACTAAAGAGTATAGAGATAGCAAAAGGGGAATAGACAGTTAAAGATCATATAGACAGTTAAAGGGCATATAGACAGTTAAAGAATAATAGACAACTAAGCAGCACATAGACAACTAAAGAGCAATAGACAGCTAAATAGCATATAGACAGCCAAAGAGCATATAGACACCTAAGGAACAATAGACAGCTAAAGAGTATATATACACCTAAAGACCAATAGATAGCCAAAGAGCAACAAACAGCTAAATAGCATATGGACAGCTAATTAGCATATATACACCTAAAGCGCAATAGACAACTAAAGAGCAATAGACATTTAAAGAGCATATAGACACCTAAAGAGCAACAGACACATAAAGAGCATATAAAGAACTAAAAAGCAAATATGCAACTAAAGAGTCAGTAAACGGCTAAAGAGCCAGTACACAGCTAAAATCGAGATAGGCAAGGACCAGCTACACAGCTGAAGACTAGACAGAAAAGGACCAGTACACAGCTAAATCACCGATGCACCGTTAAAAAGCAGTTGATATTCGGGACACATACAGAAGTAAAAAGCACTTGCTAAAGACCAGAACACAGTTAAAGAACCAGTACACAGCTAAAAGGCAATACACAGCAAAAGGGCAATACACAGCTAAAGGACAATACACAGCTAAAGGGCAATACACAGCTAAAGGGCAATACACAGCTAAAGACTAGAAGACAGCTCAATAAATTACAGCTAAAGATCAATAGATAACTCAAAACCAGTGCACAGCTAAAGACTAGACAACTAACGACAAGTCCTTCCTTCCTTCCTTCCTTCCTTCCTTCCTTCCTTCCTTCCTTCCTTCCTTCCTTCCTTCCTTCCTTCCTTCCTTCCTTCCTTCCTTCCTGCCTCCCCGCCACTCTCCCTTCCTCCCTTCATTCCTACCATCATTCCTCCCTCCTTTCCTCCCTCCCTCCCTCCTTTCATTTCCTTCCTCTGGCACACCCTCCCTACCTTCCTTCTTTCCTTCCTTACTTCCTGCCTCCCCGCCACCATCCCTCCCTCCCTCCCTCCCTCCCTCCCTCCCTTCCTTCCTTCCTTCCTTCCTTCCTTCCTTCCTTCCTTCCTTCCTTCCTTCCTTCCTTCCTTCCTTCCTTCCTTCTTCCTTCCTTCCTTCCTTCCTTCCTTCCTTCCTTCCTTCCTTCCTTCCTTCCTTCCTTCTATATTTGCTATATTTTCACGAGGAGAAAACATGTTACATGTTGTTCCTTTATATATTCATTGGCAGAAAATTACAATAAAACTGTTTGGAGTATTAAATTCCATTGGCCACACTTCACACATAAAGCCGATTCTTAATATGAAAGAACCAGTCTATCTGACAGCAACGTCGTGACTGCTTGCCATAAGATATGCTCAGATGATATCACGATTAATGCGTTATTCTATCAACCGGTGTTAATTCTGATCATTAGATGTTAAAAAATATCAGCGAGGAAAATGTGCGCCTGTAGAATTAGGTTTCTCGATTTATTGAGGTTGGCCAATAAAGAGGATGCTGTGAAAGTTGCAGAAATGCCCATTGTAGAATTTATGGTGAAATGATGAAATATTTTGGCCGTAGAGTTATGAAAGTATAGTTTAATATTATGAAAATTAGGCAATGTATACACTTTATATGGAAACACTGACGTTCCATGACGTCATCTCAGTGGAAAGACAACAGTTACGTCGTCATTAACGAATCGTGAATGCAAATTAAAAAAAAATACTTTAAATTTGGTCACATAGTTCACGACCATTAGTAAACTTCCTCCACTTCTCATCCCAAAAGCTGCTTCTAATTTGTCTTCATCATTCGTGCTACGACAAGTCCACTTGATCTTCCATTCTTCAATGAACTTCGAGCTTGGCACACATGCGTTATGTCGTGATTTACAGCAAGCTGCTACATATACGCCTTTCATACCAACACAACGACATTGTTAGGTACACTAAATAAAGTCGGTGATGGCTGAGAAAATTAGTGCATTCGCTACTGACCAGTAGGGTACAGTTTCATTTCCCTTGTGTGGCAAATGATTTTTTCCTTCAGACTGAGTTATGGGCGTACTAAGTTTGTGGAATTAAAATAAAAAAAGTAAAGTACTCCCGTCACGCCAAGTGCCGTATAGGGAAATATGGTGTTAGTGACCATACATTTTACATACCTTCGGCACATGATTTTTGGGGTAATGTGGTCGGTATTACGCCCGTGCCGCTTTACTTTCTTAGAAAAATTCCGGTACCCATTTAAGGCTGGGTGAACCCGGAAGCCGTCGGTTGGGATCGAACCCTACCTCTTGTCCCTTGTAGTCCAGTTCACTAACTACTGAGCTATCGCGGCTCCCAAGTTTGCGTAATAGGTACCGGAGATTTTTCTATGGGAAAGTAAGGCTGCTTGACCTAATAATCCCTACATAATCCATGATTGTGTCCAATGGTTGTTAAAATGCTAAATGAAAAATATAGAATCTAATACCATATTCCATATCCTTATGGGGTACAGGGAATCGTAATAAATACAAAATCAATATTTCAACATGGCCGTACAAGATTGGAATATGTTTGAAAGTAAAAAAAAAAACAATTGCCAGATTCAATGACAGCCAGTTTCTTGTCTGCAGCACTATTGGAGTCTATTTCATATATGTACACCAGTTCATGCAGATGTTGATATGTGTACACCAGTTCATGCAGATGTTGATATGTGTACACCAGTTCATGCAGATGTTGATATGTGTACACCAGTTCATGCAGATGTTGATATGTGTACACCAGTTCATTCAGATGTTGATATGTGTACACCAGTTCATGCAGATGTTGATATGTGTACACCAGTTCTTGCAGATGTTGATATGTGTACACCAGTTAATGCTGATGTTGATATGTGTACACCAGTTCATGCAGATGTTGATATGTGTACACCAGTTCATGCTGATGTTGATATGTGTACACCAGTTCATTCAGATGCAGATCTGTGTACACCAGTTCATACAGATGTTGATATGTGTACACCAGTTAATACAAATGTTGATATGTGTACACCATTTAATGCAGATGTTGATATGTGTACACAAGTTAATGCAGAAGTTAATATGTGTACACCATTTAATGCAGATGTTGATATGTGTACACCATTTAATGCAGATGTTGATAAGTGTACACAAGTTAATGCAGATGTTGATATGTCTACACAAGTTAATGCAGAAGTTGATATGTGTACACCATTTAATGCAGATGTTGATATGTGTACACAAGTTAATGCAGAAGTTGATATGTGTACACCATTTAATGCAGATGTTGATATGTGTACACAAGTTAATGCAGAAGTTGATATGTGTACACCATTTAATGCAGATGTTGATATGTGTACACCATTTAATGCAGATGTTGATATGTGTACACCATTTAATGCAGATGTTGATATATGTACACAAGTTAATGCAGATGTTGATATATGTACACAAGTTAATGCAGATGTTGATATGTGTACACCATTTAATGCACATGCAAAGTAAACTAAAGCTAACACAAGTTGCATCAAAAAGAAACGCCGAACACAACTTTAAATGACAGAGGAAGCTAGAAATGATATCACCAGAAGAGATAAATTTGTATGCAAGAGAACATTAGTGCGACCCCAGCACATATACAAAAGGTTAATAAAGTGGTTCAATTATCTCATGAGATGCTGCAGTGAACATTCTATTCTGTTCTATTATGTTCTAATCTATCAATAGAATGGGAGCCGCGATAGCTCAGTTGTTAGTGAACTGGACTACAAAGGACAAGAGGTAGGGTTCGATCCCAACCGACGGCACCGGTTCACCCAGCTTTTAATGGGTACCGGATTTTTTTCTGGGAAAGTAAAGCGGTACGGGCGTAATACCGACCATATTACCCCAAAATTCATGTACCGAAGGTCTGTAAAATGTATGGTCACTAACACCATATTCCCTATACGCCACTTGGCGTGACGGGGGTACTTTAATTTTTTTTATTATCAATAGAATCAATTTCATTGCAGTCTGAAATTGCCCATATCAGCTTCACATCAACTCTCTAAGCGTGTCGATAAATTCTGTTGCTTCCTGTCCGGTTGCAGTGGCGATGATTCCAAGCGAAACTTGCACAACTACTCTCTCATTCCAGCTGCCAGGACAAACACACACACACAAACTAAACAACCAAAACGATTTAACTGACAAAACTAGTCGCTGAAAGGTTATGTTGAGCCACCATTGTCATTCTTGTTGTTAGCAAGGCCGAACTCAGTGCAAAACAACCGGTTCCATGGGCGATAATTTCAAGCGACATCACTGTACGATAATTTCATGCGAAATCACGGTACGATAATTTCATGCGAAATCACTGTACGATAATTTCATGCGACATCACTGTACGATAATTTCATGCGACATCACTGTACGATAATTTCATGCGACATCACTGTACGATAATTTCAAGCGACATCACTGCACGATAATTTCATGCGACATCACTGTAAAAAGGGTACCTACATTGTATTTGTTACACCAGCCCACTCGAATAGAGAATATACTCACAACACAAACTGTCAAACAACCAAAAAGGGTACCTACATTGGCTTTGTCACAGCAGCCCACTCGAATAGAGAATATACTCACACCACAAACTGTCAAACAACCAAAAAGGGTACCTACATTGGCTTTGTCACAGCAGCCCACTCGAATAGAGAATATACTGACACCACAAACTGTCAAACAAACGAAAAAACGATGTTAGTGACAATAATCTCTATTGACTCAACGAACATGAACACTATTTGTTTTGCAGGAAGTGCTCAGTAGACATGGAAGGTTTACAACAGTCGAGCTTGTGGCCTCCAGGCAGAGGGCAATTGTCAAATGAAGTCACCAGCATGCATGTCTTGCGGGTTTACTAGAGCGATAATCCGATCCCGGGATAAAACAATAGCTGCTCTCCTTAAAGCTTCACTACATAGGAAAATAAATGAAACAATCACACGTTTCCTAGTGAAATTAATGACACTTTACTTTGATTTCACTGTATCTATTTTATGTATAAAATAGAACTATGCGTTGCTTCAAGTTGTTGATCGCTGCTCTTCATGGCACCATGCGTTGCTTCAAGTTGTTGATCGCTGCTTTTCATGGTATCAAGACCAGAATGTTAGCGGTCAAAATGTGCCCGGAACAGCAACAACAAAAAAATCAAAATTATGGACAGCATTGAAGATGTAGATGACTGTTGATTTGTTAGTAAAATGAATGCACATAATGGCATAATGAATGCACGCACTTCACTTACACTGACACACGCGCTGACATAAAAATTGACAATTTGCGAGTTACTTCAGTTTTGACATAATCGATATGCAGATTCTGAAAAGAAAGAAAAAGATCATTCTTGATGAGATAAACAAGAAAGTTATTTCTTGATGACACAAAAAGGTCTAATAAAAAGAAAGGTCTGGTAAAATACAATGTCATGAGAGTCGAGGATTAAACTTCTCCGTACAATCCAAAACCTAGGAAGTCCAGTGACAAACAACAATTCACAAACACGAGATAGACTCAAGATGCAAGAAAGCTTGTCAAATCATTGGACTGCTATCACCCATTTTGTCCAACAAGAAAATAGCTCCAGAGGCAAAACGAGCACTCTACAATACAATCTTCATCCCAACGTTGTGCTACCAATGCCAGTTCTGGACTTTCAGCTCCCTGTGGAGCAAATGACTTCAAAAACACTTTCTATCGCTTATTCTAAGCTTCTACTTCTTTTCCTTTCAGCTCCCTGTGGAGCAAAGATCTTCAAAAACACTTTCCAAGCCATTCTATTTTTTGTCCCTTCTGTTAACATCGTTCCGTGTGGTCCCATCCTCTTCATCTCTGCTTCCGCCTGTCTGGTGCCATGTAATTAGAGTTCTGGGTATGTCCTGCTATATTTTTGTTTTGTCTTGTGGTTTATTGTTCCAGCTGAAAGCCTACATGGCCGAAACGTTGTTCTACTTTTGTTTTGTTCCGACGTAAAGCTGTTACCATACCACGTTTTCCTTTTTTAAATATTTATTATTACCATCATCAGCTTTACAGCAGCTTCGCATTTCTATGTATCTTGTTTCTATGTATCTTGTTTCTATGTATCTTGTTTCTTCGTATCTTGTTTCTATGTATCTTGTTTCTATGTATCTTGTTTCTATGCATTTTGTTTCTTTGTATCTTGTTTCTATGCATCTTGTTTCTATGCATTTTGTTTCTATGTATCTTGTTTCTATGCATCTTGTTTCTATGCATTTTGTTTCTATGTATCTTGTTTCTATGCATCTTGTTTCTATGCATTTTGTTTCTATGTATCTTGTTTCTATGTATCTTGTTTCTATGCATTTTGTTTCTATGTATCTTGTTTCTTCGTATCTTGTTTCTATGTATCTTGTTTCTATGTATCTTGTTTCTATGCATTTTGTTTCTATGTATCTTGTTTCTTCGTATCTTGTTTCTATGTATCTTGTTTCTATGTATCTTGTTTCTTCGTATCTTGTTTCTATGTATCTTGTTTCTATGTATCTTGTTTCTTCGTATCTTGTTTCTATGTATCTTGTTTCTTCGTATCTTGTTTCTATGTATCTTGTTTCTATGTATCTTGTTTCTTCGTATCTTGTTTCTATGTATCTTGTTTCTATGTATCTTGTTTCTATGTATCTTGTTCCTATGTATCTTGTTTCTATGTATCTTGTTTCTATGTATCTTGATGGGTCTTGATGCCTTTACCGTTCCGAGAAATAGTATATCAATTCAGAGTTAGCTGGCAGTGTTCCCTAGAGTTTGGCTTTTCGTGGCAAGGCGCTGTGCCACTGAGAACGGGTTCGACCCTGCTTTGGTCCATATATTGTTCTTTGATTTGTTTTCTCTGTTGTTGATTATATATCTATTGTTTCCAAGTGCTGTAAACATACCTCTTCCTATGAATTGATTCGCTGATTATCGTCTCGGAAGTTTCCTCTATAATAATATTCATTTATTATTATTATTTGTCTCCCGAGAAATAGTATCACCTTGACAAGACAGAGCACGGAAGTGGAGACAGTGGATGGCGTATGTGTAGAGTTGTGACGCAGTCAATCAGAGTCAGGGACATGGTCATTAAACATGGAATCGTTGAACGATAAATAAGTTGTCATGCAGAGACATGGTCATTGACATGGAATCGTTGAACGATCAATAAGTTGTCATGCAGAGACCTGCCTGGAGTCAAACATTGCAACACTCAACAGTGATTTTATATGTGCGGGTGTGTTTGTGTGTGAGTGTGCTATATCGACCTGCGTTTGTTCACTTCTCCTGTGCTAACGTTGTCCGTATAATCCCACACGAGCCCATTGTTATTTTAATTTGTTAATGGTAAGTTTGGAGAAATAATCATTCCCGGTCCCTGCAATAACTACAGTTGCGTCGTGTGCGTTTTTGCATGGACGGGAAAAATGGCCAGGGATAAGAGACTGACTCCCTGGGGAATAATGCACTACTCTGTGTTGCGATCTCGTCTATTTCCGTTTGTTGTACAAGCGATTGATGGCTTTCATCAGAGCATGTCACGATCGATGTCCTAATAGCAAATCTTTAGGTCTGCTTGCATTTCATCTACAAGCACAGCCTATAGTGATATGAAGGATCGATGTTCTACGTTTAAAATAATAATGAGTGGAATAAATAAAGCATTCCATCACGCTTCGTGGTCTATAGAAAATATGTTAATGCCTATGTTTGACCACACGAGAAGCGTTTGGGTAACGTAGTCAGTTAATACATCAGTGTCGTCTTTCTTTCCCTGAAAATTCCCGTACCAATTTAAGACTGGGTGGAACTAGAAGCCATTAATCTGGATTAAATTCGACCCCTTTACTCAAGTGATCCAGCTCATTGACCACTGCTCTACCGCGGCTCCTAATAATCAAACAGCAGCAGAAGTCTTGTTTTCGTCAGGACATTGTAGAACTAATGCACCACTCGAAATTTATGTTTTCCTGGTATTTATCTTTGACTAAACTGACCAAGTATTCAGTACACCTCCAAGTGCCTTGAGGAGCAGAAACAAAATCCTCCTCTTCCCCCCCCCCCCCCCAACCTAGCTCATGAAACAAATTATGTTTTCTCTGCAACAAAAAATGAAAAACAAACTGGCCAAAGTTGAGAGAAATAAAGCTCGTTCAGCTTGGAATGTTTTTGTTGCTTTGATGTTCAGTTTATCTCCTACCCGTGGAGCAGTTCTTATTTTCTGATTATATTTGATCAAATCAGTGATCATTTCCAACTCTGTTGTTTCTTTTAATATTACTATTTTATTTTAATAAATGCAAAATCTCCACGAATTATGTAACGATCTTGTCAAGACGTAGCATCCCCCACCCCCCTTTTTTTTGCAGTTACAGAAATATTAATTTACAAGTCTTTTTACACCTTGTGTTAGTGTTATCAGTCATGGCAGTGTGTTATCAGTCTTTGTAATGCATGGTAACAGTCATTGCAGTGCGTGTTATCAATCTCTACAGTGTATGGTGTCAGTCTTTACAGCACATGTTATCAGTCCTTACAGTGCATGGTATCAGTTTTACAGAACATGTTATCAGTCCTTACAGTGTATGTTATCAGTTTTACCCAACATGTTATAAGTCTTTACAGTGTATGGTATCAGTCTTTATATTACGGCGCATTGTTTGTTCACGGCAGCTATACAGCAGACAACGATGACTCGCAATGTTCTTGACATTAAACAATTAGACAAATCATTACTGACCATGGCATATGAGTGAGTCAACTTTATAGGCGTGACATATGAGTGAGTCAACTTTATAGGCATGACATATATGTGAGTCAACTTTATAGGCGTGACATATAAGTGAGTCAACTTTATAGGCGTGACATATATGTGAGTCAACTTTATAGGCGTGACATATAAGTGAGTAAACTTTATAGGCGTGACATATAAGTGAGTAAACTTTATTAGATCGTTGTCTTATACACTTTTGATAGACCTAGTAGTGTACATTTTGGAACATTTATAAATGTTAAATTCTTGATCTTATGTGGTTAACTTCTTCTTCTTCTCCTTTCCTTCCTCATTTGCCTTTCAGCGTCTAGGGGATATATAATTTGCAGTCGTTTGCTCTTCTGCTCGCCTCTGCTGCTGTTATGTTTCCTAGTGCTTCTAATATTCCATCGACCCATCGTTTTCGTGGTCGACCCTTGGGTCTAGTGTTCTCACAACGTTTGTCGAAGGCTCGTTGTGTTGTGTTTTGTTCTTTCTGCCTTGTCACGTGGCCAAACTATTTTATCTGTTGTTTCTTTATATATTCTATGGCGGGGGCTATTCCTAACTTTTTTCTCAGTTCTTCATTTCTGATCTTGTCTCTCAGACTGTTTCCTGTCATTCGTCTAACACATTTCATCTCTGTAGAGGTTATTTTTTTCTTATTGTTCTTGTATCTAGGGTCCAGGTCTGGCATTGGTAGCACAACGTTGGGATGAAGATTGTATTGTATAGTGCTCGTTTTGCCTCCAGAGTTATTTCCTTGTTGGACAATAGTGGCGATAACTGTCCAATGATTTGACAAGCTCTGTTGCATCTTGATTCTATCTCTGCTGTTTGAGAATTATCGTTTGTCATTAGACTTCCTAGGTATTTGAATTCCTCTACTTGTTTTAGTTGTCTGCCTTAGTAGTATACAAGGGTCCAACTGATTATTATTATGCGGCCCGTAAATTAACAAAGATATATAGTAGGCGCGCGGCGCGCCTAATGTACTGTAGGCGCAGGGGGAGTTAACCGTGACCGCTGGTCCCAGTGACCCCGGAAGTGACCTGTTTATGTCTGGTGTATGCTGACTTTGGAGTTCTTTATGTACTTGATCGTTAGTGATAGGTTAGTAGATTATACAACATCAATAAAAAACAATCAATATAAAACAGAAGACAAAGATATATTTTATTCTTTTATTATCTCAATAGGTGTATAACATACATTGATATTATATAACATTACAAAAATATTCAGTACACGAAAGAAAATATATAGTACAAGGATAGCATTTAGTTATACCTATGTAGTTGGGTGTCTGCTTAGCTATGTAGCGTCGATGAATCATAAGGGGTGAAACTGTTAGAGATTCCTGGTTAGGCTAAGCTGGTAGTGTAAAGAGTTAAATATCTAGAGGCGTAGTCGAGACGTTATCATCAGCTACCTTTCTTTTTATATAGAAATAGGAAAGAGCATTTCTTGTTTGACTGTAGGAAAATATGGAATTATTTAAGACTTTGAAACCTACATTTTTCCCACCCTTGGCCTTTTGCGTGGCGAGAACCTCTAAAAACATATCTTTATCTAATTTGTTGTGTTGCTTGCTTAGCCCTTTACAACTGATTTTATCGTAATCCCCACTACAATGGTACGTCTTACTACATAAGCTAACAAGAGCTGTCCCTTCGTACTCTAGTTTAAAAAGCCCGGGCGTTCGTTTGGTGTATGCTTTAACACCCTTACAGTTTATACAGTCTGTTTTACTAGTATGTTCATCGCAGCAATGGGTGTATGGAGGTCGCCTAGTGTGTAATAAGGGCTGTATAGGGGTCGGCTAGTATGTCGTGATGGGTGTACGGAGGTCGTCTAGTGTGTCATATTGGGTGTATAGAGGGCGTTTAGTGTGTCATGATGGTTGTATAGGGGTCGTCTAGTGTGTCATGATGGTTGTATAGGGGTCGTCTTGTGTGTCATGATGGTTGTATAGGGGTCGTCTAGTGTGCCGTGATGGGTCAATGGAGGTCGGCTAGTATGTCGTGATGGGTGTACGGAGGTCGTCTAGTGTGTCATATTTGGTGTATAGAGGGCGTTTAGTGTGTCATGATGGTTGTATAGGGATCGTCTAGTGTGTCATGATGGTTGTATAGGGGTCGTCTAGTGTGCCGTGATGGGTCAATGGAGGTCGGCTAGTATGTCGTGATGGGTGTACGGAGGTCGTCTAGTGTGTCATATTGGGTGTATAGAGGGCGTTTAGTGTGTCATGTTGGTTGTATAGGGGTCGTCTAGTGTGTCATGATGGTTGTATAGGGGTCTTCTAGTGTGCCATGATGGGTACATGGAGGTCGGCTAGTATGTCGTGATGGGTGTACGGAGGTCGTCTAGTGGGGTATGATGGTTGTATGGAGGTCGTCTAGTGTGTCATATTGGGTGTATAGAGGGCGTTTAGTGTGTCATGATGGTTGTATAGGGGTCGTTTAGTGTATCGTGAGGGGTGTATGGAGGTCGTCTACTGTGTCGTGAGGGGTGTATGGAGGTCATCTGGTGTGGTATGTAGGGTGTATGGAGGTCATCTAGTGTGATATAAGGCTGTATGCCGGGCGTCTAGTGTGACATGAGGGCTGTATACCGGGCGCCTAGTGTGGTATGTGTGGTGTATGGCGGTTGTCTGGTATATCATACTTTAATCAACCAATAAGAAAAATGAAGGAACATTACATTCAACATTACTTATCTTAACTACTTTACATCAATACAGTTGAATAACGTGTTATCGTTAAGTCTTACCATACTTTAAGAGAAAACATTCAACTTACAGCGTAAAATATAGTCTCAATCATCTACACCGAATATAACCTGTTATCGATAAGCCTTAACATACTTTAAGAGAAAACAAGCCAACTTACGGTGCAAAACTCCGCTAGTGTGAACAGTAACTTTCCTTGAATCAATCAAACTTATAACGCCGTCTAGTTTAAATATAACCTGGTAAGAAATGAATAAATTAGCCAATCAGCGAGTGAGTACGTCAACATCGCTTGATAGCGGGATTAACCAATCAGAAAAGAGTATTAACATAGGAGGCGGGGCGAAGAAATGGCTGACAGGTGGATTAACCAATCAGAAAAGCGCGTTAGCCCAAGCGTAGGTAGTGGCTGTCGGGTCAGCAGTGGGGGAAAAATGCGGGGTGGTGGGTTACTTGAACTCGTTTTGACCCCTGAGGCAATTCCAGAAGAGTTCTATGATCTCATTTTGACCGCTGAAGGCTTTAATACCAATGTTTCCCACTTCAACGAACGACATACATCATTAAAGGTGATTACTTCAGCTCTTAGACTTTGGAGTTCCATATCTTTATCACTTCAACGAATGACAGACAACAGTAAAGATGATCATTTCAGGTAAGAAAACTTAGTTCCAAACCCTAAAATTTTGGTTCATACTCACAAAGTTGAACACAAACTCTACAAATTTAGGCCCAAAGTTGTAATTGTTAGACACGAAAGTCGTAAATGTTATATGCAAAGTCCAAAAGTTTGTCAAAAAGATAACCTAAACTCAAAATAGTTAGACACAAAGCCCAACAATTTATATGCAAAGTCTAAAAAAGTTACTCTAAAAGACAACTAATGTAATACTTAACCCCAAAATTTCGTCACATAACCAAACAGTTGAACACGAACTCTACAAATTTAGTCCCAAAGTCGTAATTGTTAGACACGAAAGTCGTAAATGTTATATTCAAATCCAAAAGTTTGTTAAAAAGACAACCCAAACTCAAAATAGTTAGATGCAAAGCTCAAAAATGTATATGCAAAATCCAAAAAGTTACGCCAAAAGACAACTAATGTAACACTTAACCCCAAAATTTCGGCTCATATGCACAAAGTTGATCTCGAAAGCCTAAAAATTTAGTCCCAAAGTCGTAATTGTTAGACACGAAAGTCGTAAATGTTATATTCAAATCCAAAAGTTTGTTAAAAAGACAACCCAAACTCAAAATAGTTAGACACAAAACCCAACAATTTATAGGCAAAGTCCAAAAAGTTACTCCAAAAGACAACTAATGTAACACTTAACCCAAAAATTTCGTCTCATAACCAAACAGTTGAACTCAAAACCATAAAAATTTAGTCCCAAAGTGATACTAGTTCGACACAAAAGTCGTAAATATTATATACAAAGTCTAAAAGTTTGTCAAAAAGACAACCCAAACTCAGAATAGTTAGACACAAAACCCAACAATTTATAGGCAAAGTCCAAAAAGTTACTCCAAAAGACAACTAATGTAACACTTAACCCCAAAATTTCGTCTCATAACCAAACAGTTGAACTCAAAACCCTAAAAATTTAGTCCCAAAGTGATACTAGTTCGACACAAAAGTCGTAAATGTTATATACAAAGGCCAAAACTTTGTCAAAAAGACAACCCAAACTCAGAATAGTTAGACACGAAAGTCATAAATGTTATATGCAAAGTCCAAAATTTTATCAAAAAGACAACCCAAACTCAGAATATTTAGACACAAAAGACCAAATAGTTACATTCAAAGTCCAAAAGTTTGTCAAAAAGACAACCCAAACTCAAAAGTTTGTCAAAAAGACAACCCAAACTCAAAATAGTTAGACATGAAAGGTCAAAAAGGTATACTCAAAGTCCAAAATGTTACTTCAAAAGACAACTAATATAACAACAAGCCCCAAAACTTCGTCTCATAACCAAAAAGTTGAACTCAAAACCCTAAAAAGTGTCCACTTATCAACCAAAGTCTTTAATACAGCTGAGAAAACCCTAATAAATTATTACAATTTACTAAAAAGGTTGCCCTTGATGATAGTTGCGACTGTGTCTAAATCATTATTGAAAATATTCATAGAACTCTAGTAAAAACCAAACACACTAAAACACCACATTGAAAGAATGAACTTAAAGTTCACGCCCCTGTCACAACTCTGCTAAGAAAAGTACTGCAAAGCATGAAAGTTATGTCCCCTGCTATAACTCTACTAAACGAAAGTATTACCAAACACGTAGGTTACACTCCTACCATAACCCACTAAGAAAAACAAGATTTTGCTTAAAATACCACATTTATGATTGTTACGCCCCTTGTCCCTTTATGAGGGGACGCCCATGAAACTGTTAGAAATAGTAAATTTAACCTAGTGGCATACCCCAGATGTTATATTAGACACCCCCATAGCAAAAATTTACTTAAAACTCACTTTTATGGTGGTTACCCCCATACCCATTTTTGGCGGTTACGCCCATGAAACTGTTAAAAATAGTCAATTTAACATCTAGACATACCCCAAACTTTATATTAAGCATCCCCATATCAAGAATTTACATAAAAACAACTTTTGAAATTACTACCCCTGTACCCATTTTTGGCGGTTACGCCCATGAAACTGTTAAAAATTGTCAATTTAACATCTAGACATACTCCAAACTTTACATTAGACATCCCCATAGCAAAAATTTGCTTAAAAACAACTTTTGAAATTACTACCCCTGTACCCATTTTTGGCGGTTACGCCCATGAAATCGATAAAAAATTGAAATTTAACCTATTGGTATACCTCAAACATAACATTTGACACGCCCATGTATCAAATTTACCTGAAAAATCAATCAAAAATTAGTAGTATATATCTAGTGATTGGCCGGGTAGACTCTCATATAAGGAAAAAAACGGTAGACTCTCATATAAGAAAAAATGAAGACTCTCATATAAGGAAAAACCGCACCAAAAAATGTCTGGCCATGTACGGGTAGACTAATTATATAAGGATTTATGAGCGGCTGGCCGCTCATTTAGGGGTCCAATCACTGGCTATATACTACTAATTTTTGATTGATTTTTCAGGTAAATTTGATACATGGGCGTGTCAAATGTTATGTTTGAGGTATACCAATAGGTTAAATTTCAATTTTTTATCGATTTCATGGGCGTAACCGCCAAAAATGGGTACAGGGGTAGTAATTTCAAAAGTGATTTTTATGTAAATTCTTGATACGGGGATGACTAAAATGAAGTTTGGGGTATGTCTATATGTTAAATTTACTATTTTTAACAGTTTCATGGGCGTAACCGCCAAAAATGGGTACAGGGGTAGTAATTTCAAAAGTTGTTTTTATGTAAATTCTTGATATGGGGATGACTAAAATGAAGTTTGGAGTATGGCTAGATGTTAAATTGACAATTTTTAATACTTTCATGGGCGTAACCGCCAAAAAATGGGTACAGGGGTAGTAATTTCAAAAGTGATTTTTATGTAAATTCTTGATACGGGGATGACTAAAATGAAGTTTGGGGTATGTCTATATGTTAAATTTACTATTTTTAACAGTTTCATGGGCGTAACCGCCAAAAATGGGTACAGGGGTAGTAATTTCAAAAGTTGTTTTTAAGCAAATTTTTGCTATGGGGATGTCTAATGTAAAGTTTGGAGTATGTCTAGATGTTAAATTGACAATTTTTAACAGTTTCATGGGCGTAACCGCCAAAAATGGGTACAGGGGTAGTAATTTCAAAAGTTGTTTTTATGTAAATTCTTGATATGGGGATGCTTAATATAAAGTTTGGGGTATGTCTAGATGTTAAATTGACTATTTTTAACAGTTTCATGGGCGTAACCGCCAAAAATGGGTATGGGGGTAACCACCATAAAAGTGAGTTTTAAGTAAATTTTTGCTATGGGGGTGTCTAATATAACATCTGGGGTATGCCACTAGGTTAAATTTACTATTTCTAACAGTTTCATGGGCGTCCCCTCATAAAGGGACAAGGGGCGTAACAATCATAAATGTGGTATTTTAAGCAAAATCTTGTTTTTCTTAGTGGGTTATGGTAGGAGTGTAACCTACGTGTTTGGTAATACTTTCGTTTAGTAGAGTTATAGCAGGGGACATAACTTTCATGCTTTGCAGTACTTTTCTTAGCAGAGTTGTGACAGGGGCGTGAACTTTAAGTTCATTCTTTCAATGTGGTGTTTTAGTGTGTTTGGTTTTTACTAGAGTTCTATGAATATTTTCAATAATGATTTAGACACAGTCGCAACTATCATCAAGGGCAACCTTTTTAGTAAATTGTAATAATTTATTAGGGTTTTCTCAGCTGTATTAAAGACTTTGGTTGATAAGTGGACACTTTTTAGGGTTTTGAGTTCAACTTTTTGGTTATGAGACGAAGTTTTGGGGCTTGTTGTTATATTAGTTGTCTTTTGAAGTAACATTTTGGACTTTGAGTATACCTTTTTGACCTTTCATGTCTAACTATTTTGAGTTTGGGTTGTCTTTTTGACAAACTTTTGAGTTTGGGTTGTCTTTTTGACAAACTTTTGGACTTTGAATGTAACTATTTGGTCTTTTGTGTCTAAATATTCTGAGTTTGGGTTGTCTTTTTGATAAAATTTTGGACTTTGCATATAACATTTATGACTTTCGTGTCTAACTATTCTGAGTTTGGGTTGTCTTTTTGACAAAGTTTTGGCCTTTGTATATAACATTTACGACTTTTGTGTCGAACTAGTATCACTTTGGGACTAAATTTTTAGGGTTTTGAGTTCAACTGTTTGGTTATGAGACGAAATTTTGGGGTTAAGTGTTACATTAGTTGTCTTTTGGAGTAACTTTTTGGACTTTGCCTATAAATTGTTGGGTTTTGTGTCTAACTATTCTGAGTTTGGGTTGTCTTATTGACAAACTTTTAGACTTTGTATATAATATTTACGACTTTTGTGTCGAACTAGTATCACTTTGGGACTAAATTTTTATGGTTTTGAGTTCAACTGTTTGGTTATGAGACGAAATTTTTGGGTTAAGTGTTACATTAGTTGTCTTTTGGAGTAACTTTTTGGACTTTGCCTATAAATTGTTGGGTTTTGTGTCTAACTATTTTGAGTTTGGGTTGTCTTTTTAACAAACTTTTGGATTTGAATATAACATTTACGACTTTCGTGTCTAACAATTACGACTTTGGGACTAAATTTTTAGGCTTTCGAGTTCAACTTTGTGCATATGAGCCGAAATTTTGGGGTTAAGTGTTACATTAGTTGTCTTTTGGCGTAACTTTTTGGATTTTGCATATACATTTTTGAGCTTTGCATCTAACTATTTTGAGTTTGGGTTGTCTTTTTAACAAACTTTTGGATTTGAATATAACATTTACGACTTTCGTGTCTAACAATTACGACTTTGGGACTAAATTTGTAGAGTTCGTGTTCAACTGTTTGGTTATGTGACGAAATTTTGGGGTTAAGTATTACATTAGTTGTCTTTTAGAGTAACTTTTTTAGACTTTGCATATAAATTGTTGGGCTTTGTGTCTAACTATTTTGAGTTTAGGTTATCTTTTTGACAAACTTTTGGACTTTGCATATAACATTTACGACTTTCGTGTCTAACAATTACAACTTTGGGCCTAAATTTGTAGAGTTTGTGTTCAACTTTGTGAGTATGAACCAAAATTTTAGGGTTTGGAACTAAGTTTTCTTACCTGAAATGATCATCTTTACTGTTGTCTGTCATTCGTTGAAGTGATAAAGATATGGAACTCCAAAGTCTAAGAGCTGAAGTAATCACCTTTAATGATGTATGTCGTTCGTTGAAGTGGGAAACATTGGTATTAAAGCCTTCAGCGGTCAAAATGAGATCATAGAACTCTTCTGGAATTGCCTCAGGGGTCAAAACGAGTTCAAGTAACCCACCACCCCGCATTTTTCCCCCACTGCTGACCCGACAGCCACTACCTACGCTTGGGCTAACGCGCTTTTCTGATTGGTTAATCCACCTGTCAGCCATTTCTTCGCCCCGCCTCCTATGTTAATACTCTTTTCTGATTGGTTAATCCCGCTATCAAGCGATGTTGACGTACTCACTCGCTGATTGGCTAATTTATTCATTTCTTACCAGGTTATATTTAAACTAGACGGCGTTATAAGTTTGATTGATTCAAGGAAAGTTACTGTTCACACTAGCGGAGTTTTGCACCGTAAGTTGGCTTGTTTTCTCTTAAAGTATGTTAAGGCTTATCGATAACAGGTTATATTCGGTGTAGATGATTGAGACTATATTTTACGCTGTAAGTTGAATGTTTTCTCTTAAAGTATGGTAAGACTTAACGATAACACGTTATTCAACTGTATTGATGTAAAGTAGTTAAGATAAGTAATGTTGAATGTAATGTTCCTTCATTTTTCTTATTGGTTGATTAAAGTATGATATACCAGACAACCGCCATACACCACACATACCACACTAGGCGCCCGGTATACAGCCCTCATGTCACACTAGACGCCCGGCATACAGCCTTATATCACACTAGATGACCTCCATACACCCTACATACCACACCAGATGACCTCCATACACCCCTCACGACACAGTAGACGACCTCCATACACCCCTCACGATACACTAAACGACCCCTATACAACCATCATGACACACTAAACGCCCTCTATACACCCAATATGACACACTAGACGACCTCCATACAACCATCATACCCCACTAAACGACCTCCGTACACCCATCACGACATACTAGCCGACCTCCATGTACCCATCATGGCACACTAGAAGACCCCTATACAACCATCATGACACACTAGACGACCCCTATACAACCAACATGACACACTAAACGCCCTCTATACACCCAATATGACACACTAGACGACCTCCGTACACCCATCACGACATACTAGCCGACCTCCATTGACCCATCACGGCACACTAGACGACCCCTATACAACCATCATGACACACTAGACGATCCCTATACAACCATCATGACACACTAAACGCCCTCTATACACCAAATATGACACACTAGACGACCTCCGTACACCCATCACGACATACTAGCCGACCTCCATTGACCCATCACGGCACACTAGACGACCCCTATACAACCATCATGACACACAAGACGACCCCTATACAACCATCATGACACACTAGACGACCCCTATACAACCATCATGACACACTAAACGCCCTCTATACACCCAATATGACACACTAGACGACCTCCGTACACCCATCACGACATACTAGCCGACCCCTATACAGCCCTTATTACACACTAGGCGACCTCCATACACCCATTGCTGCGATGAACATACTAGTAAAACAGACTGTATAAACTGTAAGGGTGTTAAAGCATACACCAAACGAACGCCCGGGCTTTTTAAACTAGAGTACGAAGGGACAGCTCTTGTTAGCTTATGTAGTAAGACGTACCATTGTAGTGGGGATTACGATAAAATCAGTTGTAAAGGGCTAAGCAAGCAACACAACAAATTAGATAAAGATATGTTTTTAGAGGTTCTCGCCACGCAAAAGGCCAAGGGTGGGAAAAATGTAGGTTTCAAAGTCTTAAATAATTCCATATTTTCCTACAGTCAAACAAGAAATGCTCTTTCCTATTTCTATATAAAAAGAAAGGTAGCTGATGATAACGTCTCGACTACGCCTCTAGATATTTAACTCTTTACACTACCAGCTTAGCCTAACCAGGAATCTCTAACAGTTTCACCCCTTATGATTCATCGACGCTACATAGCTAAGCAGACACCCAACTACATAGGTATAACTAAATGCTATCCTTGTACTATATATTTACTTCGTGTACTGAATATTTTTGTAATGTTATATAATATCAATGTATGTTATACACCTATTGAGATAATAAAAGAATAAAATATATCTTTGTCTTCTGTTTTATATTGATTGTTTTTTATTGATGTTGTATAATCTACTAACCTATCACTAACGATCAAGTACATAAAGAACTCCAAAGTCAGCATACACCAGACATAAACAGGTCACTTCCGGGGTCACTGGGACCAGCGGTCACGGTTAACTCCCCCTGCGCCTACAGTACATTAGGCGCGCCGCGCGCCTACTATATATCTTTGTTAATTTACGGGCCAAATAATAATCAGTTGGACCCTTGTATACTACTTGCCTTCTATATTGATATTGATGTTCTGTTTATTTTTGGCGACATTCATGATTTCTGTTTTGTTGATGCTGATTTTCATGTTTCATTTTGTGCCTGAGCTGTTCAGTATGCTTAAGTGTTCTTGTAGGTCTTCTATTGTTTCATGTATTAGTGCCTGATCGTCTGCAAATAAAAGCTCGTTGATCTCCTCTGCCTCTGATGGGTTGGCTAGCTTGCATATATAGTCCACGTATGTAATAAATAGTAGGGGGGATAGTACGCACCCCTGTCTTACACCTGATCTAACTTCGAAGTGGTCTGTATAGCCTGCTGCTGTTCTGGCCCTGCAGCTGCTGTTGATGTAGAGACTTTTAATAAGGTTGGTTAGATGTTGACTCTGTCGAATGCTTTTTCCTTATGAGGTTAGCACTGGTATTTATTTGATGCATCGCATCATTAATTCTTGTCTGTGACTATTCATCTTATCTGTCATTCTATTTAAATATTACAATTCCGCTTGAATTATTCTATGCTATTAATAATCTTTTTTAAAGTATATTATTAATCTTAGTAATTATTAAATAAATAATTGATGAAGTCAACAAGAAATGATAGACATAATAGCAAAAAGAAAGCAACAAGAAAGGTCTCAATCTGAATAGTAAGAAAACAGAAATAATGGTCATATCGAAGAAAAATCACCATAATTAAAAAAATATGAACAGGACAAATCTGATACAAGTGCGCTTCAAATATTTGGGCACAATAATAACATCAGATAGAAGATGCATCACATAAATAAAAAGCAGAATAGCTAATGCCAAAATAGTATTTATGAAAATAATAAACGTTTTATACAACAAATCTATGTCAAGAGAAATGAGAAAGAGAGTTCATCAACGATATACCATCATCAGCCAATTCTGACTTATGGAAGCGAATCATGGACAGCAAAACAAACAAATGAAAAACCGATTAGAGACCACAGAGATGGAATTTCTCAGAAGAATGTTGAAAGTTCCCTGGGCAGCTAAAGAGACCAACGAGGACATTCTCAAAGAGGCCAACACAAAAAGGGAGCTCCTAAAAAAACATCAGAAAGAAACAATCAACATTTTTCGGGCACATCATGAGAAGAGGAAAGTTGGAATACTTGGTTACAACTGGCAAAATACAGGGAAAGAGAGATCGCTGACGACAAAGAGAGAAAATACTAAATAGCATGGTGTCATATCTGTAAACAGTCGAGAACAGAACTGGTACGATGTACTGTGGATAGAAGATTGTGGAAGGACATAATCGCCTACGCCAACCGATATGACACATGATGATAATAATATAGAACATCTCACTTTTACTTTATCATTTCATTTCTTATCCTTTATTTCTCCTTGGTTTACTTGTCACACTCATTCAAGTTGTTGTAGAGTTGATCTAAGTTCCGTTTTCCGCTTGTGTTGTTCTCGTTCTCTGAAGAGGGTCGCATGGAGGCCGAAACGTCAGAATTTTGTTGCGCTCCTTTTTTTTTTTTTTTTTTTTTTAAAGATGCCACCATAACTTGTAGTAATGCACGTTACACCCCACCACTTGATCCCTGCTGCCTGTTCCCCACTGTTAATACTCATAGTACTGGTACTGCAGCTGCTAATGTTGTAGCTGTGCTTCTTGTGTTACTGCTACTACTTCAGCTGGCACTAGAACTGCTGCTGCTTTGCTACTGCTACTACTTCAGCTGGCACTAGAACTGCTGCTGCTTTTGCTACTGCCACTACTTCAGCTGCCACTAGAACTGCTGCTACTTTTGCTACTGCTACTACTAATGCACATTCTACAATACTACTACTACAAATACTACTACTGCAAATACTAATACTACTACTATTACAAATACTACTATTACAAATCGATCGATCGATTGTCCTTTCGAGCCGAAGACGGCACATAGGGCAGAACCACAATCTCAAAAACAGAAACCCTGCGTGCCAAAATGGCACATATTGCAGAGATCACTGCTTCTAAAATCTATGACTCTGTTTCCATAACAATACTTTTTACAATGACAGCTTGTCAAGCCATCGATCAACCTCCTTAGTCGCCTCTTACGACATGCCTGGAATGTCACAGTGTCACTATTTTTTACATCCCTCATAATGAAGCCCCGGTAACACACGGGAAACTATTACAAATACTACTACTACAAATATTAATACTACTACAATTACAAATACTACTACTAATACTACAAATACTACTACTGCTACTACAATACTACTACTACAACTATCACAAATACTACTACTACAAATACTACTACTATATCTATCACAAATACTACTACTACTACAAATACTACTACTACTACTAATACTACAAGTACTACTACTACTACTACTACAAATACTACTACTATTACAAATACTACTACTATTACTACTATTACTACTGTTGTTACTACTACAAATACTACTACTACTACTACTACAAATACTACTATTACTACTGTTGTTACTACTACAAATACTACTACTACTATTAATACTATTACTACTATTACTACTATTACTACTGTTGTTACTACTACAAATACTACTACTACTACTACTACAAATACTACAAATACTACTACTACTACAAATACTACTTCTACTACTACTAAAAATACTACTACTACTACAAATACTACTACTATTACAAATACTACTACTACTACTACTACAAATACTACTACTACAAATACTACTTCTACTACTACTACAATTAATACTACTAATACTATTACAACAACTACTACTACAAATACTACTACTACTACTACTACTGCTACTACTACTACTACTATTGTTACTACAACAGCTGCTTCTCTAACGTCTGATCTTCGATGTAGAGGGAGATTTGTAAATACAGAAATCAATAGTTGAGTGGAGAAGCCATCAGACAATGCTGTCGTTGCCACCAAAATATTGTGTTGTGTGGTTGTGTGTTGTGCGGTGGTGTGTTGTGGGGTTGTGTGTTGTACGGGGGTGTGTTGTGTGTTGTGCAGCGGTGAGTTGTTTAATGATGTATTGTGCAGTGATGTATTGTGCAGTGATGAGCTGTGCAGTTATTAAATGACAGCACAGTAATGGGTGAGTCCTTTCAGTAATGAACAATGACAGCACAATAATGAGTGAGTCCTTTCAGTAATGAACAATGACAGCGGTTTCTACACAGAGAAACGAATACTTCCTAAATGTGAATTTAAATACAGAATCAACATTCTCTTCCACACGACAACACACACCACCTTAATGATCTCATTACAGCAGTAACTTCAGGGCCAGTATCACAGCACATATGGAGCCCACTTTCACATAAATCGATAAAGTGCTTGTCAAGTATGCATCTTTGATCATGGAATAAATATTACTACAACTAACCATGTACTCCATACGTCTCAAGATGCGACACATGCTGTTTATTTTGTTCTTATCGCCTGTACAGAACGCTGGCCGGATTGATAAATGTTTCTTAATGTATAGACCAAATGTTGTGTGTACTGGTTATGTCATATTTGTCTTCATTCTGTATAGAACATTTCTCCAATACAGGAGCTACTAGAATAAACACCAACTACGCTGCTATATCTACAGAATCCTCCTGTGTAAAACCAATGCAATGTGTTCACCAATTTGATAGAAACTCACAATTAACATATACAAACCGAAGTTTGATCAGCAGGCTTTACGAAACAAAACAAAAAAATATAAGGCAATCTTGGGTAGAAACAGGAGAAAACTAGAATAATGAAAGTTACTGCCCTGGTGTGGGTAAAAACGATTTCTTAATAACTAATCGGTAATATTTAATGTTGTCAATCTGTAAGTGAGTCACTGAATGTCAGACTCTACAATAGAAACTAAATTATTATATCCGAAATCTTGTTCAAGCAAATGTCAGTGTAAAAGCTAGGAATAGTCCACGCTATAGAATATATTAAAAAAAACAACAGATAAAATGGTTTGGCCACGTGACAAGGCAGAGTAATCAAAGCACAACACAACGAGCCCTTAGTAAACGTTGCGAGAATGCCAGACCCAAGGGTCGACCACGATAAAGATGGATCGATGGAATATTAGAAGCACTAGGAAACATAACAGCAGCAGAGGCGAACAGAAAAGAGAAAAAAAAACCTCAAATTATATCTCCCCCCGACGCTCAAAGGCAAATAAGGAAGGATAGAAGAATAAAAAGGAGAATTGTAAACGGAGACGAAAATTAAAGAAACACACAACAAACATATACCCAAGAAACATCTAAATAGTGAAAATCAACACCAATATAACAAAAGTTGTGAATATCGCAAAAAGAATAAGAGAACATTACGATAACGATAGAGACAACCGACAGCTGAAACAAGTGGAGGAATTTCAATATCTGGGAAGTCTAGTGACAAACGATTATTCACGAGCAGAAGAAATTGACTAAAGTTGCAACAAATCTTGTCAAATAATCCGACAACTCTCACCACAGCTGTCCAACAAGGAAATACAAATAGAGGCAAAATGGGCACTCTACAACATAATCTTCATTCCAACGTTGTGCTGCCAATGCTAGACCTGGAAGACTCAAGAACAATAAGGAAAAATAACCACTACCGCTATTCAATGTGTTAGACGCATGGCAGGAATGTTTAAGA
Source organism: Megaustenia siamemsis (assembly GCA_032433765.1). Taxonomy (NCBI): domain Eukaryota; kingdom Metazoa; phylum Mollusca; class Gastropoda; order Stylommatophora; family Ariophantidae; genus Megaustenia; species Megaustenia siamemsis. The sequence continues at coordinate 66,003,872 of JAVIAB010000139.1, forward strand.
GATAAGATTAGAAGTTATGAAATGAGAAAAAAGCTGGCAGTAATTCCCGCCATTGAAAATACAGAGAAACAAGATAACATTATTTGACCACGTGATAAGACAGAAAGCTCAAAACATAACACAACGAGCCGGTAATATACGTTATAACCTCTATAAAAGTAAAAGAGATCGACCACGAATGGATTGATGGAATATTAAAAATACTAGGAAACATAACTGAATGAGAGGCTAACAAGAGCAAAAGATTGTAAAGTATATCTTCCCTTGATGCAGAAAGACAGATGAAGTAAGGGATTAAAAAACAATACCTATCAAAATCAAACAGAAGTCGCCGATACAGTAATCAAAACTTGAAATTAAAATGATTAAAAGTTGAAACTATATCCAGAACAATATATCATTACTAGTGTGGGACATGACGAAAGGTGTCGTCGAGCTAGAAATAAGACACCAGAACAACAGTGTCCATGGCAACGATAAGAAACGGACACATGCGACCGAAGATTTGATGCACCAAAGATGTCACTTGTAGGCCTACAGTAGGATGAATGTCCTGGATATTATATGCTAAGTTACACTTCTGTTCACAAAACTTGTGTTTATGGGTTTTTAGAGTTCTGAAATATATGACGAACATGCCCATTACACATTGCCATACACGCAACACAGAAACGAAAAGAAGAGTTCTTATAGAATCGATCCACTGCCACTTACAATATGATTTTTATGTCAACATTTCAACAATTTCCACGAATGAAACATACAAAAGTAAGCATTAAATTAAGTGTTTTGTTGCGTGTCTATTTAATCATTAGGCAGTGTTGATTGGATGTTGTAAATCGTATTATCTGCGTACGTGGTATCTGGAGGAATGTGTACACACGTTAGTAACTAATGACAAAGTGAAAATACTTTATTCTCATAGTCATACAGTGTCTGCTGGCCTTTGAGATCATGTTTCTATACAACTATCATTTAGGCTGTTGATTTCTAACAAACTATTCTTTAAACTATCTGATGTATTTGATCTCTTTCTCTGTATCATTTCTTCCATCTACTTCCTAGTTGTTTTCAGTTGCCTGTATATTTAAGCTGTTTCCTTCTCACGACGGCAGGTAATTATGATCGTTTCCTTCAGATATTGTCAATAAATCTTTCTCGCTACACTATGATCTTGTATGTCATCATTCCTCTTTTAGCTTCTTATGGAATTCTCAATCTTCTTCCCATGAACTACATCTGTGTCATCTCGACAATCTTTCTATTCGTTCTCCAATCGTCCAGATTCATATCCACTTATTAAGACATGCTCTACATGAGACTAACGAATTCGTTCCCTTACTCCAACTGTTTTATTCTTCAAATTGCAGTTTTTGGCAGATTTGCTCTCCCCTTCACCTCTGTATCTTCATCACAACCACCATCATTTAGGATATCTCTGCTGAAACGTGGCTTCCATGACGGCTCCTCTGAACTTTTCTCTGACTTGCGTGCTTACATCCAGCTCCTGCAGCAGTCAATCCCAGTTCGTTTGTGAAATTATACAACCACATACTTCGAGGTTTTCCTCTCTCTCTCATTGACCTCCAACTCTCTATAACTGTAGGCCTCCATGCAGCTTTACATGCGCACAACATGGAGCTGTATATTCAGCATCTATAATTAACCTACCTCGTGATGTTTTCATATTTGATTTCCGTCATAATCTCTGCCATCTTTTTTTGTTTCCGACAAACTACTCCACATACAACATATATCCTTTGAGATGTTAAATGTGGCCAAGACGCATGGCATGAGCTGGTCGTAGTCTGTGTCTAATAGTTGACTACTTTCGTCAGGGTCAACGAACATAAACAAACCAAGACCCTATTTAATGGTTCTGCAAACATTACTCTCATCATGTTCTCGTGTTTTTGTAGATCGAAGAGGGAAGGCAAACTCTTGAGATATAGCTACAGAGTCGGATATCTCGGGCATGATTGGATGTTTAAGCTTGGCTGTAAACTGCATGAACAGCAAACAGTTTCCTAGGGAAACGAGAAAGTGAAGCTTCTTTAACACGTCGCATGACTTTTTAATTTGTGACTCATTTGTCATTCATCCAGAAACTATCCCTTTCTGTCATCTTCGTCTTCTCTTGTTCTCGATCTTTCCTGCTATTATTAGATTTCCAAGACCTGCCTCTATAGGAATATTGCCAATGAAAATATTTGTGTTTGTTTTATTTTTTGTTCACTGTCATTTTTTACAGTGTAACTTTTTTCTTCTAAATTCTTTATTTTCGTTTCTTATTTTTAGTTTCTAATTGTAGACAGTTTTGGAGATCAACATTTTACATTGTGCAGGGTAAAGTAGAAAACAACATAATGAACAAAATAGATACATTCTGCAGCAGAAAGCACAGGATCAATGTGGGGAAAAAATATGATTAGAGCGTTGTATGTGACTCAGAGTAAATAGAAACTGTGGACGGGGAAATCAATAACAAAATACTAATCAAGAATGAAAAATTGCGTTTAGTTATGGGAGTTCATTTAGTAGAGTTCACATAATTAGTAAATGATACATTAGTTCAGATAACTGAGATCCTCACATTTACAACCATAAGTCTCATTTTTTGTGATGAATTTCGAGATATAGTGGTGCGTCGTACTTAATTCGTACCAGAAGGCTGTTCGAATACTGATTTATTCGAAGTCCGAATCAGTTTTTTCTCCGCTGTTTGCTTTTTTTCCTTTCAACGTTAATAATTCCGTTCCTACACTCTAAATAAAACCTATTTTTTATGAACGCAAACATCAACTACATCTCATTTAAAGTAAAGATAACAACATTAAATGCTCTAAGTAATAAAATAAAACAAGAAAATAATATATCAAATACTTAACTGCTATATGGTCAAGTAGAAAATTACTTTGACTGTAATTTAATGGTCATGCGACTTGAGCGGAGGAAAAGAAAGGTTGCTGTTTGGAAGTGGGGATCCATTCCATAAACGCACCACATAACTTTACTTCTGGTGTTTTCTCTCTCTCTCTCTCTCTCTCTCTCTCTCTCTCTCTCTCTCTATCTCTCTCCCTCTCTCTCTCTCTCTCTCTCTCTCTCTCTCTCTCTCTCTCTTCTCCCTCTTGCCACTACTGGTAGACGGTTCTGGTTCACTGTACCTCTAAATCCCTCACACTTGTACTCTCTTCACCCTTCACGTTAAGTCCCTTCCTCACTTCACTTGCCGATACTACAACTTACTCTTAAGCTTCAATGCTTTGACACTCTCCATCAAAGCTATAGACAATGATTATATATGACCAAAGTAACCAAAAATTAAACTTAAAAACACACGGGCATGAGATGTCTTGCGTGCACAACATAATCATCAAATACATATACAGATGGCCTGTCTACACTACATCTGCGCATGCACATTGAAACATATAATTATCATTCGAACTTCGAATCAAAATTCTCTCGAATTAAGCATTCCAAATCTAAAACATTCGAAGTTAAGAATGCTCAAATTACGAGGCTCCACTTTATGACATACATTGCTTGTACGAATGATGGGATTATATGGGAATGTATTATCATATATAATTTGTTTCCTCACATCATTGTGAAATAAATGAAATTGAAAGAAGTGTGAAATTGGAACTAGTGAAAGAAAATAACAAGCACGCTCTAATGTTTACTTGATGAAAGCAAATTACAGCAACACAGGCATTCTTATAAAATGGAATAGACATACTCAGCTACAACATTAATCATGCATGTTGATAGGAGCCCATATGGTTGGATTAAATCCAATAGAAGACAACAGCTGGGATGTTTCAGCTTTGAGAACAAGACAAGACAAGACACGACTAAACAAAGAATAAACGTTTCGATTGAAAGGTCTTTAATCGGGATAAAAACAAAACAGAATCTGTATATTGAAGGAAAAAAAACAATGTTTACAGCATTTTCCCGTTTCTGGAGTCCACCGGAGAATAAAGGCCGTTTGTCCAGTTGAGAGGTGTTGAGATATGAGTTTTTATTTCTCCCCCATAGAAAATGCTTTTGACCCTATCAGGATTCGAACCCTCGTTCTCCTGGTTTGGAGCTCGACAAGTTATCGACTCGACCACGCACTCTCCTTTACAAATCCTTACAATTCAGAAATGATTACTCTGCCCACTGTTTAGATTTCTTTTGATTTTTACAAATGTTTATATTCTGTTTTTGTTCAAGATGAAGACGTTTCGGTCGAAACATTGTTTGTTTTTATTTTTTTTTGCTTAGTATTGTCCTGTTCACAAAGTTGAACATTGCCATTTTTTTTATCATGGACAAAAGTTGCACAAGTAAAGAAAATTACAATTCCTTGAACACACTCCTTTACCAGGTCTGACTTCAGACTTCCGTTAACGTAGATCATATGAATCGTGCTAATACAAAATAAAAGGGAGCCGCGATAGCTCAGTGGTTAGTGAACTGGACTACAAAGGACAAAAGGTAGGGTTTGATCCAACCGACGGCTCCGGGTTCACCCAGCCTTTAATGGGTACCTGATTTTTTTCAGGGAAAGTGAAGCGACACGGGCGTAATACCGACCACATTACCCCAAAAATCATGTGTCGAAGGTCTGTAAAATATATGGTCACTAACACCATATTCCCTATACGCCACTTGGCATGACGGGGGTACTTTACTTTTTTATTTTTAATACAAAATAAATCAACCTGGCATCGTTAAGGAGGTCAGACAAACTATGTAGGACTCATGTAACCCTCATGACAAGCTCATCTCTGAGTGTGGTACGCTTTGCATTTAATACATGTATTTGTCAGTAATATTTTAGTTGCTTTGCTCATTTCTATCTTTCCAGAAAGATAAACGACAAATGTTTATCTGTTAAACATTGAAAGTGATTAGAAGTAGCTGTATGTGAACAATTAACTTATTTTGTGGTTAAAAAAGTAAAAACCGTACCCCGGAAAATTACATTTGTCCAACTTTGATCTTGTTGTTATGAGCATAAACCATTAAATATATCATCCAGACATAAAATATGTTAGTGCAGCTAGTAATTTAATATATTGTGTGTGGTGTTTACTGTAGCTAGTAATGTAATATATTGTGTGTGTGGCGTTTATTGTAGCTAGTAATGTAATATATTGTGTGTGTGGTGTTTATTGTAGCAAGTAATGTAATATATAATGTGTGTGTGGTGTTTAGTGTGGCTTGTAAATTTATATATTGTGTTTGTGGTGTTTATTGTAGCTAGTAATGTTATGTATTGTGTGTGTGGTGTTTAGTGTGGCTTGTAAATTTATATATTGTATTTGTGGTGTTAAGTGTGGCTAGTAATTATATATTGTGTGTGAGGTGTTTAGTGTATCTAGTAATTGTATATTGTGTGTGAATGGTGTTTAGTGAAGCTAGTCATTTTGTAACGTGTGTGTGGCGTGTTTAGTGTGGTTAGTAATTTTGTAATCTGTGTGTGGTATTTAGTGTAGCGAGAGATTTTATTTTATATTATTTGTGTGTGTGGTGTTTAGTGTAAATTTGAATTTTATATTGTGTGTGCTTGTGGTGTTTAGTGTAGCTAGTAATTTTATATTGTGTGTGGTGTCTAGTGCAGCTAATAATTTTATATTGTGTGTGGTGTTTAGCGTAGCTGGTAATTTTATTTTGTGTGTGTGTTTGTGGTGTTATTGTAACTAGTGATTTTATATATTGTATGTGTTGAGTTTAGCGTAGCTAGTAATTTTATATTGTGGGCGGTATTTAGCCTAGCCAGTAATTTTATATTGTGTGTGGTGTTTAGCGTAGATAATTTATTATATATTGTGTGGTGTTTAGCGTAATCTAGTAATTTTATATTGTGGGTGGTGTTTAGCGTAGCTAGTAATTTTATTTTGTGGGTGGTGTTTAGCGTAGTTAGTAATTTTAATTTGTGGGTGGTGTTTAGCGTAGTTAGTAATTTTATATTGTGTGTGGTGTTTAGCGTAGATAATTTATGTTATATTGTGTGTGGGTTTAGCGTAGATAATTTATTTTATATTGTGTGTGGTGTTTAGCGTAGCTAGTAATTTTATATTGTGGGTGGTGTTTAGCGTCGCTAGTAATTTTATTTTGTGTGTGGTGTTTAGCATAGCTTGTAATTTTATATTGTGGGTGGTGTTTAGCGTAGTTAGTAATTTTATATTGTGGGTGGTATTTAGCGTAGTTAGTAATTTTATATTGTGGGTGGTGTTTAGCGTAGTTAGTAATTTTATATTGTGGGTGGTGTTTAGCGTAGTTAGTAATTTTATTTTGTAGGTGGTGTTTAGCGTAGCTAGTAATTTTATTTTGTGGGTGGTGTTTAGCATAGCTTGTAATTTTATATTGTGGGTGGGTTTAGCGTAGTTAGTAATTTTATATTGTGGGTGGTGTTTAGCGTAGTTAGTAATTTTATATTGTGGGTGGTGTTTAGCGTAGTTAGTAATTTTATTTTGTAGGTGGTGTTTAGCGTAGCTAGGAATATTATATTGTGTGTAGCCTTCAGCGTAGCAAATAATTTTAGATTGTGTGTGGCCTTCAGCGTAGCAAATAATTTTATTTTGTGTGTGGTGTTTAGCGTAGCTTGTTATATTTTTTTTTTGTGGTGGTGTTTAGTGTAGCTAGTAATCTTTTATTATTTGGGGTGTTTATCGTAGCTAGTAATCTTATATTGTGTATGGTCTTTATCGTAGCTAACAATCTAATATTGTGTTTGGTGTTTATCGTAGCTAGCAATCTTACATTGTGTGTGGTGTTTATCGTAGCTAGCAATCTTACATTGTGTGTGGTGTTTATCGTAGCTAGCAATCTTATATTGTGTGTCTTATATTGTGTGTGGTGTTAATCGTAGCTAGCAATCTTACATTGTGTGTGGTGTTTATCGTAGCTAGCAATCTTACACTGCGTGTGGTGTTTATCGTAGCTAGCAATCTTATTTTGTGTGTGGTGTTTATCGTAGCTAGCAATCTTATATTGTGTGTGGTGTTTATCGCAGCTAGCAATCTTATATTGTGTGTGGTGTTAATCGTAACTAGCAATCTTACATTGTGTGTGGTGTTTATCGTAGCTAGCAATCTTACACTGTGTGTGGTCTTTATCGTAGCTAGCAATCTTATATTGTGTGTGGTGTTTATCGTAGCTAGCAATTTTATATTGTGTGTGGTGTTTATCGTAGCTAGCAATCTTATATTGTGTATGGTGTTTATCGTAGCTAGCAATCTTATATTGTGTGTGGTGTTTATCGCAGCTAGCAATCTTATATTGTGTGTGGTGTTAATCGTAGCTAGCAATCTTACATTGTGTGTGGTGTTTATCGTAGCTAGCAATTTTATATTGTGTGTGGTGTTTATCGTAGCTATCAATCTTATTTTGTGTGTGGTGTTTATCGTAGCTAGCAATCTTATATTGTGTGTGGTGTTTATCGTAGCTAGCAATCTTATATTGTGTGTGGTGTTATCGTAGCTAGCAATCTTATATTGTGTGTGGTGTTTATCGTAGCTAGCAATCTTACACTGTGTGTGGTATTTATCGTAGCTAGCAATCTTATATTGTGTGTGGTGTTTATCGTAGCTAGCAATCTTATATTGTGTGTGGTGTTTATCGTAACTAGCAATCTTATATTGTGTGTGGTGTTTATCGTAGCTAGCAATCTTACACTGTGTGTGGTATTTATCGTAGCTAGCAATCTTATATTGTGTGTGGTGTTTATCGTATCTAGCAATCTTATATTGTGTGTGGTGTTTATCGTAGCTAGCAATCTTATATTGTGTGTGGTGTTTATCGTATCTAGCAATCTTATATTGTGTGTGGTGTTTATCGTAGCTAGCAATCTTATATTGTGTGTGGTGTTTATCGTATCTAGCAATCTTATATTGTGTGTGGTGTTTATCGTAGCTAGCAATCTTATATTGTGTGTGGTGTTTATCGTAGCTAGCAATCTTACACTGTGTGTGGTATTTATCGTAGCTAGCAATCTTATATTGTGTGTGGTGTTTATCGTAGCTAGCAATCTTATATTGTGTGTGGTGTTTATCGTAGCTAGCAATCTTATATTGTGTGTGGTGTTTATCGTAGCTAGCAATCTTATATTGTGTGTGGTGTTTATCGTAGCTAGCAATCTTATATTGTGTGTGGTGTTTATCGTATCTAGCAATCTTATATTGTGTGTGGTGTTTATCGTAGCTAGCAATCTTATATTGTGTGTGGTGTTTATCGTATCTAGCAATCTTATATTGTGTGTGGTGTTTATCGTAGCTAGCAAGCTCATATATTGTGTGTGTAGTGTCACTAATTGAAAACCAATATCATAAAATAATAATGTCAAGAATGAGATGATAATACAAGGCTGAGAACATTGGCATCAATACATTTTTCTAAACTTGCAAGGTTGGAACTAAAAAGCCACTTTGAGATGAAAACAAACAACCCTGAAAAGAAACTGACAGAAGTAAAAGTTGATTAAGAACAAGATCACATCTGCTAATATATAGAATCTAGAGTCAGTTGTTTATTTTGTAACTTGAGCATGACAGAAACCGACTATAGAAATCAAAACTAGCCTTACAACTGAATGATGACATTACATCATATACGGATCTTGAAATTCATCTCATATAAGTGTTAAGCTTGGCTGAGCGTTCGACAGTAAATGGAAACTACAGCATGTGAGATGGCATGCTTGAGATGAACACTTCATGTCATCAGTAGAGACCGAATGAAAATAATATTAAGGAGATGTTGACATTAGCAAAAATGATGACATTAACAAAAATGACATTAATAAAAAATTGAAAAGTTGAAAGTACACCAGACACGTGGAGAAAGAACGAGAGATGGAGAGGGAGATCAAGTAGTTATGTAATCTCACGATAATAGCGTGTCATTACGAGACTACAATGGACAACGATCTGATCTCATGAAAGAGAGAAAGGCAAGGGTTAGATAGATAGACACGATAAAATGAGTTCTACAGCTGCAATGCAGATCGTTACACAACATTTTAAAGCATAGATTGGTAGCACAACACACAGGGAATCTCTATTTAAAGGAAAATTAACGGTTGGATATCATTACCGAGGCGATTTTCCCAGCACGAAACGTGGAATAGCAGCAGACCTAATTTAGTAGAACATTCCAGCAGACGTCGAAATGAAGTAACACATAGGACATCTAGAATAAGAAGTAAAGATGAAGTAACACATAGGACATCTAGAATAAGAAGTAAAGATGAAGTAACACATAGGACATCTTGAATAAGAAGTAAAGATGAAGTAACACATAGGACATCTAGAATAAGAAGTAAAGATGAAGTAACACATAGGATATCTAGAATAAGAAGTAAAGATGAAGTAACACATAGGACATCTAGAATAAGAAGTAAAGATGAAATAACACATAGGACATCTAGAATAAGAAGTAAAGATGAAGTAACACATAGGACATCTAGAATAAGAAGTAAAGATGAAGTAACACATAGGACATCTAGAATAAGAAGTAAAGAGAAAATGAGGGAAACACGTCAATACGTGGGAGCCTCGGTGGCTGAGTGGTTAGTGTGCTCGTCTCGGTGGCTGAGTGGTTAGTGTGCTCGCTTCCTGACCAGAAGGGTACGGGTTCGATCCCCAGCTTTGGCGGATTTTTTTCGGACTGACAAGGCTCCGGGGTTCTCCCAGCCTCTAAACATGGGCACTAGAGATTTTTCTGGGAGTAAAGGCGGCCTGGCGTGATGCCGACCACATCACCCAAAAATGTGCTGTGGTCATAGAAAAATATGGTCACTAACACCGTATTCCACAAACGACTAGTAAGGCAGGGGAGAGAACCTTTACTTTACGTCAACACGTCATCACCATCATCATGATGGCGTAGGCGATCATGTCCTTCCACAAACTTCTATCTACCGTGCATCGTATCAGTTCTGTTGTTGACCGTTTCCATGTCATGAAACCAAGCTATCCTGTATTTTCTCTCTTTGTCGTCCGCGATCTCTCTTGCCCTGTACTTTGCTAGTTGTAACCATGCATTCCAACTTTCCTTTTCTCATGATGTAGAGTCCCCATTATGTGTCGTTTGCTGTAGATATTAAGTTGTCTTTTTGGCATAATGACACTTTGGCAATATAAGAAGATAGTTTGCCATTCCTTTCCTTCTTGGCAGTGACTGTACTAGCCAAAGACCCAGCCATTGTCGCTATAAATGAGATTGTCTGCCATCACAGAGTGGGGACCGTAACCGACACTACTTGTCGGCTGCTCCCACAACACCATCCACCACCTGCTCCATTGGTTTCAAGTAAGCCTGATAAGGGGGAGGGGGGGGGGCTAAACGGGAGCACCACCTTACCCAAGGGTGTCCCAAAGACTAGCGAAGGAAAGGAGACGTCTTACTCCTTCATTGGTAGGGCAGAACCCTACCCCGCTAACCATGTCAATACGTCGAAAACACTGATTATGCATGAATATCAGTGCTGAAACTTATCATCATCGTCACCACCACTATCATCAACAACCACATCCACCACTATCATCAGCAACCATATCCACCACTATCATCAGCAACCACATCCACCACTATCATCAGCAACCACATCCACCACTATCACCAGCAACCACAGCCACCACTATCACCAGCAACCACAGCCACCACTATCACCAGCAACTACAGCCACCATTATCACCAGCAACCACAGCAACTATTATCACCAGCAACCACAGCCACCACTATCATCAGCAACCACAGCCACCACTATCAGCAGCAAACGCAGCCTCTAATATCACCAGCAACCACAGCCACCACTATCACCAGCAACCACAGCCACCACTATCACCAGCAACCGCAGCCTCTACTATCACCAGCAACCACAGCCACCACAATCATCAGCAACCGCAGCCACCACTATCACTAGCAACCGCAGCCTCTACTATCACCAGCAACCACAGCCACCACTATCACCAGCAACCACAGCCACCACTATCACCAGCAACTGCAGCCTCTACTATCACCAGCAACCACAGCCACCACTATCATCAGCAACCACAGCCACCACTATCACCAGCAACCACAGCCACCACTATCACTAGCAACCGCAGCCACCACTATCACCAGCAACCGCAGCCTCTACTATCACCAGCAACCACAGCCACCACTATCACCAGCAACCACAGCCACCACAATCACCAGCAACCACAGCCACTCCATCACCAGCAACCACATCCACCACTATCACCAGCAACTACAGCCGCTCCATCACCAGCAACCACAGCCACTCCATCACCAGCAACTACAGCCGCTCCATCACCAGCAACCACAGCCATTCCATCACCAGCAACTACAGCCGCTCCATCACCAGCAACCGCAGCCACCACCATCACCAGCAACTACAGCCACTCCATCACCAGCAACTACAGCCACCACCATCACCAGCAACCACAGCCACCAACCATTCATCAAATACAGCACGATCACGTGCATACACCCACACTTCGCCGTGACATCAAAAATGATGTAATATAACGGCTGGCATAGACGATCATGTCTTTTCACAACTTTCTGTCTTGACGGGTGTGTATCAGTTCCATTGTTGGTTATTCTCTTAACCTCTTTTTTTTTTTCCTTTTCTCGTTTTTCCTCTTTTATCTTTTCATTCTTCCTTTTTGTTTTCTCGACATCTCGTTATATAGTTCAGTTATTCCTCTCTAGTCCGTGTGACCACCGTTGCTCTAACCACTATAAGAGAAGAAACAAATAGAACCACTATCACCTGCCACCCCTGTGTGACCACCGTTGCTCTAACCACTATAAGAGAAGAAACAAATAGAACCACTGTACCTGCCACCCCTGTGTGACTACCGGAGCCTTGACTACAGTGCGAGTTAGAAAGCTAAGAACCACTGTCACCTGCCATGCGACTAAGATGTAAGAGACGACTAAGGAGCTTTTGACAAGTTCTCCGCCAGATAATTAAGTTCGTCAATTTGAGCCGAAGCCATCTTCTGTACTTTCGCTGGCGTGTGACGGGCGTGCTTCATACCGGAGAACGTGCCGAGAAGGGAATCTGTGGACTCTGGAGTTGTCCGCCGTTCAGTGAAAATGATCTATCGACTAAGCTAAACTAATCCCCGTCTCATTACTCAGCCAAAAATGTTCATTGTTTTCCCTGATGTTGACAAGATTTGTTCTTTCTTATTTGGCTATGTGTTTTAACCTCAAAATTATTCTTCATATTAAATAAATCTGGTGACAGCACACAACCTTGCCTAACACCGTGTTTTATTTGTTGAAACAGTCCCAATTGGTTTCTAGTTCTTATGGCCGCTGTTTGTTGCCAGTACTTGTTCTTTATTAACCTTAGATCTTTGGTGTGTACGTTTATACCTTCTAAAATTTTGATTATTTCTTAGTACTTTACTTTGTCAAATGCTTTGGTATAATCTATAAAACACAGGTATAGATCTGTTTTCAAGCTATTCACTGAGCAAACGTTTAAAAACATCACAGAGATGCCAGGCCTCAACAGTAGTGGAAGGGTAATCAAAAACCTAAGATATGCTGATGATTTTGTATTACTAGCAGAAAAAAATAAAGATCTACAACAATAGCGTAATGAAATAAACATGACAAGCAAAGAAATATGTATTGGTATGAATATCAAATAGACTAAAACTATGATCATAAACATAGATAATACTCAAAAGCTACAAGTGGATATCAAAGTTAAGGTATAGACATTGAGACAGTTCAGAGCAACAACTACCTTGGACTTACAATAACCAGTGGTGGAAAATGTACTGAAATGAATAAACGAACATGAATGGCAAAAAGTAATATAAATGCCATGAAAAATATACTAACATCAAAACAAATAACATCACGGCAAAACTAAGAATAGCAAAATGTTATATTTTCTCAACAATACTAGACAAGAAAACAGAACAGAAAATTGAAGCCTCTAAGATGTGGTTTTATTGAAGAATAGGAAGAATTGTATGGGAAGAAAAAAAAAAAAACGATGAAGTCTTTAAAGAAATAAAAATAAAAAGAGAACTACTAAACACAATTGAAACAAGACAAATGAGATTTTTGGGCCATGTTAAAAGACTCAGGAGCTTACTAAAAGTAACATTGGAAGGGAAAATACAAGGTAAAGAAGCAGAGGCAGACCAAGAGTAACATGGACGAGTAATATCAAAAGATGGACAAGTCAGCCTATGAAAATCTGCAGAATCAAAGCAAGAGACAGAGCGGTAATGCACTCCATAGTAGCCAACGTTCGATTGCGGAGACGGCACTCAATGATGATGAGATTAAGTAGAAATAAATGAATTAATAACATCGAAGACTTGTTGAGGATAATATTCCAACTCTGAAGATAGCATACATGAAGCGAGCACACAAAAAGATTGTCAACAGCTCATCATGTGAGATACTCGTAATGCTGATTACCAAAATAATTTACGATGGGTTTTAACAAATATGGGAACTAACACACGTTACGCCTCGGGACGTGATGGAACTCGTCATTTTACTTCTTTTTTGTGTGTCCATAATGTTGAGAAGGATCCCACGAAAACAAAAAGATCGAGCGGGCAGGCGAGGCTAGATTATAGGAGAACATTGTAGTAATAGGTTAGCAAAAGTTAAGGGATATTAAGGTAAACTAACAGTGCACACACACTCATACACACACCGTTGCGAGCTCACTTTATATTAATTATGTAACATACAAGCACTCACTCTACACTGATAACCAAGCATACAAATAACAAGTCACTCTTTATTCTGTAAATGTCATCGCAGCAGGGATACTCTCATAATCTCTAATACTCTCATAATCTCTAATACTCTCATAAATCTTTAATACTTTTATAATCTCTAATACTCTCATAATCTCTAATACTCTCATAATCTCTAATACTCTCATAATCTCTAATACTCTCATAATCTCTAATACTCTCATAATCTCTAATACTCTCATAATCTTTAATACTTTCATAATCTCAAATACTTTCATAATCTCTAATACTCTCATAATCTCTTTCAGAAAAAGTATGCAGAGATCTCTTCCTATTCACTTAAAAAACAAGCAATATTCACACATACTGGTGCCAGGTGTTAACGTCTTATACACGTTTAATTTTGTTCCTTATGTTTAGATTAGTTTAGTTTAGTTTAGTTTACTTTAGCTTAGTTTAGTTTAGTTTAGTTTAGTTTAGTTTAGTTTAGTTTAGTTTAGTTTAGTTTAGCTTAGTTTAGTTTTAGTTTTAGTTTAGTTTAGTTTAGTTTAGCTCAGTTTAGTTTTAGTTTTAGTTTAGTTTAGTTTAGTTTAGCTCAGTTTAGTTTTAGTTTTAGTTTTAGTTTAGTTTAGTTTAGTTTAGCTCAGTTTAGTTTAGGTTTAGTTTAGTTTAGTTTAGTTTAGCTCAGTTTAGTTTTAGTTTTAGTTTAGTTTAGTTTAGTTTAACCGACAGGTCATCCCCATTGCACATCGAACAAGTCTATAAGAGCTCAGATCTGCACCAAAGAATATCCATCAATATGTTGCGACTAATGACCCTGACGTTGTGTTGGTTTATAAGTCTTCTTTGTACGTAGCCCTCTCGCCTGGCATCTCCCTCCTTGACAGGATATTCGTGAAGCCTGTTTCTTCTTCTTTTTTTTTTTTCGTCCTGCATCCTGCATTCAGAATGTCAGAGCGGTCCATTACCTTTCCGCACTCAACATGGCCAAAACGGCAAAGTCTGTCAGGCCGTTCATCATACCCGCATGCACTTGCACGAAAATGAAGCAGACACTTGTTCAAATAGACCCCCCCCCCCCACCACCACCCAGAGACTCTACCCATTAGTTATGTAAAGTCTAATGATTGACGTCAAAAGTGAATTCCAGGTCCAGTGACATCTTAAAACAGGCTCTATTTCAATTACTTCAACTCACGTCTAGCACTGTAATTAATCATCTGCTGGAAACTAAATGCTGATTCTGTAGGCTCTGGCATGTTCAGAGATAATCAAATTCTAATGTTAACTTTTTGCCAACAACTAATCTTTCTCCATCATCTGTCTTTTCATGGCTGTTTAAAATGCATTGTAAAACTGCACTTCTGATGATTAGGTGCTTTAGATAATGATACTTGTACACCGATTCACCAAACCATCATGTAAAAATAGTAAAGTGCCCCCGTCACGCCAAGTGGCGTATAGAGAATATTGTGTTAGTGACCATAAATTTTACACACCTTCGGAACATAGTTTTTTTTGTGGTAATATGGTCGGTATTACGCCTGTGCCGCTTTACTATCCCAGAAAAAAATCCGGTACCCATTAAAGGCTAAAACATCGTGTACTAACCAAATATTGTGTTCCAATCTACAGCAGTAACACAGAACTGACTTTCATCTTGAAGTAGTAACCGTTGAGTTCAACAAGATACAAGACTAGCTCGTCCTTTGTTCCTGTTTATTAAAACATCTCATGCAATGACCCTACTCCAACTAACTTCAAGACTAGCTCGTCCTTTGTTCCTGTTTATTAAAACATCTCATGCAATGACCCTACTCCAACTAACTTTAAGACTAGCTCGTCCTTTGTTCCTGTTTATTAAAACATCTCATGCAATGACCCTACTCCGACTAACTTCAAGACTAGCTCGTCCTTTGTTCCTGTTTATTAAAACATTTCATGCAATGACCCTACTCCAACTAACTCCAAGACCGATTCGGTTATTGGGTTATTTGCGGGTCATCATCATTGCACACCGAACATGTCCATAGGTGCTCAGATTCCCTCCGCAGCAATTCCCGCAGTGTCCAGCGACTGACGACTCCAGTTCTGTGTTGATTGATAAGTCTTCTTACACGGCCACCAAGTTTCTCATTTCTGGCTGTGCCCATCTTAACTCCCATTTCCATCATCCGAAGAAGTGACGTTGATCTGTGTTTGTCGAAGTCCTGTGCTCTTCCCACATCTCGGAGGGCATTGATGATGTCCGCCCGATCCATTGGTTGCCCGTCTTCAATGACAGCGCAGCTAGCCAACCTGTCCGCTCTTTCATTTCCCCGTACTCCCGCATGTCCAGGGACATAGATAAAGGTGACCTTACGTATTTTGGATTTCTGCAACGACTCTACCCATTGCATACGTACAGAGCCCGCCTCCACTTTTGTTATCATGCTCATCGAATCACTCAGTATACAAGCGTGGATGTAGTCTTGTGACTCTAACCATTTGAATTCCTTGGTCACTGCCATCACCTCCATTGTCATGCTACTCGTGGTCATGATGTATGCACCACTGTCTTCGTAGACTATTCTGCCTGCCGAGCGTGCTGTAAATGCCCATGCATTTCTTTGGTGTCGTTTTACAGATCCGTCTGTATAGATGACTGCATCTTTCTCATCGGTGTTATCGCAAAAGAGACCGTTGACCTCAGCATTAACCACGACTGGGTTATATTCCCTATTTTTCCTGTCGAGTGTGACAATACACGAGAAAGTCCCCTTGAATGACGCAGGCACCGGTATCCACTCCTCAAGAACGCTGATTTTGGTAAGCCCACAGACTTGTTTGATGACATCTTCTGCTCGGCCCAACCATGATTTGCTTCTTTTTAGCCTGGCACCTTTCCCTGTGTTGAGCACGTGGTGCAATGGATGCTCTGTATCTGTACTAATCTTCAACTATGCTCGTGCTCTCCAGATCTTGATTCTATCATCCATGGTTGGAAATTCAAGAAGATACCTCATTGCTACACAGGGAGTGTCCCTTGTACATCCCAGGATAATGCGCATGGCTTCATTTTGTATTTACTCCAGTCTATCACTTTGAGTCGTACTGACAGTAAGAATTGCCAGGGCATACTCGATTGGTGGGATGACTAATCCCTGGAACAGAAGAGTAAGTAGTCTCTGCTCGATGTTGACAGCTGCCATGACCTTAAAGGCGGCTAATCCTTTGCGGGATTTTGTTATCACATGGTCGACGTGGTCCCGAAAAGACAGGCTGTGATGAAACTTAACTCCGAGGTATGTCATCAACTTGTCCCTGGTCACCTTATCAGCTCCCATTCGTACTACCGGTGTAGTCGTATTAACGATATGATTGTGAAGGGAGAACCATGAAACTGATGCTTTATTAGGACTAACCAAGGCACCTGAAACCCCACACCAGCAAGAAATGCGATGGAGTTCGTCTTACATTGTGGAGGCGATTCCCCGTCTCTCTCTTCCCTGTCGATATACCAGAATATCATCAGCAAAAGTCATAGTTCTTCCCCTCCCGTCCAGCTGTTGGGCCGTGATCGTTATTGTGTACACGTTAAATAGAACTGGTGACAATGGTGAGCCTTGTGGCAGCCCTGGACAAATGGATGTTGGCTCGGAAGACCAACTTCCACATTTGAGTATCACCTTCCTCTGAAACAGAGCCGCGGCGATCCATCTAATGAGGAAGGGGTGCACCGCCAGTTTGAGAAGCATATGCCTGAGATATTCAAATGGTACCCTGTTGTATGCATCCTCTAGATCTATAGCAGCAGCACATGTCTCCTCTCATTTGTGGAAGCCTTCGAAGACATCATAAGCAAATACTGCCGCATTGAGCCATGTCTCTTTGTTATATCTATAACCTCCGAGTGTGGGTGGGAATGCGCGCTTCTGTTCAAGGTGACAGATGAGGACACGGGCAACTATTTTCTCCAACAGCTTGCCCGCAGTGTTCTGCATTGTGATGATTCTGTAGGCACTGATCTGAGAATGGTCCTTGTTTGGCTTCAGTAGCGGTAGTAAGTAGCTGTGTAGCCACTCCTCCTTTATCTGGCCACTCCGAATACTGGCATTAAACTCATTGGCCAGTGTTGTCAAGTCGTCGTCAGCTAAATCGCCTATGTCATCGTACCGAACACCATCTGGACCAGGAGCAGTGTTGTGTGACTTTTTAAGTGTCGTGCGAATGGTATCGTTTGTGATTGTGAGATCTTCTTCCAGCACTACATCCTTACACAATTTTGACAGCGATCCCCGTATCCTCATTTTTACAGCCTCATTTCTTTGGTCCGTCTGCTCAATGTAGCGGGCAAGCAGGGCCTTCCCTTTGCTGTCATCAGATTTGTGCCATATCCGGCCTGTGCTCTGAAGTCTGGTATGCCTCTGTGTCGTGTTGTGCCATTCATGCTCTGATGAAGGCGCCAGAATGTGGCTAGCGATTTTTCTGAGCACACTTTTTTTACAGAAGCCATCCCATTTGGCATCCTTAGCCTGCTTAGCACATAGTTTAAAGTGCATAATTTTTTGGTTGACCTCTACTTTCAGACTTTCTGACTTTCAGACTTTCTTCCATTCTTTCAGCTGGCTTTCTGCCGTGTCTTGGCCTTTTGTCTCTTGCTCTGCCAAGCTTCCTCGACTTCTACGTTCCACCAGGGTGGCTGCGTCCATCTCTCCTGCCTCCTACGAGGGGCGCTCTGTTTCCTATGTCTGATTTTGCTAATGACGTCCTGGTCTGTTTTCTTGAACTGGAATGTGTGGAGCTTTCTTTTCCGGCTTCTATTTCTGCTTTTCTCATTTAGGAGGACACATGGATAGTGATCACTTCCGTGGAACCCCAGTTCTCTCCACCTGCAAACCGGTGCGAAGGTGGATGACACCAGTGCAAGGTCTATGACACTATCAGAGTCCCCTGTTCGAGTGGCCATTCTTGTTGTCCTTCCATCATTCAAGCACACTAAAACGACTGACACCAGTGCGTTCTCTAGGTCTTCTCCCTGCTTGTTGGTTATGACGTTACCCCACTGGTTTCCTCTAGCATTAAAGTCTCCACAGAAAATGACGTTCTCTTCATCCAACTCGAAGAGATTCTGCCATTGTTGTGTGTTCACCTTCCAATTACAAGCATACACATTTACAATTACGAAATGAACTGGGGTCTGCACCATAACCGCATGTACCTACAATTCTGTTTTGTCCCACGCAGACATATCAACCTCAGCTGCCACCATATTGTTGCGCATAAGGATGGCCTGCCCAAGGTGTCGCCTATTGTAGAAACAATGAAATCCAGGCGTACTTACTGTCCTGTCACCAAGAAGAGTTTCTTGCAAAACCATTATATCGGCGCCGCACAGTAGCTTATCAAGAATGGGCCGTCGTTGATGTATGGACCCACAATTCCAATATGTAACACACACATACTTTAGGCATAGCCTCTCACACTTTGACATTTTAACGCCACCACGCTTACCTTGTCGTGTTTTCCTTCTTCGATGTTGTCGTTTGGGCTGCATCTGAATACTTACCGCCGCCATAGTATCATAGATGATTTAGTCGCTGAACGTCGATGCTGTGGATGGTCTAGACTCACGTGCACTCAATCAGTCGCACGGTCCAGAACCCGTTTCCACGTTATAAACTGGCCAACTCCAGTAAATAGCGCTACATCACGCGGATACACTGTGAGCCTTTTACAAATTAAATGAATTACGCGTACTTGACGACCGAGTATAAAGTGATCAAATAAGGAAATTGTATTAAAATGCAATGAATGAAAAGAAGCAAAGTGATTTTACATCAAATAGAAAGTGCGTACAATCACATGATCACTTCAAATAGCAATAAAAACAAACAAATAAACAGAAAAGTTCACTGGAAACCAGCACTTATCTGTGAGTCTTCTGAAGAAGCCAGCGAACAGGACGCGATATTTCCCGGAAGTCTAAGACTAGTGTCTCTCTGCAACTCTACCCATCAACTTTGTGCTGATCCCATTACGACACAGAGCAACTTACACATTTTCCAGGAAGTGCGAACACAGATTGTGAAGGCCAGCAAACCTTTAATTATGTGGGCGTAAGTGAAATGCCCACGATGTCAGTGTCATTGGGTCCAAAACGTCGTACAACATCTTGGCTGAACGTGATCGGCGACTTATAGTTGACTTCGTCCACATCCTACTCTACTTCCCCTGTTGGAGATCTTTGTAACAAACTAACGAGTCTGGTTTGCGAGTAGTGATCGGTAGTCAAAGCAGTCCATGACTTCGACATTTTGTGCTGGAGAAGAATTTGTAGAAATCACAGTTTGCACTCAAACTCAACATATCTACACCGATATACTTCTCTTTCAAGGCTTGACTACGAAGACTAGTCGAAAGGGAAATTATTCTAGATGAAGAACTCTGTCTTAGTTTCTTTCCCCATTTCTTTTTCCGACTATTGGAGTCAGTCAGCGAACATAGTAAGCAGTAATGAATATACCAGAGACTAACGTAGTCTCTTAGTAGCTTAAGCCGTTTCGGTTGCTATGTTCTGAATGTGTGTGGTTCAGGAACTGGAGTGAGGAAATGACTATCCCCTCTTTTCGATAGAAGGGAATCGTCGCTTGTGTCCCAATTAAGGTTGGATGGTAGTTGACCTTATCAATAGAATTCGACAAGGCCAACGCGCTTTAAGGAAGCTGTGACGTGAGTAGAACAGATAAGGGGAATTCTCGACTGCAGTGAAACTGATTCCATGAACAGAACAGAATAGTACAAAAGTTGTTCATGTATAGATACAGAACAGAATAGTACAAAAGTTGTTATGTCTAGATCTATCTATCTATCTATCTATCTATCTATCTATCTATCTATCTATCTATCTATCTATCTATCTATCTATCTATCTATCTATCTATCTATCTATCTATCTATCTATCTATCTATCTATCTATCTATCTATCTATCTATCTATCTATCTATCTATCTATCTATCTATCTATCTATCTATCTATCTATCTATCTATCTATCTATCTATCTATCTATCTATCTATCTATCTATCTATCTATCTATCTATCTATCTATCTATCTATCTATCTATCTATCTATCTATCTATCTATCTATCTATCTATCTATCTATCTATCTATCTATCTATTGACCTTTCGAGCCGTAGCCGGCCCATACGGTGTAGACCAAGATACTTCTTCTCTTATATGAGTTTTTCTTCTAGCAGTTTTCAATTCTTTTAAAGATATTTTATCAAATCTCGGCATTTGTCTCTGTTCTGTGCAAGCAGCTCTATCTCACTGAGGGAACCGATTCCTGCTGCTTTTGCCTCTCTCATCAATGTTCTTCTCAGTGTCTCTCTGGGTTTTCCTCCTACTGTTGTTTCCCATATGAGGGCTTGCTTTGTTATTCGGTTATTATCTCTTCTCATCACATGTCCAACGTATGACCATCGTCTTATCTTTATTACTGAAGATATTAGTGGTTGATTGGCGATTTCTCTAATTTCCTCGTTTGTTTTGAATTCGTTCCACGCTATACCAAGTATTTTCCTTAGACATTTATTGTCGAATGCGTTCAACTTTGTTTCTATATCGCTCGTTGTTTTCCAGCTTTCACACGCGTACGTAAGGGTTGATAGTACATTTGATTTGAATAGTCTAAGTTTTGTGTTTGTGCTGATGAGTTTTGATTTCCACAACTTTTCAAGGCTTCTGAAAGACATTGCTGCTTTAGCTATTCTGTCTAGATACAGAACAGAATAGTACAAAAGTTGTTATGTATAGATACAGAACAGAATAGTACAACAGTTGTTATGTATAGATACAGAACAGAATAGTACAAAAGTTGTTCATGTCTAGATACGGAACAGAATAGTACAAACGTTGTTATGTATAGATACAGAACAGAATAGTACAAAAGTTGTTCATGTCTAGATACGGAACAGAATAGTACAAAAGTTGTTATGTATAGATACAGAACAGAATAGTACAAAAATTGTTATGTATAGATACAGAACAGAATAGTACAAAAGTTGTTCATGTCTAGATACAGAACAGAATAGTACAAAAGTTATGTCTAGATGCAGAACTGGCTGTCTACGTAACCTTTGATCTTTACCTCGCTGACAGTTCTCAACAGGAAACTGCGCAATGGACGGGATAATCAAAGTAGATAAACTATCAGTAAATGCATTACTGTCCGTAGGGGTGGGGATTCCCTTCCGATGGAGGCAGTGTGTGACGTAGATCGAAATGTTGACACGCTGCAGACGCGGAAAAAAATATTGTCAGACTCCAGCGTTGAGATAGGTTCCAAGGGAATACTGGTGCTTAATAGTAGCACAAGGGGTATCTACTTCCGCCTGGTTGACATTTCATTGTCTTCCTCTGGAGGAATGATATTGATTTTGTTGTTGATCGGACCCGGAAATTAAGATTCGCTATTTCTTCTTAATAAAATTGTTTAGAGAAATCATCAAAACCGAATGTCTAAGATTAGAACAGCGTCCCTGGACACATGTTGTAATATCGCAACAATAGATGTCTGACTTGTAGATCGAAGATGTTGCCTTTTATCCAACTGTGTAAATGGTTACCATACTGTCGTCGTTTGATTGTTTGCTTTAGCGTAACTTCGAATATAGCAACTATTGTAGTTCATTTCAAATATGTACAACAGTGACTAACTTGTTAACACAAACGTAACGACCAGTAGCAGCGTTAGAGAGTCGTCGAGTTAACACAGAGTGTGTGACATACATTTCAATTAAAGGCTCGTAAATAGGAGGGGAAGGCCTAAAGCTCTAATTGTAGCTGACAAAGGTATATTACGAAGCAGTAAGATTCTGGCAATGTACCTCACACAATCTCACATTCCGCGTTGTGGCTGAAAGAAAGTTCAGCTTATGTTTAAATCTCGTCATACGATCATCGCAGATTGTAGCACCTACCACAGCCCGTCTGAAAAAATCCCTGTCTCCAGCAATATCTCGCACAGAATGTTGTCACGTTTCAGGTCTCTTTATCATGCCGTCCATTATTATTATTCTACTAAGATATGCATACATCTTAAAACAGTACTAAACCTATCTTCCAACAACAGATTAATGGTTTAACCGTGTGATAAAACAGAAAGACCAAAACTCAACACAATGAGCCTTTATGAACGTTGCGAGAACACTAGACCCAACGGTCACCCACGAAAATGATGGATTGATGGACTATTAGAAACACTAGGAAACATAACAGCAGCAGAGGCAACAGAAGAGCAAATGATGGATTGATGGACTATTAGAAACACTAGGAAACATAACAGCAGCAGAGGCAACAGAAGAGCAAATGATGGATTGATGGACTATTAGAAACACTAGGAAACATAACAGCAGCAGAGGCAACAGAAGAGCAAATGATGGATTGATGGACTATTAGAAACACTAGGAAACATAACAGCAGCAGAGGCAACAGAAGAGCAAAAAACCGAAAATTATGCCCCCCTCCGAAGCTGAAAGACAAATGAATGTTATATTGAGGCAAATGATGGAAAGAAGAATGAGAATTAGGAGCAGGGTTTGGTGTTGAACGGTCAAACACACACACAAGTTCCTGACAGAGTGCCAGAAATTGTAGAATGTCGGTGTGATCTTTTTCCTAATTAAACTGGAAGGCGTGGCTTACATGTCTCAGTCAAAGGAAATATAAAACAAAAGAGAAGTCGGCACAGTGTGTGGAAAAAACATCTTGGCGGAGTGAGGGGAGAGTGGAGAAAACATCTTGAGCAGAGTGACAGGAGAGTGGAGAAAACATCTTGGGTAGAGTGAGGGGAGAAGGGAGAAAACATCTTGGGCGGAGTGACAGGAGAGTGGAGAAAACATCTTGGGTAGAGTGAGGGGAGAGTGGAGAAAAGATCTTGAGCGGAGTGACAGGAGAGTGGAGAAAACATCTTGGGTAGAGTGAGGGGAGAAGGGAGAAAACATCTTGAGCGGAGTGACAGGAGAGTTGAGAAAACATCTTGGGTAGAGTGAGGGGAGAAGGGAGAAAACATCTTGAGCGGAGTGACAGGAGAGTGGAGAAAACATCTTGGGCGGAGTGAGGGGAGAGTGGAGAAAACATCTTGGGCGGAGTGAGGGGAGAGTGGAGAAAACATCTTGGGCGGAGTGAGAGGAGAGTGGAGAAAACATCTTGGGCGGAGTGAGGGGAGAAGGGAGAAAACATCTTGAGCGGAGTGACAGGAGAGTGGAGAAAACATCTTGGACGGAGTGAGGGGAGAGTGGAGAAAACATCTTGGGTAGAGTGACAGGAGAGTGGAGAAAACATCTTTGGCGGAGTGACAGGAGAGTGGAGAAAACATCTTGGGTAGAGTGACAGGAGAGTGGAGAAAACATCTTGGGTAGAGTGACAGGAGAGTGGAGAAAGCATCTTGGGTAGAGTGACAGGAGAGTGGAGAAAACATCTTGGGTAGAGTGACAGGAGAGTGGAGAAAACATCTTGGGTAGAGTGACAGGAGAGTGGAGAAAACATCTTGGGTAGAGTGACAGGAGAGTGGAGAAAACATCTTGGGTAGAGTGACAGGAGAGTGGAGAAAACATCTTGGGTAGAGTGACAGGAGAGTGGAGAAAACATCTTGGGCGGAGTGACAGGAGATTGGAGAAAACATCTTGGGTAGAGTGACAGGAGAGTGGAGAAAACATCTTGGGTAGAGTGACAGGAGAGTGGAGAAAACATCTTGGGTAGAGTGACAGGAGAGTGGAGAAAACATCTTGGGTAGAGTGTCAGGAGAGTGGAGAAAACATCTTGGGTAGAGTGACAGGAGAGTGGAGAAAACATCTTGTGTAGAGTGACAGGAGAGTGGAGAAAACATCTTGGGTAGAGTGACAGGAGATTGGAGAAAACATCTTGGGTAGAGTGACAGGAGAGTGGAGAAAACATCTTGGGTAGAGTGACAGGAGATTGGAGAAAACATCTTCGGCGGAGTGAGAGGAGAGTGGAGAAAACATCTTCAGCTGAGTGAGAGACTGGGTGTTTAAAAGTAAAAAGTAAAAAAGAATTAGCCATCATAAAAAATTACATGTGTAATTACGACTGTGGAAGCAGAAAAATTACATTCGGTCAAAGTGTAAAGTTCATTAATCCAGCAGTGAAAGGGTGGGATGAAATAATATTTGGTGACTGGGTACGAAGTGAGTGTTTGGGAGAGAGAGAGAGAGAGATAGAAGTAATGAGACGAGAAACAACAGAAATGAGCTGAGGAAGAAATGAGCAAACAGAGAGATAAGGAGACTAGAAACACAGATAGATATATAGAGTGAGATAAGGAGACTAGAAACAGATGAATTTATACAGAGAGATAAGGAAGGAGACTAGAAACACAGATACATATATATAGAGAGAGATAAGGAGACTAGAAGCACAGATAGATATATAGAGAGAGATAAGGAGACTAGAAACACAGATAGATATATACAGAGATAAGGAGACTAGAAACACAGATAGATATATACAGAGAGATAAGAAAGCAGACTAGAAACACAGATAGATATATCCAGAGTGATAAGGAAAGTAGAATCATAGATAGATATATACAGAGAGATAAGGAGACTAGAAAACAGATAGTTATATACAGAGA
This sequence comes from Megaustenia siamemsis, assembly GCA_032433765.1. Lineage (NCBI taxonomy): Eukaryota > Metazoa > Mollusca > Gastropoda > Stylommatophora > Ariophantidae > Megaustenia > Megaustenia siamemsis. The sequence goes on from JAVIAB010000139.1 coordinate 66,029,258, forward strand.
GATAAGGAGACTAGAAACATAGTTAGATATATACTGAGAGATAAGGAGAATAGAAACATAGATAGATATATACAGAAAGATAAGGAGACTATAAACACAGATAGATATATATACAGAGAGATAAGGAAGCAGACTAGAAACACAGATATATATATATATATATATATATATATATACAGAGAGATAAGGAAGGAGACTAGAAACACAGATAGATATATACAGAGAGATAAGGAGACTAGAATCATAGATAGATATGTACTGAGAGATAAGGAGACTAGAAACACAGATAGATATATACAGAGAGATAAGTAAACTAGAAACATAGATAGATATATAAAGAGAGATAAGGAAGCAGACTAGAAATACAGATATATATATATATATATATATATATATATATATATATACAGAGAGATAAGGAAGGAGACTAGAAACACAGACAGATATATACAGAGAGATAAGGAGACTAGAAACATAGACCGACATATACAGAGAGATAAGGAGACTAGAAACATAGATAGACATATACAGAGAGATAAGGAGACTAGAAACATAGATAGACATATACAGAGAGATAAGGAGACTAGAAACATAGACAGACATATACAGAGAGATAAGGAGACTAGAAACATAGATAGATATATACAGAGAGATAAGGAGACTAAAAACACAGATATATATATATATATATATACAGAGAGATAAGGAGACTAGAAACATAGATAGACATATACAGAGAGATAAGGAGACTAGAGACATAGACAGACATATACAGAGAGATAAGGAGACTAGAAACATAGATAGATATATACAGAGAGATAAGGAGACTAGAAACATAGATATATACAGAGAAATAAGGAGACTAGAAACACATATAGATATATAGAGAGAGATAAGGAGACTAGAAACACAGATAGATATATAGAAAGAAATGGTTTAAAAAAACAGAATACAAAAGTGGGAGGAAAAATAACGAGACACCAATTAGGTATGTACAGGAAACAGAAGGCTGGGGACGGCGGGGGGGGGGGGGGGAGAATTGTAACGTGAGATAGATAAATACAGTGGATTACGGAGATAGTCGGGAAGCAGAACAAGAGAGAGACAGACAAACGGATGAACGCACAAGTGAACAGGTAGACGCAAAGAGAAGAAAGGACGAGAGAGAGAGAGAGAGAGAGAGAGAGAGAGAGAACTAGTACGTTAAGGTTGCCTTCATGCTTTGAGCATCGAGAGTATGATGTTAGTAATGATAGGGAGGGAGAGGGAAGGGTATGGGGAATGTGTAGAAACAACATGGAAAGAAAGAGACATAGTTAAAAAAAAAAAAAAAAAGTAAAGTACCCCCGGCACGCGGAGTGGCGTATAGGGAATATGGTTTTAGTGACCATACATTTTACAGACCTTCAGCACGTGATTTTTGGGGTAATGTGGTCGGTAATACGCCCGTGTCGCTTCACTTTCCCAGAGAAAAATCCGGTACCCATTTAAGGCTGGGTGAACCCGGAAGCCGTCGGTTAAGATCAAACCCTACCCCTTGTTCTTTGTTGTCCAGTTCACTAACCACTGAGCTATCGCGGCTCCACAAAGAGACATAGAGTACACATATAATCAGAGGCAAATTCATAGAGAATAGAGACGGAGCAGAGAAAATGATGTGTAAATATCATAAAAGAACATAAATATGGAGAAATAAACAGAGAGAAAGAAGTAGAGGAAGGTGTACAGTTAGAGTTAGAGAAATAAGTATAAACAGAGATAAGGAAATCCAAGGAATTGTCAGAGAGAATGAAAAGAGAGACTGATGTTTAGAGAAGAAGGAAATCGTTGTGTATGATTATATAAAATGACAGACCCACGACAATTGTGGTGGAAATTTCCCAAACCAATTTTCCTGGCACTAATTCATGAGGCAGGGAATACGAAGTGTCAAATTATCCGGACGTAGTTGCTAAGAGTAGATTATCCTTCCTGTTTTTCTTTCTTTTTTAACCCCCCTTTTGGGTTCATGTTTCGCTTGTTTAATATTTATTTTATTTTTCTTTCCTCAAAGCTCTGTGTTCCTACGTCAGAAGACCTGCTGCAAATTCAAATTTTATTTGCTTATTTTTGTAGTAGTATTTCTTCTTCTTGTAACTTCCAACCGCCGTGGAGCATGTGGGTCTTCAGCAGAGAACTTCAACCCACGCCCTCCTGTTTGTTGCCGCGATCGCTCCATCATCAGCGCATCTGTTTCTGTCGTCTCTAAGTATATTTTCAGCTTCCCTTTGCCTTCTTCCCTGGGCATTGTCTAAAGGGTCGCCTCCATCGTGCGTGTCATATCCAGCAGCGCCGTTTCTGTCGATGGTAGTTGGCTGCTATTTCTCCACAGTTGAAAGTTAGTAATTTTGTAAAAAAAAATAAAAAAATTAATAAATAAAAGTAAGTGAGGAACAACAGGATTTGTGGAAGAAAACGGCACTAATAATGCAATATATATCATGAGAAGGGAGCCGCGATAGCTCAGTGGTTAGTGAACTGGACTACAAAGGACAAGAGGTTGGGTTCGATCCCAACCGACGGCCTCCGGTTCACCCAGGCTTTAATGAGTACCGAATTTTTTCTGGGATAGTAAAGCGGCACGGGCGTAATACCGACCATATTACCCCAAAAATCATGTGCCGAAGGTATGTAAAATGTATGGTCACTAACACCATATTTCCAATTCACCACTTGGCGTGACGGGGGTACTTTTACATTTTTAAAATGTGTTACATATCATGAGACCATTGGTTGAAAGAGCTGACAATTTAAAGTCATGTGAGAGTCTGGAATCCTACTCTGATTGTGTCCTGATAGCAGAGAGAGAGAGAGAGAGAGAGAGAGAGAGAGAGAGAGAGAGAGAGAGAAGTTAAAGAAAGATCTATATATGTTCTTTATAGACTTAAATATATTATTTATATTATGACCTCTAATTGTTGTTCCAACATCCATGTTATTCATATATGAATCTTAAAATAATCGCACTATACATATGAAATAAATCAGGTGACAGTACACAACCTTGTCTAACACCCTATTTTATTTGTTGAAACATTCCCAATTGATTTCCAGCTCTAATAGCTGCTGTTTGTTGACAGTACATGTTCTTTATTATTCTTAGGTCCTTGCTGTCTACGTTTATACTTCTAAAGTTTTGATTATATAAATATAACTGCTTTTGCTGTGAAACATTTTGTAGCTTTTTAGACAGCGCTGTCTATAGTTTAATCAGTTTTGATCTTGAATTATTTAGTGATTGTCAACATTTCTCAGTTTCAAGCTTTCGCCTTGCAGCTTGATAACTTCATGTTGTGTGCTTGTACTGCAGGTTGATGACTTTATGTTGTGTGCTTGTACTGCAGGTTGATGACTTTATGTTGTGTGCTTGTACTGCAGGTTGATGACTTCATGTTGTGTGCTTGTGCTACAGATTGATAAAACTCCGCTCTGGTCGGATCTCCAGCTTGTTACTTTCTTTTCTTGCGTTTGCCTACAAAATGAATAAGCAATCGTCTTCATGACCTAAAGGGAACCTTAAGTGGGCGTTGGTGCGTTACGTTGGTGCGTTACGTTGATGCGTTACGTTGATGCGTTACTTTGATGCGTTGCGTTGATGCGTTGCGTTGATGCGTTACGTTGATGCGTTACGTTGATGCGTTACGTTGATGCGTTACGTTGATGCGTTGTGTTGATGCGTTGCGTTGATGCGTTGCGATTTCCTTTGCTGAAGAGCTGTTATTAAATACTTATCGGCTATTTTCAGTCCAACACATCCGACATCATCATGATGTTATTGGGTACCGGGATTGCCTCGTCTCCATCCAAACTCACTAGATCGGTTGGCTGTTTCTATGGGTACCGCATAGAGGTGGAGTAAGATCTGAGTATTTCTGACCCACCACCCACGGCCCCAGCAGTTAGCTACGAGTCGCTAATCGCTTTCAGCCGTGGTGCTGACCGCCTGTTTTCTTTTTCAAACCACTTCATTATTTCATTATGACCCAATTAGATATTTGATACAATTATTTACTATAATTAGAACGAATCTTTAATTTGTTGCTTTATCCGCCCTTGTTTTATTTGCAACATTTTAAATCGTCTCATTTCGCATGATGTAGTTTTATGTCTGTGTACTTCAACAACTGTACTTGTCTGACGTTGGTTTCTTCGTTTGTTGTGAGCTTGCTGACATTGTTTCCATGTGATATTGGCTGAGATTATGTTTCTCTCTCGTCATATTCTCAAGAGCAATAATTGCAATTCTATGTGTTCAAATAATCACCTTCTATTTTAAAGTGGTCACTAATTGATGCTCTTCTACACATTATTGTTTACTCTGCAAAAAGTTGTCATAATTAAATTGCTTAAAATGTGTACTAACCTAAAGTGTTCATAGATAAACGTAAACCACAGGTGAACTTCCGGTATATTGTGGATAGGCGGCGGGAACAATTGAAGGCTATGCATGAAATGTGTTGCTTGTTGCAGTTTCCTCATATTCCAAGTCCGGCTTGTTGCAGGAGCTACTGAGTTAAGTGCTCTGTGCACACCGTGAGCTGTGTGTCTCATCCGTTTTGATGATGTTTCGATATTCCAATTGTTTACGATGACTGATGATATCGTATGACAGGGAACAGTTGGCTGTGTTCACTTTCTGCGCGGTTTCGCCTTATGTCTTTTGGCGTGTGCTGAGACTGCTACGATGGTGACTACAGTTACCTTTCTTTGTTTGGGAGATGAGATATTAATTCGGATGATTCCACTGGCACGGGCGGTTGAGCAATTATGGATTTTAATTCGTTTACACTGATACCGGGGCCTTCCTTAACCATAACGTAAACCACAAATTTCCAGTGACATTTGGCGTTAGTTAAATAATAACAAAATATTGTCTTGCTGAAAGCTTTCTGTCTGCCTAACGCCATGAGCACGCGTTGCGATCTTCATTTACCGCCTCGGTCAAGTGCGATCAGCGGTACTCATTTTGTTGTTTTGGAGGGCATATTTCAGACAAAATGTCGTGCGTCGTGAACTGCTTATGAACACTAATTAATAAATTGCTAAACTCCCATCGATCATGGCAACACTTACGGCTCGGAGACTGAGGTAGCTGGGCCACGGGAGAAGAATGGTAAACAATCCAATGGTAAACAATTCAATGGTAAACAATTCAATGGTAAACAATTCAATGGTGAACAATCCAATGGTAAACAATCCAATGGTAAACAATTCAATGGTAAACAATCCAATGGTAAACAATCCAATGGTAAACAATCCAATGGTAAACAATCGTATATTCAAACAATTATTGTATGGCGAACTTTGGGACGGAAAGAGAACAAGGGGCTGTCCAGTGTTGAAATACAAGGATTTTTGCAGAACTTCCTTGAGTGAAACTACTATCAGCGAAATAAACTGGGAAAGACTGGCTTCAGATCGAAGAACATGGAGAACACAAATAAAAAACTACACAGCAATATTCGAGGAAGTTATTATTTCAAAATCAGAAGACACAAGGTGCAGGAGAAAGGAAACGTGACCAGGTACGGAAAAAGCATATCGTTGATCCTGGGGGCGGATCTGTCTATCCAATATTGGTAGATTCAGCCACGAGAGAAGATGCTCAGTAAAACAACATACGGCATAAAGCACTGATATATTACCAATTCATATATATATATATATATATATATATATATATATATATATATATATATATATAACTGGTAAGTATATCGGATTTGTGGAAGGGGATATGGCACCAATAATGCAATATACATCGTGAGAACATTGATTGAAAGAGTTTTAGAGGTAAAGAAATATCTATATATATGCTCTATAGACTACACAAAAAGCATTTGACAAAGTAAAGCATGTGGAAATAATCAATATGCTGGAGAAATTAAACATTGATGGCAATGATCTGCGAATCATTAAAAAAACATGTACTGGTAATAAACAGCAGCCATAAGAGCTAACAACCACACAGTTTCAATATATAAAACAAGGAGTCAGGCAAGGCTGTGTTCTGTAGCCGGATTTGTTTTCACTTTACATATAAAATATTATGAGATCATAAGTCTACTGTCGAAATATAAAAAATTTGCGATATGCCGATGACACAATTTAAATATCTGAGACAGAGAATGAACTAAAAGAAGTGACATAATAGTAAAAGAAAGCAACAAGAAAGGTCTCAGTCTGAATAGTAAGAAAACAGAAGTAATGATCATATCGAATAAATAATCATCACCATCATGCAGCATAAAAATAAACAAGACAAATCTGAAACAAGTGCAAAGTTTCAAATACTTGGACACAATAATAGAATCAGATGGAAGATGCACAACACAAATAAAAAAGCACAATAGCTGATGCGAACATAGTATTTGTGAAAAAAAAAATCGTGTTATGCAACAAATCTATGTCAATAGAAGTGAGAAAAAGTGCTATATCATCATCAGCCAATTCTGACCGATGGAAGCGAATCATGGACAGTAAACAAACAAATGAAAAGAAGATTAGAGACCACAGTGATGGGATTTCAGAAGAATGTTGAAAGTTCCCTGGACAACTAAAAAGACCAACGAGGAAATTCTCAAAGAGGCCAACACAAAAAGTGGAGCTCATAAGAAACATAAGAAAGAAATAATCAACATTTTTCGGTCACATCATGAGAAGAGGAAAGTTCGAATACTTGGTTACAACTGGCAAAATACATGGAAAGAGAGATCGCGTACGAAAAGGAGAGAAAATACTGGATAGCTTGGTGTCATGACGTGGAAAACAGTCAACAACAAAACTGATACGATGCACGATAGATAGAAGATTGTGGAGGGACATGATCGCCTACGCCAACTGGTAAGCCACATGATGATGAAGTATATGGAAAGTAAGTGGGCTCCCCTACATCTTACGTGTATAAGGAATGTGGTGTAATACCCAACGACACGTTTTACAAGTGACGTGGTCAGTATTATGCCAGACCGCCCTACTTCCCCAATAAAATCTTGCACTCATTTAAGGCTGGGTGAACCTAGTCTGGGTGAACCTAGTCTACGTGAACCTAGGCTGGGTGAACCTATGAGTTATCCTGACTAGACTCAATCTCTTGTCTGTCAGTTCACTAACAACTGAGCTTTCGCCGCTTTCATTCATGCACATATTAGATATTGTGCACATATAGAACCATAATCGTCCTGGACTGTGGCCACTAGTATAGATAAATGCTTTCTAAACATACAGGCACTAACTTCGTTGGGTAATGAGTGTCGTGGGATCATTTTAGGAAGTTGATTAAGGAATTCAAATATATTAGAAATTTAAATGTTTTTAAATTTGCATCAGGGCAATTGCATATTTTAAACTGTATATTTCCAAATCAAAACAAATAACACCAGGGCTAAAACTAAGAATAGTAAAATGTTATGTCTTCTCAACATTCCTATATGGTGCAGAAACATTGACATTAGACAAGAAAACAGAACAGAGAATTGAAGCTTTTGAAATGTGGATATATAGAAGAATATGTAGAATTGGATGGAAGGAAAGGAAAACAAACGATGAAGTTTTAAAACAACTAAAAATTAAAAGAGAACTACTAAACACAATTCAAACAAGACAAATGCGATTATTGGGCCATGTTAAAAGACACAACAGCCTACTAAAAGTAATCCTGGAGGGGAAAATACAAGGTAAAAGAGGCAGACCACGATTAACATGGACTAGTAACATCAAAAGATGGACAAACCAGCCTATTACAACCTGCACCATCAAAGCAAGAGACAGAGCAGAATGGCGCTCCATGGTAGCCAACCTTCGTTGCGGAGATGGCACTCGATGATGATGATGATATTTCCTAATGCCATTAAAGTGTATACTTTCAATGTAGGTTGTGTTTAGTATTCCGTGTTTGATAGTCTGGGCACTTCATTTTATCTGCCCTGACCTTAAAAAAAGTCTCTTCGCTCAATATTAAACTCGAATCGGGCATTTTGAAGATGAAGCCAGCAGGCTGCCCTCAGTGCTTCATTGTAACTTTCTTGGTCAAGCAGAAAGCACTTAGCTTATTTTATCTTCATGTCTTGTAGCGTGTCATTCACTCCGCTTCTCATTCATAGCGCAATGTAATAACAGCGTACACAAATTTGAGAACCATTGGGATATATCTGAGGCTCTGACACATTAAAAATGCGGTCGATAAAAGAGCTCTGGTCTTCTAGCTGACGTCAAAAGGGTCACGCAAGACGTCATTTGTCCCAATTTGGAGACAGCGTTAGGCAATGCTAATAGGAAATAAGGAGGTGACGTCAAGTGTCCTTTGTCACCTGATGGTCGACGCTGAGGGATAATAACACCTGCTAACTATTAAATGGAAGAAAGTGTTGGAGTTTATCGTTAGTAAGATGTCTTCACTTCCGTCTGGTCATCAACTGTTTTACAACCTTTTGCATGTGAGCGATTGACTTCTGTCTGTGAGCGATTGACTTATGTCTGTGAGCGATTGACTTTTATCTGTGAGCGATTGACTTTTATCTGTGAGCGATTGACTTTTATCTGTGAGCGATTGACTTTTATCTGTGAGCGATTGACTTTTGTCTGTTAGCAATTTACTTTTGTCTGTGAGCGATTGACTTTTATCTGTGAGCCATTGACTTTTATCTGTGAGCGATTGACTTTTATCTGTGAGCGATTGACTTTTGTCTGTGAGCGACTGACTTTTGTCTGTGAGCGATTGACTTATCTGTGAGCGATTGACTTTTGTCTGTGAGCGACTGATTGACTTTTGTCTGTGAGCGATTGACTTTTATCTGTGAGCGATTGACTTTTGTCTGTGAGCGACTGATTGACTTTTATCTGTGAGCGATTGACTTTTATCTGTGAGCGATTGACTTTTATCTGTGAGCGATTGACTTTTATCTGTGAGCGATTGACTTTTATCTGTGAGCGATTGACTTTTATCTGTGAGCGATAGACTTTTGTCTGTTAGCAATTTACTTTTGTCTGTGAGCGATTGACTTTTATCTGTGAGCCATTGACTTTTATCTGTGAGCGATTGACTTTTATCTGTGAGCGATTGACTTTTGTCTGTGAGCAATTTACTTTTGTCTGTGAGCGACTGATTGACTTTTGTCTGTGAGCGACTGACTTTTGTCTGTGAGCGATTGACTTATCTGTGAGCGATTGACTTTTGTCTGTGAGCGACTGATTGACTTTTGTCTGTGAGCGATTGACTTTTATCTGTGAGCGATTGACTTTTGTCTGTGAGCGACTGATTGACTTTTATCTGTGAGCGATTGACTTTTATCTGTGAGCGATTGACTTTTATCTGTGAGCGATTGACTTTTATCTGTGAGCAATTTACTTTTGTCTGTGAGCGACTGATTGACTTTTGTCTGTGAGCGACTGACTTTTGTCTGTGAGCGATTGACTTTTATCTGAGCGATTGACTTTTGTCTGTGAGCGACTGATTGACTTTTGTCTGTGAGCGACTGATTGACTTTTGTCTGTGAGCGACTGATTTTTGTCTGTGAGCGACTGACTTTTGTCTGTAAGTGACTGACTTTTATCTGTGAGGACTGACTTTTGTCTGTGAACGACTGACTTTTGTCTGTGAGCGACTGACTTTTGTCTGTGAGCGGCTCACTTGTGTCTGTGAGCGATTGACTTGTGTCTGTGAGCGAATCACTTTTGTCTGTGAGCGACTGACTTTTGTCTGTGAGCGGCTGACTTGTGTCTGTGAGCGACTGACTTGTGTCTGTGAGCGAATGACTTTTGTCTGTGAGGACTGACTTTTGTCTGTGAACGACTGACTTTTGTCTGTGAGCGACTGACTTTTGTCTGTGAGCGGCTCACTTGTGTCTGTGAGCGATTGACTTGTGTCTGTGAGCGAATGACTTTTGTCTGTGAGCGACTGACTTTTGTCTGTGAGCGGCTGACTTGTGTCTGTGAGCGACTGACTTTTGTCTGGCATTTAGATGCTTTGTAATATTTTCTTGGTGATGTGTTTAACCTCTCTTTGGATAACAGGTGCATTGCAATCTTCTCTGTGAGGTGTTTAACCTCTCTTTGGATAACAGGTGCATTGCAATCTTCTCTGTGAGGTGTTTAACCTCTCTTTGGATAACAGGTGCATTGCAATCTTCTCTGTGAGGTGTTTAACCTATCTTTGGATAACAGGTGCATTGCACTCTTCTCTGTGAGGTGTCTGACTTTTATGTACGGATTGTATCTTCCTGACTTTTATGTGGCGATTGTGTGTTCCTGACTTTTGTGTGGTGATTGTTTATTTCTGACGTGTGTGTTTTTCTAGCTTTTGTGTGACGATTTTGTATTCCTTCGTATTGTGTATTCCAAATGTAAGAGTTGAAGACGGTCAACCAATGGATCGAGCCGTCGCCATCAATGCCCTCCGAGATGTGGGAAGGGCACAGGGTTTCGACAACTTTGAGTCCACATCATTCCTTCCGATGAAAGAGATGGTAGTTAAAATGAGCACAGCCAGAAACGAACAACTTAGTGGGCGTGTAAGAAGACTTATCAACCAACACAGATCTAGAATAATCGTCAGTAGTTGGACACTGTGGGACTTGCTGAGGAGGGGATCTGAGCACCTATGAACAATGACCTGCAAATAATTTAAATAACTCAAATAATTCAAATGGAAAAATAATGACTGTACGTCATATTCCCCATAGACGTAGGGAAGGCGTGACGGGAGTTTTATTAATTTGGTGTCAAGTAGTCTGCTTCTTAAGATGCTTGAATTATGCATGGCCATTAGATGCTTCATGATCTCACTTTTGTGAAATATGATTGCTACGTGTCAATTAGAATCCTTGTAGTCTTGATCTCGTGGAACATGATGTAGACTTAGCAGAACAAGTGTTTCTTGACGTTAAAAAAGTGCAAGTACAAAAATTAATTTGTTAATGCCTGGCTTAAATCATCGTTCCTTAAGTATAGATGATGAATAATCTACTTCAAGTAACGAAATATATTTGAGTAAACCCTGACTAATAATATTGTTAAATGTCTCATAGTTTAATATCTGTGGGTCGATGCCGTGAAATTACATGACTTGCATTGTACTAGCAACAAATGCTTTCATATACATCGATGGAAATCTGGAGATCCAAAGTTCTCAGTAAACGAACACCCCAACATTGAGATTGTTGAACTTCTGTGTGACACCAGTGTTAACATATGGATGTGACACCAGTGTTAACATATGGATGTGACACCAGTGTTAACATATGGATGTGACACCAGTGTTAACATATGGATGTGACACCAGTGTTAACATATGGATGTGACACCAGTGTTAACATATGGATGTGACACCAGTGTTAACATATGGATGTGACACCAGTGTTAAAATATGGATTTGATACCAGTGTTAACATATGGATGTGATATCAGTGCTAACATATGGATTTGATACCAGTGTTAACATCTGGATGTGACACCAGTGCTAACATATGGATGTGATACCAGAGCTAACATATGGATTTGATACTAGTGTTAACATATGGATGTGATACCAGTGCTAACATATGGATTTGATACCAGTGCTAAATTATGGATGTTAAAGTTGAAAATCCACCCAGACTATAAAAATAGCAAATTAAATGCTTTCGATAACAAATGTCTCTCTATGATCTCAAACACAAGCTAGAAGATTATATTTCAAACTAACAGATACAAGAGACAAATCTAAACAAGAACACGTGTCGAGCTCTATAAGAAAGCGCTGGAAATACATCAGTCATGTGCAAAGAATGGATAAAGAAAGACTTCCCGAGCAGTTATTTATGTAGAAACTATATGGTAAAAGTAAACAGGGCAGACCAAGAAAATTACTACTCAGAACAATTACAGGGCAGGCTCAACCATGGGACTAAGAAACAACCAAAAGCCTACAAAGAGTTAGGAGGAAATCATCAAACGTGGAGAACTATGACTTCCGCCCAATGTGCCGTCTTCGGCCAGAGAGGAAAATGAATGAATGACTATTCTAATTTTCGAGTCTTCATTTTCGGAATCTAATTTATTAATGACATCATCTATTATGAGTCTAAACTTTTTTGATATACGAGTATGTCATGAAGCGTTTACTGTATGCGGTCGAGTCGATCATGAAAATTTGAAACTGCAAACAATTAACAACAAATAATAATAAATAATAACTTATAGTAATAAATAATAATAATAAGGATAAATAATAATAGCAAAATGTTACATCTTCTCAATATTTCTGTATGGTGCAGAAACATGGACATTAGACAAGGAAAGAGACAGACAATTTAAGCCTTCCTTTGAAATGTGGATTTATAGAAGAATAGGTAGAATTGGATGGAAAGAAAAGTAAACAAACGATGAAGTCTTAAAACAACTAAAAATGAAAAGAGAACTACTAAACACAATTAGAACAAGACAAATGACATTTTTGGGGCATGTTAAAAGACACAACAGCCTAATAAAAGTAATATTGGAAGGGAAAATACAGGTAGAAGAGGCAGGGGCAGACCAAGACTAACATGGACGAGTAACATCAAAAGATGGACAAGTCAACCTATGACAATCTGCACCATCAGAGCAAGAGACAGAGTGGTATGGCGCTCCATGCTAGCCAAACTTCGATGCGGAGACGGCACTCAATGATGATGAAATAATAATAATTAATGTGTAATCAACCAACACAGAACTGGAGTTATCAGGCGCTGGACGCTTCGAGACTTCCTGGGGGGAATCTGAGCACCTATAGACATGTTCGGAGTGCATTGATGATGACCCTACAATAACTCAGCAATTAATGTGTTCATTACTTGTCCTATACCGTCATATTTGTTCATATTTATGGACTGCATTGTTCACATTCCTCTTCATATCATCTATATTTGAAACATCTTCTTCTTTCCTTCCTCATCTGCCTTTCAGCGTCGAGGGGAGATATAATTTGCGGTCTTTTGATGATCATGTTCGCCTCTGCTGCTGTTATGTTTCCTAGTGCTTCTAGTATTCCGTCAATCCATCTTATTCGTGGTCAACCCTTGGGTCTGGTATTCTCGCAACGTTTATTGATCGCTCGTTGTGTTGTGCTTTGATCTTTCTGCCGCGTCACGTGGCCAACCATTTTATCTGTTGTTTCTTTATATATTCTATGGCGGGAGCTATTCCTAGTTTTTTTCTCTCAGTTCTTCATTCCTGCTCTTATCTCTCAGACTGTTTCCTGTCATTAGTCTAACACATTTCATCTCTGTATAGATTATTTTTCTTATTGTTCTTGCATGTAGGGTCCAGGTCTGGCATTGGTAGCACAACGTTGGGATGAAGATTGTATTGCAGAGTGCCCGTTTTGCCTCCAGAGTTATTTCCATGTTGGACAATAGTGGTGATAACTGTCCATTGATTTGAAAAGCTTTGATGCATCATGATTCTATCTCTGCTGATTGTGAGTTATCATTTGTCACAAAACTTCCTAGGTATTAGAATTTCTCTACTTGTTTTAGTTGTCTGCCTTCTTATGTTGATGTTCTGTTTATTTATGGCGACATTCATGACTTCTGTTTTGTTGATGTTGATTTTCATGTTGTATATTGTGCCTGTGCTGTTGAGTCTATTTAAGTGTTCTTGTAGGTCTTTCATCGTTGAGACATCGATCGTTGTATTTGATTTCACATATTCCTCTTTATATCACTTATCTCTGAATTTGATTTCACACATTCCTCTTTATACCACTTATCTGAATTTGATTTCACATATTCCTCTTTATATCACTTATCTCTGAATTTGATTTCACACATTCCTCTTTATATCACTTATCTTTGTGACAACAATCATATTTGATTTCACACATTCCACTTTATATCATTTATATTTCAGACATCGATCGTTGTATTTGATTTCACAAATTCCTCTTTGTATCACTTATCTCTGAATTTGATTTCACATATTCCTCTTTATATCACTTATCTTTGTGACATCAATCGTTGTATTTGATTTCACATATTCCTCTTTATATCACTTATCTTTGTGACATCAATCGTTGTATTTGATTTCACATATTCCTCTTTATATAATTTATCTTAGAGACATTGATCGTTGTATTTAATTTTATAGATCATCACAAGGATGATACCTCCGGACAAACAGACGTCGTCCGGAGCGTACCTACTTCCACTATATTTAGTACTTCCTCTATTCCTACTCCTAGGCCAACTTTCTTGACTTTATGTCTCATGTTCCTTCAATCTCATCTTTATTAACGCACCTCACAGTCACCTCGCCTACAGCCCACCATACATCAAACCTTGTCGTGACACTTTCCCTTTCTACAAATTACTTCTCTCTCGCGACTTCTGCCAGGACGATCATAACTCCAGACATCAGGCTCACGTTCAGTTTAAATGTCTGCCAAAGCTTCTACCCAGAATCCTTCCACGTGTTGTCCGGTTCTGTAACGATGGCGCCATTGCCATATCCATCAAATTTATCCGCAACAGAAATATGAAAGCCTTCACATTCAATTATTACAATCTTCTTGAGGTCAGTATCTTTAGCCGTTTTTAGCCTATTCTTCGATTCGTCTTTACTATATATGTCCTTATATGATAACCCTGTTTATGTTTTTAAATTCCAAAAGTAACATTTAACGCGGACTATGATAAAAATGTAGCCGTGATAGCTCAGTGGTTAGTGAACTGGACTACAAAGGACAAGAGGTAGGATTCGATTCCAACCGACCGCTTCCGGTTCACCCAGCCTTTAATGAGTACATGATTTTTTTATGGGAAAGTAAAGCGGCATGGTTGTAATAGCGACCAAATTACCCCAAAAATCATGTGCCGAAGGTTTGTAAAATTTATGGTCACTAACACCATATTCCCTATACGCCACTTGGCGTGATGGGGCATTTTACTTTACTTTTTATGATTAAAAATAGTCCCTTATTAAAACTAATGATTTGGTGTATGGCAAAATAAGATTACGTTTGTGGGTCTAAAACTTCTGCTGGGTCACATCAATAAACAAACACTCATTAATAATAAATAGCTTGTCATAACAACTGGTTTATTGTGAAGTTCAGGAGATAGTTTGTTACAAGTTGCTCTTTCTTTTCTGTTGATTGTTTGAATTAACACCATCCCATTTGTTTTGTCAACAGGTTTGTCACATTACACAAAGACGGTGGAGAACATGGAGAACTCGGTTGTATTTGATGAGGTAACTAGTATTGGTTATTGTTGTATTTGATGAGGTAACGAATGGTAGTTACTATTGTATTTGATGAGGTAACGAATGGTAGTTATTGTTGTATTTGATGAGTTGACTAGTATTGGTTATTGTTGTATTTGATGAGGTAACTAGTATTGGTTATTGTTGTATTTGATTAGGTAACGAATGGTAGTTATTGTTGTATTTGATGAGGTAACTAGTATTGGTTATTGTTGTATTTGATGAGGTAACGAATGGTAGTTACTATTGTATTTGATGAGGTAACGAATGGTAGTTATTGTTGTATTTGATGAGTTGACTAGTATTGGTTATTGTTGTATTTGATGAGGTAACTAGTATTGGTTATTGTTGTATTTGATTAGGTAACGAATGGTAGTTATTGTTGTCTTTGATGAGGTAACTAGTATTGGTTATTGTTGCATTTGATCAGATAACGAATGGTAGTTATTGTTGCCTTTGATGAAGTAATTAGTATTGGTTATTGTTGTATTTGATGAGGTAACTAGTATTGGTTATTGTTGTATTTGATTAGGTAACGAATAGTAGTTATTGTTGTCTTTGATGAGGTATTTAGTATTGAGTATTGGTTATTGTTGTATTTTGATGAGGTAACGAATGGTAGTTATTGTTGTATTTGTTGAGGTAACGAATGGTAGGTATTGTTGTATTTTGATGAGGTAACGAATGGTAGTTATTGTTGTCTTTGTTGAGGTAACGAATGGCAGTTATTGTTATCTTTGAAGAGGTAACGAATGGTAGTTATTGTTGTATAATATGAGGTAACTAGTATTGGTTATTGTTGTATTTTGATGAGGTAACAATTGGTAGTTATTGTTGTCTTCGATGAGGTAACGAATGGTAGTTATTGTTGTATAATATGAAGTAACTAATATTGGTTATTGTTGTATTTTGATGAGGTAACGAATGGTAGTTATTGTTGTTTTTCATGGGGTAACGAATGGTATTTATTGTTGTCTTTGATGAGGTAGCGAATGGTAGTTATTGTTGTTTTTGATGAGGTAACGAATGGTAGCTATTGTTGTATTTCTCTATCTCTCTCTCTCTCTCTCTCTCTCTCTCTCTCTCTCTGCGATCAGGACTCAATCAGAGTAAGGATTCCAGACTCTCACATGAAGTCAGCTGTCAGGCTAGGTGTTTTGATTGTCCCCACAGACAGAACATCACAATTAGAGTCTGCCAGATCCACTCTGATTGAACACCCGTTAAAACGTTGCACTGTGTTCTGCGCCAGTGGCCCAGTGCATCCGATTTCAGCCAGTATTTTATTCGGGTTTGCTTTCCCTAGCCTTTGATTGTACCCAATCTTCCTGCAAGGCAGCAGATTATCTTTTCTGTAGGGGGATTCTGCCCTTAGATGGTCGGCCCTTCCAGGTTTACGAGCAACATCTGCCCGAGTCACTAGAGGTGACTAACACAGACATGCACACACAAAGATATGAGATGTGACCAACACAGACATGCACACACAAAGATAGGACACATGCCTAACATAGACATGCATACAAAGATAAGAGATATGACTAACATAGATATGCACACACAAAGATATGAGATGGGACTAACATAGCCATGTACACACAAGGATATGAGATGTGACAAACACAGACATGCACACACAAAGATATGAGATATGACTAACATAAACATGCACACAAAGATATGAGATATCACTAACCCAGACATGCACACACAAAGATATGACATATGACTAACACTGGTAGACACTAAAATATGAGATATGACTAAACACAGACACACATAAAGATATGAGACATGATTAACACGGACACACCAAGATATAAGATATGACTAACATGACACACACCAAGATATGAGCCATGGCAGCACACACAAGCTAAGATATGATTCATGGCTAGGACAGAAACACAACAAGATATGAGCCATGGCTTCACTAAAAAATACCAAGAAATGAACCATGTCTAGCACAGAAACACGTTAAAGTGTCCATATGCTTGGGCTTGTTGTAGTCGGCAGACTCTTCTGAACGTGGGAATCACAGGTTTCGTTAAACAGTTGTCCGGAGATTTGAGAGTGCAGTCTGACCCATAGAACGTTCTCTTGCATGTACAGATTCCCGATTGACTGTTCACAGGTGTCGTTGTAATAGCTGTACGGACATTTGAGAGTACATATGATGTCACAGCCATCAGAACACATCTGTTCGCACTGTAGCCCAAAATTACCATCGGGACAAGTGTCATTACAGGTGTAGGCAAGATGTTTAAATTGTAGGCATTTTACGGATTTTTCCTCAAATAAAGGACAGGCACTGAGACAAGACCCGGAACAGTCGTGTCCATAGATCCCATGTGAACAGTTGCCGTGACAAGTACCGATGATGACATTGCAGCCTTTACTACACCCACTACACATTGCACAAAACGACCAAGAATGCTCGTCCAGACAATAGGTGTCTGTAAATGTTTGCACCTCACATACCGTCAGTGCACTGTCGGCCTGTGAAATGGTCGGTGAGAACTCAATCTTAATGTGTGCCATTGGCGTTTGTGTTTTGACTACAATAGTGTTCACAGATAAATTAGGGTATGATATATCATTATACTGGAACACTACAAAACTGTCAGAGAAAGCCTTTAGAGTGGCATTCTTTACCCGAATCATAGTGCTAGCTCGATGATAGCTTCGAATGGTGTGAGTCTTTTGGGGCGTTGCAAAGTTCAGATACCAGTAAACAGAACTGGTTCCACTTCTCCATTGTGTGTGTGTGTGTGTGTGTGTGCAGTCATTGTCATAGAGATTGGTCTTTGTTTTGCTATTAACTGCGGCCTCTGGTCCACATCCGTCTCCTGTATAACAAGCATCAAATGTGTCGGTCTGGTTTGTGATCTGTTTGACAGCCACTTTCCGACCCCCACCAATGTAGATGGAGCAGATATTTGCAATTATCGCCCCTTCAATCCGTAACTTGTTGATCAGACCAGCCCCACAGGAGAAGACATCAATCTCGTGCGGACTAACTACAAACCTTGATACTTTGTTACATGAGGCAGAACCATGTAGTTTTACCGTGAAACTGTCCGGATTTTTTAATTTTTTATACGATGATCCTATCAAAGAGAAGAAATGTGCTAATACAATGATCTTATCAAAGAGAAGAAATGTGCTAATACGATGATCTTATCAAAGGGAAGAAATGTGCTAATACGATGATCATATCAGAGAGAAGAAATGTGCTAATACGATGATCCTATCAGAGAGAAGAAATGTGCTAATACAATGATCTTATCAAAGAGAAGAAATGTGCTAATACGATGATCTTATCAAAGAGAAGAAATGTGCCAATACGATGATCCTATCAGAGAGAAGAAATGTGCCAATACGATGATCCTACCAGAGAGAAGAAATATGCCAAAACGATGATCCTATCAGAGAGAAGAAATGTGCCAATACATTGATCCTATCAGAGAGAAGAAATGTGCCAATACGATGATCCTATCAGAGAGAAGAATATGCCAAAACGATGATCCTATCAGAGAGAAGAAATGTGCTAATACGATGATCCTATCAGAGAGAAGAAATGTGCCAATACGATGATCCTACCAGAGAGAAGAAATATGCCAAAACGATGATCCTATCAGAGAGAAGAAATGTGCCAATACGATGATCCTATCAGAGAGAAGAAATGTGCCAATACGATGATCCTACCAGAGAGAAGAAATGTGCCAATACGATGATCCTACCAGAGAGAAGAAATATGCCAAAACGATGATCCTATCAGAGAGAAGAAATGTATGACGATATGATACTACCACATAGCACGCCGGTCAGATCTTGAAGACCATCATACAGGAACATATAAAAGAAGTGCAACATTAGAAACACACAGAGAACGATCTGTAATGAAAATAGTAGGGAATTAACGGTTCTTGACTTGGCCACATCTGAGACAGCTAGACACAAGAGACAGCTAGACACAAGAGACAGCTAGACACAAGAGACAGCTAGACACAAGAGACAGCTAGACACAAGAGACTGCTAGACACAAGAGACAGCTAGACACAAGAGACAGGTAGACACAAGAGACTGCTAGACACAAGAGACAGCTAGACACAAGAGACAGCTAGACACAAGAGACAGGTAGACACAAGAGACAGGTAGACACAAGAGACTGCTAGACACAAGAGACAGCTAGACACAAGAGACAGCTAGACACAAGAGACAGGTAGACACAAGAGACAACTAGACACAAGAGACAGCTAGACACAAGAGACAGCTAGACACAAGAGACAACTAGACACAAGAGACAGGTAGACACAAGAGACTGCTAGACACAAGAGACAGCTAGACACAAGAGACAGCTAGACACAAGAGACAACTAGACACAAGAGACAGCTGACAACGAATAATTACGTCGGAACATCTCCGCGCTAACGACTTGATAAATCACAATATACCCCGAGACCAAAATGTAATCATAGACAGATAAAGAGATAGATTGATTGCACATTAAACAAATTATGATTTCAAGCTTCAAAGAACATGTTCTCAATCAAAATGAGTATTCGAAGAACAGAACAGTAGGAAATATTTCTTCAAAGTTACTTGAGGCAATCATCTCCATTTCAGAATAAAATAATTTGATTTTTAGAGACATTACCAAGTTGTTCATTGCTCATGTGGAAATGTCCAAAGATGGTGTGTCGGGGTTCATTAGGTTAATTGAGTAATAGGTTGGTCATCGAAGTTTAATGTCTCTACATCTCCTTCACTTTCTGTTTCTGGCGTTCTTAATTCATTTCTGTAGACTTCTCATTGTCTATCGTTTGTCCTGTCTGTATAGTTTCTGTCCATTTTCATTCAGCTTGATCTTCTTGTAAAGTCGTCACCTATGGGTTATATCAGTTCTCTTTGCTTCCCTCTATCTCTTCGTTCCTCAATTTTGCCAGTTGTTACAATATATTATAGCTGTTCTTTTCTCATTACATGGCCAAAAAATGATGATTGTTTATTCCTAATATTGGAAATTAGCTCTCTTTTTGCTTTTCCCTCTTTCAGAACGTTTTCATTACTCTTCCTAGCTATCCATGGTATTGTCAACATTCTTCTGTAAAACCACATTTCTACAGACCGGACTAGACATCCAAAATCACATGGGCAGAAAGCGCTCAGTTACACATAGATAATTATTGTGGTGGACTCATGGAACCATAAGTAATGACGTTTCTACTTGACCTCACCACGACAAGTTTGGAATGAAACTAGACTCCGTCTGAAGACACGCCCAGGGAATGAAGAGGGAAGACAACCCAGTGATTGAAATATCTTGTTCGACTAGTAAATGTATAACTTGCGTTTGTATATGTGAGCAACAGTATATGTTGTATTAGGGGACCTCGGTAGCATAGTTGGGAATACCACCCGACTGGGCTACCGACGTTCGGATAACCCGTGTTCGATTCCCGTTGGTAGAACTGTAAATTGTACTCGTGGTTGGAAAAAAAAATACCCTCGCGGTCGACCCAGCCGCAGGCGGAAATAGGTACCAGGGTAGTACTCTGGGAAGGTGCGAAATGCCTCATCGCATCGTGAGTTTCGATGCTTGAAGCGACACTATCCAGAAGTCTCCGAACACTTCTCGATAGACGGCCGAGCACATATGGGTGGAAACTCGCGTGCTAAGACGCCGATTCATGTCTCGTACTTTACTTTTAACTTTACCATTACCTTTACCTTTACCATTACCTTTACCTTTCCTTGTACCATTAACTTTACCTTTACTTTTACCTTTATCAATACCTTTACCTTTATCTGTTGTAAAGTTTACAATAAATAAATGTTTGGTTAATGTGTATGTGCTTGAAAGTCTATGTGTGTGAAAACAAGAACATTTATGTTTGAAGTAATTGATTGAATTTATTATGACTTTATTATAAATGAGGGAATAAAATATTTTGTTAGTACATGACCAAATATGGAGAAAAAATGCCACGAGCGTCAAATCATGTTTTAAAAGGCAACTCAATTTCATTTTTCTCTCTCACTAACTTTCTCACTTCTGATTCTAATCTCTCACAATATTCCTTGCTCTCATTCTACTCTCTCACCATCTCTCTCACTTCCCATTCTACTCTCTCACAATATTCCTTACTCTCATTCTACTCTCTCACCATCTCTCTCACTTCCCATTCTACTCTCTCACAATATTCCTCACTCTCATTCTACTCACTCACCATCTCGCTCACTTCTCATTCTACTCTCTCACCATCTCTCTCACTTCCCATTCTACTCTCTCACAATATTCCTCACTTCTCATTCTACTCTCTCACCATCTCTCTCACTTCTCATTCTACTCTCTCACCATCTCTCTCACTTCTCATTCTACTCTCTCATCATCTCTCTCACTTCTCATTCTATTCTCTCACCATCTCTCTCACTTCTCATTCTACTCTCTAACAATATTCCTCACTCTCATTCTACTCTCTCACCATCTCTCTCACTTCCCATTCTACTCTCTCACAATATTCCTTACTCTCATTCTACTCTCTCATCATCTCTTCTCACTTCTCATTCTACTCTCTCACCATCTCTCTCACTTCTCATTCTACTCTCTAACAATATTCCTCACTCTCATTCTACTCTCTCGCAATAATCCTCACTCTCATTCTACTCTCTCACAATATTCCTTACTCTCATTCTACTCTCTCATCATCTCTCTCACTTCTCATTCTACTCTCTCACCATCTCTCTCACTTCTCATTCTACTCTCTAACAATATTCCTCACTCTCATTCTACTCTCTCGCAATAATCCTCACTCTCATTCTACTCTCTAACAAATCTTCATCACTCTCATTCTACTCTCGAACAACATTCCTCACTTTTATTCTACTCTCTCACCATCTCTCTCACTTCTCATTCTACTCTCTCACAATATTCCTCACTCTCATTCTACTCTCTCACAACATTCCTCACTTCTCATTCTACTCTCTCACAATCTCTCTCACTTCTCATTCTACTCTCTCACCATCTCTCTCACTTCTCATTCTACTCTCTAACAAATCTTCCTCACTCTCATTCTACTCTCTCACAACATTCCTCACTTCTCATTCTACTCTCTCACAATCTCTCTCACTTCTCATTCTACTCTCTCACCATCTCTCTCACTTCTCATTCTACTCTCTAACAAATCTTCCTCACTCTCATTCTACTTTCTCACCATCTCTCTCATAATAATCCTCACTCTCAACCTACTCTCTCACCATCTCTCTCATAATATCCCTCACTCTCATTCTACTCTCTCACCATCTCTCTCATACTATCCCTCACTCTCATTCTACTCTCTCACCATCTCTCTCAAAATATTCCTCACTCTCAATCTACTCAATCTACTCTCTCACCATCTCTCTCATAATATTCCTCAGTCTCAATCTACTCTCTCATCATCCCTCTCATAATATTCCTCACTCTCAATCTACTCTCTCACCATCTCTCTCATAATATTCCTCACTCTCATTCTACTCTCTCACCATCTCTCTCATAATATTCCTCACTCTCAATCTACTCTCTCACCATCTCTCCCACCATCTCTGTCATAATATTCCTCACTCTCATTCTACTCTCTCACCATCTCTCTCATAATATTCCTCACTCTCATTCTACTCTCTCACCATCTCTCTCATAATATTCCTAACTCTCAATCTACTCTCTCACCATCTCTCTCATAATATTCCTCACTCTCATTCTACTCTCTAACAATATTCCTCACTCTCAATCTACTCTCTCACCATCTCTCTCACTTCTCATTCTACTCTCTAACAATATTCTTCACTCTCATTCTACTCTCTCACCATCTCTCTCACTTCTCATTCTACTCTCTCACCATCTCTCTCACTTCTCATTCTAGTCTCTCACCATCTCTCTCACTTCTCATTCTACTCTATAACAATCTCTCTCACTCTCATTCTAGTCGCTTTCTAGCGTAATTGAATTCATAGTTATGTTTAGTTTCAAATTTTATTTCTGTAATTGATTTGAAGTCTGACCAAGGGATGTTTAGAAGTGTTCGGAGACATTTCTTCTCGAAAGCGTTTAGTTGGTCTAGAGCTTTTTGTTGATTTCCAGCTCTCGTACTCGTATGTTAATATTGGAATCACACAGGAATTTACAATTTTGAGTTGTATGTGATTACTGTCTTTGAAATGCAAATATTTGAGAGCTTGTTGAAGGCGGTTGACGCCAATTGCAGGACTTATTTCAGTTGTTGTATCACCTGTTGTTGACGCTACCAAGGTAGTTTCAATTTCAGTCTATTTCAAAACTGTGATCGTTTAGTTTGATGTGCTCGGTCATGATGGTGGGTGGTATCGATCATTTTTGTTTTCGAAGTTTTGATTTGGAGACCAACTTGTGAAAAGTGTTGGAGATAGAAAAGTGTTGGAGTTAGAAAAGTGTTGTTTATCTTTTCCGGGGCATGTGTTGAGCTAAGAAGTGCTATATCGTCTGTGAGGGCGAGATTTGCAGAACTTCAAAGTTGAGCCAGCCATTTGATGCCTGGATGTTCGTCTTCTATGCATTTGCGCCAGTCAGTTACGACTCCAAATAATAATGTTGACATGACGCATTACTACACTCCTGTTTCCCCTGTGAACCAGTAGGTGTTGTCAGATTCCACTTACTCAGCGTAGTGACTCGGTGTAGAATGCCTTGACGATGTTCACATATTTATCTTCGAAGCCGTAAATGTTTACAATTGTCCAGAGTCTAGGGACGGTGTAAGCTGTCGAAGGCCTTTCTGAAATCGACAAAATTGACTATGAGTTGTAGTTGGTATTCTGATGCTTCTTTGATGGTCCTAAGTGAGAATACGTGGTCTGTACAAGACCTATTTGGCCTAAACTCCGCTTGTTCTTCACGTAATATTTCGTCTATTGGCATTGTAAGTCTTTCTAGTAGCAGACTGTAGAAGTGTTTATATAGAGAGCAATTTATTACTGCGCCCGTTGTTACAATTGGATAAATCACTCTATGTGTGTGTGCGCGCGCGCGCGCGCGCGTGTGTGTGTGTGTGTGTGTAGCTTTAAAATAACACATTTCTTCCAATGACATGGTGAGGGACTCGTTTAGCCAAACGCCGTTGAACAACTGTAGTACATGATGTAGGGTGTTCACTGCTTTTAGCATTTTTTCTGAGATCCCGTCAATGCTGGACGCTTTGTTATTGTTTAGTTGATTAAAAGCTGCTTGATGTTCTTTGATAGTGAAAGTTTGTCATGAAGCATCTAAGGGGTGCATATTTAATTCATCTAAGGTGGGGGGGGGGGGCGATCTTGGGTTATGATCTGTTTAGTATTTCTTTGAAGAGTTCTGACCAAACGTTTTTTTTTAATCTTCTTCAGACACTACTAGTTGTCCCTGTTTATCTTTGATGGAAGCGTTTGGCTGGATTGAATGATTACACAACTGTTTCGTCATGAATGACAATGTTATCTGTCTTTGTAGCTGTTTCAGCAAGCTGTGGCCAGGTTATGTATATCATTTCTCTTGTCCATTTGCGCAGCTGTGTTCACTTTTTTATCCAGGCTAGTGTATCTCTGTTGAAATCATAAAAAGATATATCTTTTCCAGATAAAAGATTTATCTTTCTCTGTTTTCTCTCTTTAACTTTCCACCATGTGTTTCCACAAATCCATTACTTCTTTTCTCCACACATAGTCGACTGTGTTAATTGCCACGTCTGTCAAGGTATTAACAAAACTATCCCGTTTCTGCTCAATGGTGCTGCTGTCATTTACAATTTCTGTTGAGCTGTTTGGTGGTGTATTTAGCTTGTACCTTGGTATTGAAAGTGCTCTGGTTAATGTTGGACAGCAGAGCTTGAGAATCTATTTTCTTGCACCTCGGTGGATTGTGCATCATTTTTAATTGTATTCTTAATTGGGCAATAGGATATTATTGCTTCCAATACCTGCTCCTCTCTAAGCTCTAACGCCATAAACTGATAAGCGAAATTTTGCGGTGATGCAAAAATGATCAATTTTATTTTTGGTGATATTTTCGAGGGGAGTTCCGTGTAATTTTATGTACTTGTTTGCGAGGAGCAGTGATGTTTGATACTAGAAAGTTGTTTACTTCGAAAAATTATAATAGTTTCTCCCGATTTTGGTTTATGTTCCCAATGCCAGGTTTACCTAAATATTGATCTATCCCCTTATTGTCGCTTCCTAGTTTGGCGTTGAAATCACCCATGATAACAATGCTATCATGTTTATAAATTGTGTTAATAGTGTTGTTTAACAGATCGTAAAACTGATCGTTGTTGCTGTTGTTCATCTCTTCGTTAGTAGGGGCGTAACACTGAACAAATGTCAATTTGAAATATTTTGTTTGGTAGTACGCTTTAATGATTCTTTTATTGACTGGTACCCAGCTGATTGTTCTGCTCTGGCTGACATAATAACTGCCGAGTAAACTATATATTTATTTTCATTTTTGAGGAAATGTTTACCAAAATTAACTCCCACCAGCGTCCGCTAGCCCCGAGAATATCCAGGTTGAGGTCACTAACAGCATTACACACTTGAGCAGTTTTCCCGGTCTTGTACATCGTTCTTAGGTTGCAGTATCCTAATTGGAATATATCCACCCAATGTAAAAGTTCACAAGGAACCATTGTGGAATTAGCTGACATTATAAACGAGATTACAACTAGATTCTGGCAAGTTACAAGGAAGAATAATGACATTGTGACGTTCGATCATTTAATATATTTGAAGTTACAAATGTTACACATCCATATTTTATTAGTAACGATTTTTCCAAAAATGTTTTGCGGTTTCTTTAATGTTGTTTCTCACGTATCGGTGTTGATGACAACCGTCATCCTCTACAAGAAGCGATGCTGGAGATGGTTGATGACATCAATGCGAGTTTGACTTGCTATAGATCTCAGTTGAATGATATCATTTCTTATTGTTTTTCGTTATTAACTAACAGTCCCTTCAACAGTGTCACTGTACCAGGCCTGGGTGGTTAGTAACAACATTCTCACATATCACGATTGATACAACTGTTGATTTAATTACATATACAGTCTCTTCTAGAGCCGTTTCTTTTGTTCATGCTGTACTACTTTCTCTGAACAAAATATCTGATATCAGTGATAATGTTTCTTTGGTTTAATTATGGAAGACTGGATGGACGTTGGCGGTGGAACAAACATAACTTGCCATAATTGGAAAGTGAAACAAGAGACCACTATGAGTTCTTTAACCTCCAGCTTCCAGATAATTATCGCAAATACAAACAACAAACTTGATCCTTAAAAATAGAAACAGTTACGTTAGAGCATGTACAACTATAAGGTCATTGAGTAGAATGAGAGCATGTACAACTATAAGGTCATTGAGTAGAATGAGAGCATGTACAACTATAAGGTCATTGAGTATAATGAGAGCATGTACAACTATAAGTTGCCTGAGTAGAATGGGAGCATCTACAACTATAAGGACAGTGAGTAGAATGAGAGTGTGTCTGAAAAGGACATTAGGCGTTTCACCATGAACAGGCATTTGACTAACATGATTGGGCCAAAGGAGGAGTCATATAACAGTCGCAGAATTACTGATTAATAACACTGAAAATATGTCAACAGACGATGGGACGACAAGAGATTATAATGTCTGTACAAAGTAAGAGCAGGACATATAGCTAAAGTATTTTTTTTATTTCACAAGAAACAAGCGACACGATTAAAAAACAATCAACGAACCAGAATGTAATGTTGCAAATACATGTGCATGAAAGAGACGCACACAAGGTCGTGAGTTACAACAGATTTAGAAGATCGTTGAATCTGAAGCATCTCTGCGCAGTCCTTACCAGAGATGTCCAAACCAGCACATCGGTTATGTATGTGAGTGTTTCAAAAATAAAACAGTGCGGAAAGATCACTTACTCAAGTAACGGAACTCTTTTTAAAATAACACAGATAAGTAGCTCAGCGGAATGTAATAACTACCAGCGAGACATCACTTCTGAACGTCTCCATTATAGAACATATTATGATAGTTTCAAGCCTTCACCATCATCATGTGCCATACCTATTGGCGCAGACGATCATGTCCTTCCACAATTCCCTGTTCACGGTGCATCGTATCAATTCTGTTGTTTACTGTTTACCATGCCACGACACCAAGCTATCTAGTATATTCATTCTTTGTAGATCGCTCTTTTCCTGTATTTTTCAAGTTGTAACTAAGTATTATACTTTCCTCTTCTTACTATGTGCCTGAAAAATGTCGATTGCAAGCCTTAAATGAGATTAAACGGTAACTCATAGAGAAGCATGATTTGGGACTGCATGATTTGGGACTGCATGATTTGGGACTGCATGATTTGGGACTGCATGATTTGGGACTGCATGCCCCCACCAGGGCAATTCATTGGTTTCTGATCTTAGTACCGGCACATCCGACGGTGGGAGCGGATGCAAAGATGCTAAATTAGATGACTCACAGGTACGCATATTTACCTGCGTGGACTTCCGAGGCATGCTGGATTCACGTCAAGAAATTCGCAGATAGACTCGCTGACACCGGGTTCGTCCAGTCTCAGGGCATGGCATTGTTTAGTATTATTAATTCCTTAAAGGAAGAGGGAGTGGTGGTTGGGATAAGGATGTATACATGGAGAGACAGATGGGTTTATGGTGAAAAATGAATCGTGTCAATCCGGCGTTCTTATTGTGTAACATGGATGTGCTGTCGACATCTGACTGGGACAATCAGTTTGACACGCCTCCAGATGATCTGACTGAAAGGAAACTGATTCCATGAATAGAATAGAATAGAACTGTGTCTTGTCAAATCAAGGGAGACTACGAAAAAAGTCATCATAATCTCGACCTGATTAAAATAAATATCTTATAGACAACATTTTATAGACAACATTTTATAGACAACATTTTATAGACAACATCTTATAGACAACATCTTATAGACAACATCTTATAGACAACATTTTATAGACAACATCTTATAGACAACATCTTATAGACAACATCTTATTGACAACATCTTATTGACAACATCTTATAGACAACATTTTATAGACAACATCTTATAGACAACATCTTATTGATGACAAGTATAATACTACGGCCATATCGAAGACACAGTGTGCTGTAAAGAACAAAAATAGAAGGTATGGATCCAGGACGACGAGAAAGGAGCAGACCAAGAAGAAGGTGGTTTCAAGATAGATCAAAGAGACCTTGAACTTGACAAAAGAAGAAATTTGCCTAGAAACCGATATTTCCAACGGGCTGCGATGATGCAACATTCAGCAAAGGAGATGCCACCCGTTGATGATGAAGTGACCAGCTGTTAGTTAACTCACACTCATACTGATGAGAACACGTGTAAGAGCAGCATTAAAGAACGCTAGGGACCGATGTAACTTTCAATAAATTGGAAACTCAGAAGTTGATCTTTGATGGGAAATCATTCTGTTAGAGTGAGTGGCTATTAGGCGAAGTGTATGCTCAGTGAAGACCAGATGAGATTACTTCAATCCTGTCCGTGGAATTGATGTATATTTTACTACAGTACTTCGCTGTTCTGACTCCGACGGCTTCACACAAATCCTAGGATTGACTACACCCAAGGACTCTAACATAGCTGTGCCATTAATGTTACCAGCTTTTGTTCAGATTCTCTACTTCTTTTTCCTCCCTTCCAAGTACGACATGCTTTTAAATTTGTTGCTGTTTAGTTGGTTACTTCACTATCATTTGTTTCGGTATCTGTAGTTCTCTACCTGTACCTCTTTTTCGAGAAACTCCAGCTGCTCTGTTGTTTTCAAAGCGTTTGTTGACATCTTTTGTGAATTCTGCTTAACCACTACTGTTATTTCAGAAGTCTAAATAAATTAATGTGTTTTATGAATATATATTACTGTCACATGCACTACAGTCAAAAACTACAACTGTCACATGCACTATAGTCAAAAACTGCAACTGTCACATGCACTACATTCAAAAACTACAACTGTCACATGCACTACAGTAAAAAACTACAACTGTCACATGCACTACAGTCAGAAACTACAACTATCACATGCACTATAGTCAAAAACTACAACTGTCACATGCACTACAGTCAAAAACTACAACTGTCACATGCACTATAGTCAAAAACTACAACTGTCACATGCACTACAGTCAAAAACTACAACTGCCACATGCACCACAGTCAAAAACTACAACTGTTACATGCACTACAGTCAAAAACTACAACTGTGACATGCACTACAGTCAAAAACTACAACTGTCACTTGCACTACAGTCAAAAACTACAACTGTCACATATACAACTGTCACATATACAACTGTCAAATATACATCTGTTACATATACAACTGTCACATATACAACTGACACATATGCAACTGTCACATACAATACTGAAAAAAAATTGTCACATATAGAACGGTCACATATACAAATGTCACTGCAAAAAATACAACTGTCACGTATACAACTGTCACATATACAACTGTTACATATATAACTGTCACATATACAACTGTCACATGTACAACTGTTACATATACAACTGTCACATGCACTACTGTCAAAAAATACAACTGTCACATGCACTGCTGTAAAAAAATACAACTGTCATGTATACTACTGTCACATGTAGTACTGTCACATGTACTACTATTTACACATGTACTACTACTGTCACATACACTACTGTCACACATACAACTGTCACATTTACTACTACTTTCATATATACTCTTCATCATTGGGTGCCTTCTCCGCATCGAAGGTTGGCTACCATGGAGCGTCATTCCACTCTGTCTCTTGCTTTGATGGTGCAGATTGTCGTAGGCTGACTTGTCCATCTTTTGATGTTACTCGTCCATGTTAGTCTTGGTCTGCCTCTGCCTCTTTTACCTTGTATTTTCCCCTCTAATATTACTTTTATTAGACTGTCGTGTCTTTTAACATGACCAAAAAATTTCATTTGTCTTGCTCTAATTGTGTTTAGTAGTTCTTTTTTCACCCTTAGTCGTCCTAAAACTTCCTCGTTTGTTTTCTTTTCTTTCCATCCAATTCTACCTATTCTTCTTTAAATCCACATTTCAAAGGCCTCAATTTTCTGTTCTGTTTTCTGGTCTAATGTCCATGTTTCTGCACCATACAGGAATATTGAGAAGATGTGACATTTTGCTATTCTTTGTTTTAGCCCTGTTGTTATTTGTTTTGATGTTAGTATATTTTTCATGGCATTGAAATTACTTTTTGCCATACCTATTCTTTTATTTATTTCAGTTGTACATTTTCCATCACTGGTTATAGTATTTCGTTCCCAAAACAGTAGTTAGAATTTCTCTCCATGGCTTTCTTTGGATTGTTACGTGAAGAGGCTCCAATCTCTTTCACGGTGGTCTGCCATATTCGTCATTCGTGTTCTGAATATGCCTCATGTGTACCACACACTTTGCTGTTTTCGCTTTCTGGGCCGTTGATTATTTCAAATTATTCCGCCCCATCCACCGTCGCAGACTTTTCATATACGGGTTGAACACACCCGACTAACGACGACATTATTTTCGAATCATGTGCTTGCCTATCGAACCGCGAACACACGACACAAAAGAAGAATAAATCATATTCCACTTAAATATCGATAAAGTTCATAGTCCATCCATCCGTCAGAAGTAAAACATTACACCAATCGGGGAATAGCAACACATAATTTCACAACTAGATTGTCGAATAAATCATTTAAATATATCAACAAGAGCCGAATTATAAAAACGACAACACGTAGTCGCCATGACACCGGAACCCGGTAATAATCATATATACTACTGGCACATATATTACTGTCACATATACAACTGTCACATTTCCTACTATTGTCACATACATTACTACTGTTACATTTACCGATGTCACGTTTACTACTACTGACACGTATACAACTATTGTCACATATACTACTGTTACATATACGTCTGATACATATACAACTGTCACATATACAACTGTTACATATACGTCTGTTACATATACGTCTGTTATATATACTACTGTTACATTTACGTCTGTTACATATATGTCTGTTATATATACTACTGTTACATATACGTCTGATACATATACAACTGTCACATATACAACTGTTACATATACGTCTGTTACATATACGTCTGTTACATATACAACTGTTACATTTACGTCTGTTACATATATGTCTGTTATATATACTACTGTTACATATACGTCTGTTACATATACAACTGTCACATATACTACTGTTATAATACCACTGTTACATATACAACTGTCAAATATACCACTGTCACATATACCACTATACGTCTGTTACATATATAACTGTCACATATACCATTGTTACATATACCACTGTTACATATACAACTGTCACATATACCACTGTTACATATACAACTGTCGCATAGTTATAGTTATGTTACTGCCATATATATTACATTCACATATACTACTACTGTCACATATATTACTACTGAGTTAAGTGCTCTGTGCACACCGTGAGCTGTGTGTCTCATCCGTTTGATAATGTTTCGATATTCCAATTTTTTTATGATGAATAATGATATCGCATGACAGGGAACAGTTGGTTGTGTTCTCTTTCCGCGCGGTTTCGTCTTATGTCTTTTTGCGTTTGCTGAGACTGCTACAATGGCGACTACAGTTACCTTTCTTTGTTTGGAAGATGAGATATTAATTCGGATGATTCCACTGGCACGGGCGGTTGAGCAATTATGGATTTTAATTCGTTTGCAGTGATACTGTGGCCTTCCATATTCAAATAACCAAATATTATTACTGTCACATATACTACTGTCATGTTTACTACTGTTACATTTATTACGGTCACATATGCTACTACAGTCACCTATAGTACGGTCACATATACTATTACTGCCACAGTTATACTACTACTGTCACATATACTACTATTGTCATATATACCACTACTGACATATACTACTACTGTCACATATACCACTACTGACACATATACTACTACTGCCACATACATTACTACAGTCACATGTACTACTGTCATATTTACTACTGTTACATTTATTACTGTCACATATACTGTTTCTGTCACAATTATACTACTACTGACAGATATACTACTCCTGTCACATATATCACTGTGATATTTACTACAACTGTCACAAATACAACTACTGTCAAATAGTTATAGTTATGTTACTGCCACATCTCTTACTGTCACGTATACTCGTACTGTACATATATGTTACTACTGTCAGATATATTACTAATGTCAGATGTACTACTGCCACATATGTTACTACTATCACAAATACTACTACTGCCATATATACTACTACTGTCGCATATACCACTACCAACACAAATACTACTACTGCCACATATACTACTACTGTCACATATACTACTACTGTCACGTATACCACTACTGTCACGTATACTACTACTGTCACATATACCACTACCGACACAAATACTACTACTGTCACATATACCACTACTTTCACATATACTACTACTGTCACATATACCACTACTGACACATATACTACTACTGTCACATATACCACTACGACACGTATACTACTACTGTCACATATACTACTAGTGCCACATATACCACTACTGCCACATATACCACTACTGCCACATATACTACTACTGTCACATATACTACTTCTGCCACATATACTACTACTGTCACATATATTACTACTGCCACATATACCACTACCGACACAAATACTACTACTGTCACATATACTACTACTGCCACATATAATACTACTGTCACATATACTACTACTGACACATATACTACATCTGCCACATATACTACTACTGTCACATATATTACTACTGTCACATATACCACTACCTACACAAATACTACTACTGTCACATATACTACTACTGCCACATATAATACTACTATCACAAATACTAATACTGCCATATATACTACTACTGTCACATATACCACTACCGACACAAATACAACTACTGCCACATATACTACTACTGCCACATATACCACTACTGCCACGTATACTACTACTGTCACATATACCACTACCGACACAAATACTACTACTGTCACATATACCACTACTGTCACATATACCACTACTGACACATACTATTACTGTCACATATACCACTACCGACACAAATACTACTACTGTCACATATACCACTACTGTCACATATACCACTACTGATACATATACTATTACTGTCACATATACCACTACCAACACGTATACTACTACCGTCACATATACTACTAGTGCCACATATACTACTACTGTCACATAAACTACTACAGTCACATATACCACTACCGACACAAATACTTCTATGCCACATGTGCTACTAATGTCACATATACCACTACCGACACATATACTACTACTGTCACATACACTACTACTGCTAGAAATACTACTGCCACATATATTACTACTGTCACATATACTATTACTGTCACATATATTACTACGGTCATATATACTATTACTGTCACATATATTACTACGGTCATATATACTATTACTGTCACATATATTACTACTGTCACATATACTATTACTGTCACATATATTACTACGGTCATATATACTACTAGTTGTAGTTGTAGTTAGTCGAAGGCCCCGGTATCACTACAAACGAACAAAAATCCATAACTGCTCAACCGCCGTGAAAGTGGGATCATCCGAATTAACATCTCATCTCATTGAAGGATCCAAATAGAGAAATGCAGCTGCTGTCTCCAACATTGCAGCCACAGCACTCGCCAAAAGACATAAGGCGAAACCGCACCGAAAGTGAACGTAGTCGAACTGTCCTTCGTCATACGATATCAGCATTCATCGTAAGCAATCGGAATATGGAAACACGATCCGGATAAAAAAATACAGCTCACGGTGTACACAGAGCACTAAACTCAGTAACTCCTGCAGCAAGTCGGTCTTGGAGTATGAGGAAACTGCAACCGGGAACACTTTTCAGACTGAGCCTCAATGGTTCCTGTCGCCTATCCACAATATTGAGCGGAGGAAGTGTCCATATATATTATATATAAACTGTCACATATACAACTGTTACATATACTATTACTGTCACATATAGAATTGTCACATATACTACTGTCACATACGCTACCACTGTCCGGACAGTTACTGACTTATTTCTTAGCTCTCAGGTTCTAATGACGTCGCCCCAGATCACTTACATTTCCATTCTTCCACTATTAATATTGACGATTTGTTTAGCATAACGTTTTCAGCTTTACATTTATAATGCAACATTGGGTTGAAGATTACACCACACACAGGGAGAAACAAAAAGACAGATCTAGATATAAATAGGCAGGGTGGTGAGTATGTAGGTAGGGTGGTGAGTATGTAGGTAGGGTGGTGATTATGTAGGTAAGGTGGTGAGTATGTAGGTTGGGTGGTGAATATGTAGGTAGGGTGGTGAGTATGTAGGTAGGGTGGTGAGTATGTAGGTTGGGTGGTGAGTATGTAGGTAGGGTGGTTAATATGTAGGTATTGTGTGCGAGACAGATACAGATGGAGAGAGAGTGGGGGAGAAGAAAAGAAATCTATCTATCTATCTATCTATCTATCTATCTATCTATCTATCTATCTATCTATCTATCTATCTATCTATCTATCTATCTATCTATCTATCTATCTATCTATCTATCTATCTATCTATCTATCTGCCGACCTTTCGAGCTGTAGCCGGCCTATAGGGCATAGACCCTGATACTCTTTCTCTTATCTACATTTTTATTCTAGCAGTTTTCAATCCTTGTAAAAATCTTTTATCAAATCTCGCCATTTGTTTTTGTTCTGTGCAAGCAACTCTTTCTCATTGTGGGAGCCGATTCCTGCTGCTCTTACCTCTCTGATCAATGTTCTTCTCAGTGTCTCTCTGGGTCGGCCTCTTTCCTCTCGCCTGTTGTTTCCTAAATGAGGGCCTGCTTTGCTATTAGATTATTATATCTCCCCATCACATGGGGATTACTGAAGATATTAGTGGTTGATTGGCGATTTCTCTAATTTCCTGGTTTGTTTTGAATTCGTTCCACGCTATACCAAGTATTTTCTTTAGATATTTATTTTCCAATGCGTTCAAAATTGTTTCTATGTCTCTTGATGTTTTCCAGCTCTCACATGCATACGTAAGGGTTGATAGTAGAACAGAAATGGTCCTACTTTACTCCTCTTTGAACCTCGAAGCATTCTGTAACTTGCTATAGCCTAACAGTGTTTTTGCTTTTGCTGTAGAGACTTTGCACTCGTTAATTAGGAATTGATTGAAAGCGTATACACATTTAGTATCACTCATAGTCAAGCGTATACACATTTAGTATCACTCATAGTCTCCCACATATTTTTATTTACTCCATCGAGCGTCTATTTACAGCATGTCAAGGGAGTGTATACATTTTGGTTGTACTCTGGTGTTGTTCTTCCATTTTTTTTCATGTAATTCATTGACAGCTTTACATTCTTTGTTTCCTATTAAAGTGTGGGTCGCTCATATGTTGTTCTAAAATTTACATTAGTTTTATTCTTTGTACTTTGTGTTGCCATTTTGTGACAGATATTTTATTACTCTTACATCAGTAACAGGAAAACTCTAAATCAGAGCTTCACATCAGTAGGCAATCTGATTATCAGAAGTGGACCCCATCCAGCTAATATTTTGGCCCTTTAATTTCTTCGCACTCTAAGGGATTGGGGTCTGCCTGTGTCATGACTCCCATGCATCGACCTCCTGCTGCATGAAACTCTAAAGCTTACAATATATTCCACATAAAAAATAACTACGTTTGTTATACCCAACACCTCTGATCGGATCTACGGTCTCTGTTCCGTCGCATGTTTATTTGCCTTAGCTTTAACCCTTAGCTTTTTTTTTTTTTGGGGGGGGGGGGGTGAACTCTGTAGCCTAGTTGGGAAAACCACCCGACTGGGCTACCGACGTTCGGACAACCCGTGTTCGATTCCCGCTGGAAGTAGTGTGAGTTGTACTCGTGGTTGGAAACAAAAAAACCCCCGCAGTCGATCCAGCCGCTTCTAGAAATGGGTCCAGGGTAGTACTCTGGGAAGGTGAGAAATGCCGCCTCGCATCGTGAGTTTCGCTGCATGAAGCAACACTGTCCAGAAGTCTCCGAACCCTTCTGGATAGGCGACCGAGCACATATGGGTGAAAAGTCGCATGCTAAGATGCCATTGAAGTCTCGTATTTTACCTTTGCTTTACCTTTAACCTAACACATTGATGTCCTGTTCGTGGTGGCAGCAGCCTATAATGACTAGTGCTTACAATGTCCTGTTATATAGACTCGCTTACGAGCTGCTGTTGTCATGGCGCAATTCGGCGAGAATGTGTGGATCAGAGATAATAGGTGATAAAAATAGATCGAGATGGAAAGTTGTAACTCATCTGCGGTATATGATGTAGTTTCTTATCACTTATGGTGAGCACCGCGTATATTCAAGGACTAAACTGTAGCTATGTTGTTGACCTCCATGGGAGTCACGAGTGGTCGATGTGTCAATTGTTCGCCTAATCGTTTGAACATCAGATTATTCTCAGATTGTTGATATGTTTCAGTTTCGCCAGAGCCAGCATGATGCTCTTTCGGCTGACTCAGCAATAGCCCTGACTCAGCAATAGCCCTGATTCAGAAATAGTCCTGACTCAGCAATAGCCCTGACTCAGCAATAGCCCTGATTCAGCAATAGTCCTGACTCAGCAATAGCCCTGACTCAGCAATAGCCCTGATTCAGCAATAGCCCTGATTCAGCAATAGCCCTGATTCAGCAATAACACTGACTCAGAAATAGCCCTGACTCAGCTATATTGCTCTTGTTCGCATCTATCATTTCATGTCTCCTTTATATCCATCACCTTATATCTCATGCTATGGGAATAATATGGCAAAGTGAGTTCCACCTTGCAGACTTTATAGCAAATTCGCAAAATGAATTATAACATTCTAATAAACAGAAAGAAACTTGCAAGAAACATAAAATGAAAATATAGAGATCATGACCATAAGTCTAAAAGGTAGAAACAACCATGATAATTATTGAGAACAAAAAGCTGAAACAAATAAATGAGTTCAAATACTGGGAAATTTGGTAGCAGGAAATGTGAACATTGAGACCAAAATTTAAAATGCAATATAGCAAATCAAATATTTGTACACACAGCAGCCATGATAAATAATAAACATTAATGATGGATACAAAAAGTTCAAAACACAAGTGAGTATTTGTGCCTGCGTTGTGCAACAGCTAGTGCCAACACGGTGTCCGAGAGAGGTGAAGACCTTTCAATTCACTCCCAAAGGCATCAATGCTGCCAGATGCATTTACATGGCGTAATGTGGGTGTGATTGTACCCGGTACAACGTTCTTAGTGCCGCACATGGGAACAACGTTCTTAGTGGCGCACTCGGGTACAAAATTTCCAGTGGCGCACTCGGGTACAACGTTCTTAATGGCGTACTCGGGTACAACGTTCTTAGTGGCGCACTCGGGAACAACGTTCTTAGTACCGCACTCGGGTACAACGTTCTTAGCGGCGTACTCGGGTACAAAATTTCCAGTGGCGCACTCGGGTACAACGTTCTTAGTGGTGCACTCGGGAACAACGTTCATAGTACCGCACTCGGGTACAACGTTCTTAGTGACGCACATGGGAACAACGTTCTTTGTGGCGTACTCGGGTACAAAATTTCCAGTGGCGCACTCGGGTACAACGTTCTTAGTGGCGCACTCGGGAACAACGTTCTTAGTGGCGCACTCGGGTACAACGTTCTTAGTGGCGCACTCGGGAACAACGTTCTTAGTGGCGCACTCGAGTACAACGTTCTTAGTGGCGCACCCGTGTACAACACTTAAGCGGTACAATTTTAAGAAGAATTGCTAAAAACAATTTATATATATTGGGAGCCGTTTATTGCCCTACACTCGGCGCTGGCAAGTCATGGAACGTCCCATGATAGTTAAGAAGCGCAAAGCTTGACCTTATAGAAAGGCAGAAGATGTAGAGACACGTACCCTCATGACTTGGCCTGAATTACCCATAAGTCATGCTCGCTTTCAACTCTTTCCGTTTGTTATTGATTCAAACCGAGCAGCATGATTCAAGTTAGATTAATTGCCGTTATCTAATCGAACATCGGTGAT
Source organism: Megaustenia siamemsis (assembly GCA_032433765.1). Taxonomy (NCBI): domain Eukaryota; kingdom Metazoa; phylum Mollusca; class Gastropoda; order Stylommatophora; family Ariophantidae; genus Megaustenia; species Megaustenia siamemsis. Next base: position 66,067,817 of record JAVIAB010000139.1, read on the forward strand.
TTGTCGTTTGTCATGTCAGGGATGGTAGCATGAGACTGTGGTAGGACATTTTAACTGTAGACAGTGATGGCATGCGCTGGGTGTCAGCTGGCGCTGGCGATAACAACGAGCTTGACAAGCAGAACAAAACATTGGTGACTAATAATATGATGAGAATGTGAAACATTTTTGGGAGGAAATAAGCTGGTAAAGTAAATAAAATTGAGCTTGAGTATAGCACACGTTGTAGAGTAAAGGTGGAAGGATATAAAAGATAAGTGTTAAGATGAGGGAAGGCAAGAGCATTTGAGAGTAGTGTTAAGTGAGACAACTAGGGAAGGCAGACATGCAGATTTGATAATACACGTTGCATTATACAACAAGTTAAGGAATCTACATTCGGGGAATATGTGATTCATGAGGACTCCGTCATGTTATATAACATATTTTACATACCAAGAGAAAGAAGTAAGGAAAGAGACAGTAAAAAATATGCATGGTGGTGAGTGTTTAGGGGGAGGGTAGGAGTGTAAGAGGGAGGGTGTGAGAGCGAACACATGAGTAAATGTCCGAGAAAGATGGCAGAGAAAAATGGCAGAGAATGAATGCTGGAGGGTCTGAAATAATGTTCGCAATAGAGAGGTTGCGAGAGAGAATGAGAGACGACGTATTAGAAAGAGAGAGAGAGAAAGAGAGAGAGAGTGAAAATGTGAAAGAGAGTCAACGATGGTGAAGGTAGAGAGTAAGAGAGATAGTGAGAAAACTAGAATGAGATTGGGAGCGAATGAAAGTGAATTTGAGCTGGTTCTTAAAACATAACTGAGTATTTGACGTACATGACATGCATCTCCGTCTTTTCTCATTTACTAACAAAGTATTTTATTCACTCATTTACTAACAAAGTATTTTATTCACTCATTTACTAACAAAGTATTTTATTCACTCATTTACTAAAAAAACTTCAATGTACTTATTTCTACACACACCCGCACACACACACCCACACATGCACGTTCGCACACACACCCACAGACATACACACTTACACACCCACACACACACATACATCCACATTCGTGCACGCACCATTAGTTTATTTAGAACCGACAAATATATGTTCTTATTCCCGCTCACACACACCTACACACCTACACACACACACCCACAAGTGTACGTGTTCACTCAGATTTACTTGTACAAACAGACACTATCAACAAATGACATCATTAACCTTACCATTTACAGACATCATGTTGCTTTCAAGGAAAACATACCCATCCAATCAAGGACAAAAAAAAAACCCATTTCAACAAGAACATTTCTTGCTGTGAGCTCAAATAATCTGAAACAGTGGACCCACACATAGCCTGATTTCATTTATTTACGGCTAGAAAAACGCATTCAGCGAATAAAAATGCCATTCCTGTTTCATGGACTCGACACTCGAATGTCTACATGTGTACGCCTCAGTTCTGGTTGTTTTGATCCTCAAATTCTATTCTTCGATTGCATGTCTCCATTATTTTGAAGCAACGATTATCCGATATTGATTTGCTAACAAGGTTCTAGCATCTTTCTTTAATCTCTGTCAAACAACAATTGATTGCCATCTGAAAGTTATTGATCTCCAGTTTAGATGCTTTCTTAACAGATCAAACTCTGCATCGACAGCAACGTGATTTTTACATGACATTTTTAAACACAAGAAATCCAATGAAATATTTCAATGTTCTAAGTGAAACGAACACCGGTGACAATGCAACGTTTAATTTATACTCATGAGGCGAAGAGATATCTGTGGCGAGAAGTTCTACTGTGAAGGAGGACATAACTCTGCCCTACAAAGCCATTAACATTAAACTGCTTTAACATTGTCTTATGCTTTAAATGTAATTCAGCTGGAAGTTATATCTCTCTCTGTGAGCCACGATAGCTCGCTGGTTAGTCAACTGGACTACTATGGACAAGAGGTCGGGTTCGATCCTTATCGACGGCCTCCGAGTTCACCCAGCTTTAAATGGGTACCTGATTTTATTTTCTGGGAAAGTAAAACGGCACGGGCGTAATACCAACCACATTACCCCACCCCGAAAAAAACATGTGATGAAGGTCTGTACAAATTATGGTCACTAACACCATATTCCTTGTACGCCACTTGGCGTGACGGGACACTTTACTATACATCTGTCTATTTTGGTTCCTTTCCTGTTTATTGAATGATGACGTAGCGCGTGTCGTGACAAGTGCCGTTTATGGCAGTCAGCACCAAACTGTGTTCTTTTTTAATCCAGCCCTTGACCTTCCTCCGTACACCGCTCTTAAGGCCATCCAAAAATAGCCAACCTAGGAATTTATATCGGAAGTTAAAAGAACTAATTTGGTGATGAAAACATTAGTAGATAGCTATAGATCGTAAAATGAGAATGCTTGGACATACATCCATTAACATAAACGAAAAGGTAATCCCCAAAAATGTACCAGACATCAATCCCGCCTACCACATAATGTCCATTTCACGCTGGTCACCGGAAAGGTTCTAATTACAACGTGACAGCCATGCTTTCATTTAGAACTTGCTTCAAACATTCTCGTCGACTTCCCCTTCTTTGTTTTTGTTGACAGGATAGAATATATGTTGTTCTTTTTTATATTTCAATTTCTCCAATGAACAGTAAATTTGTTTGATGGGTCCTGTTTGATCACAAAATGGTAAATCTGTTTAATGAGGAGAAATGGTGCTATTGAGCACTGTCGATCCCCAGGCTATTGTTTCCTAAACTCATCTTCTCCATTTGATTTCCTCAATAAACGCATCTTCCCCTACATCTGATTTCCTAAACTCATCCTTTTCAATATATTATTTCCTAAACTAATCTTCCCAAAAATTCGATTTCTAAAGCTCAATTTCTCCAACATTGGATTTCCTAAACTCATCTTCTCCAACATTTGATTTCCTAAACTCATCTTCTCCAACATTTGATTTCCTAAACTCATCTTCTCCAACACTTGATTTCCTAAACTCATCTTCTCCAACATTTGATTTTTTCTCCTAAAGTTTATATTCTCCAACATTTCATTTTCTCAACTTCATTAACATTTGATTGTTTCCAATCTCATCTTCACCAATTTTTGGTTTTCTATCAAAAACTTACGAACTTTAATTCCTTAAACTCATTCTCACCAACATTTCGCTTCATGAACACATTCCTGTCAACTTTTGATTTGATGAAATCAACCTCATCGATCTGTGGGTTCATGAACTTATCATTATTAACCATAACGTATTCTTGTTAATCTTAACTTGTATCAATCTATGCATGCTACTACTAGTTGAAGTCATAAACCCATGATCAACTCATGGTATTATAAGCCAATTTCCAGAAGGCACAGAATAGTAAAGACTGCGATTGGCTGTAATATTGTGAATGCGGAGAGGGCTTTCATTTGAAGTTTCTCTGCAAAAAAAAAAAAAAAAAACAGAAAGGTGGAAACAATAGAGGAAGAAAAGATACTGCAGAGGTCATGGCTACTGCATTGATCAGAGATGTAATGGCCAAGAAATATTACTTATTGCGATGTGTCAAGTGAAATAGGAAGTGAATCGACAGTTTGTCAGCCAATATCAAGAAACAATTAAGATAAAACATTCTCATGTCCCTCTGTTTTGGGCTGCAATAGGACAATGGCAGAGGTACACACACAAAAGCAATGTTACTGAACTACGTTGATACGAGCATACAAGAAAATGTTTGGAAATATATACGTCCTCGTTAGTACACACTACAGCTGAATAAATATTGAACAGTTTAAATGAGATTATGTCATCTCATGGCAAGGTTTGCTTGGAATGTTCTGAATTTGCATTTATAGCACATGAGCAATGACTGGAACCTTTTCTGAACTTGCAGCACAGATTAAGGAAATCATACCGTTAGTGGCTTGGTGCCATTTGTTCTTGTCTAGGAAAGTTCTAGTTATTAAGTCCATACCAGGAAAGCTAAAACAGGTGATAATAAGTCAGAACTGTTGTTTGTTGAGAAAGTGAATCAAGTAATGCTACATTTTTTAAAAGCTTTACGTAGAAATGGGCAGTGAGCATCACCAACTACTGGTTCCGCTATGAAGTCATTTGGCATTCACGAGGTACATTTTTGTCTCGTTTACGTGAACTGAAAGACGAGATAAGATATTCTTGATGAAAAAGCAATTTAACATCAGCGTTCGTTTGACATATTTTTTTTCGTTAGTTAATCAGCATATCTGTGAGATATCTTGACTCATTTAAATATGCTCAGCTTGAATTTCATCAACGAGAAGAGCTGAAAGGTTTTTTTTTTAAGTAGAAGACGATATTGAAAACTGCTGTTGTCGCATCTTCGTCTATTGAACCGACACAATGAGAACCTGGAAACCTCTCAAACCTGCTTGGTTCCACCGGCGAAGCGTTGTCTCATGAAGACACATCACTTATCTCCCAAATGTTATGATCGAGTTCTGAAACTGCAGTTCAAGAACAATCTTTGATATATTTCTGGGCTCCCTTACAGGCAATTGTTGTCTGAAAATATCGAAAAGAGCTATGAAAATAGGGATGATTTCGCAATTACATTTTTGTGTGGTAAAATCATTCTCTGCTCTGTTTATCTTAAACTGGGTATAGAACTCGTTTGAAAAATTATGAGACAAAACCCATAATGCACGTTTCAGCAATTAAACCCCATATAATTAGATTTGTAAGTAATATGCAACACCAACTTTCTCATTATGTGAATATATGATTGTTATGTTTCTTGTTTTCCACCCAAATTTGGGCTGATAAGGTTTACTTTTGTACAAATTATACTCGTGTCATTTTCTAGCTTTTGTTTTTATGTGGCTTTTCTATAGGTGTGTCCTTTTAATATTATTTTTGTGCTTCTAGTTGCGGTTTATAAAAACAAAATTAAAGACACTTATTATTATTTAAAAAAGACAATTTTATGATTAAAATACTTTTATTATTATTTTACGCCACTTGGAGTGACGGGGGTACTTTACTTTTTTATTTTTTATTATTATTATGGAACCCGGGGGTTCGTAAGTTTATTCACTTTTCATACAACTCGCAGTTTGGAACGTCTTGGAGCGAATTCAGGACAATTATCAGTTTCAGTCGCGTATTTCATATTTATAAGAAATCATTATAATTAGAAAAATATAGGAGTGCGTGCATTTGCCTATTTGTTCCCCAGTTACCTCCTAACATGAAGACTCTTCATGAGAAACTTTCAATAATTATTGAATGCGCTTTCAATTGTGAGTTACGTCGTTGCGGTTCCCAGCAACACACGATAGATATAAGAGGTCTTATGTCTCCCCTCATAAAACGTCGCATGCTGCTGAAGTATTACATCTGTCGCACTCAAGCATAACATTTGGAGTTAAAAGAGGTGGCCAGTGCTTTCACTTGCTGTTATTTTCCTTCCCGAACTCAACTAGTCAGCTGTCCATCCTTGTCAACTAGATCGACTGAAACGTTTAAAGCTGGGATAAACACACGCCTACTTAATCGCCAAGCCTGGCACCAAACTGACTTTGTTACTATACAGCCATTACACTTGCACCTACTACACATACTATTACAGCAACAACTGATATTACTACTACTAAGACTAAAGCTAGCATAACTAACCGTACAACAACTATTCTATACATCTACTATTCTAAACAACTACTATTCTATACAAATGCTATTCTGCACTACTACTATTCTATACATCTACTATTCTATACAACATCATCTATTGTTCTATACAACTACTATTCTGCACTAATACTATTCTATACAACAACATCTACTATTCTATACAACAACATCTACTATTCTATACAACAACATCTACTATTCTATACAACAACATCTACTATTCTATACATCAACATCTACTATTCTATACAACTACTATTCTGCACTACTACTATTCTATACAACAACATCTATTGTTCTATACAACTACTATTCTGCACTAATACTATTCTATACAACAACATCTACTATTCTATACAACAACATCTACTATTCTATACAACAACATCTACTATTCTATACAACAACATCTACTATTCTATACATCAACATCTACTATTCTATACAACTACTATTCTGCACTACTACTATTCTATACAACAACATCTACTATTCTATACAACTACTATTCTGCACTACTACTATTCTATACAACAACATCTACTATTCTATACAAAAACATCTACTATTCTATACACCAACATCTACTATTCTATACATCAACATCTACTATTCTATACAACAACATCTACTATTCTATACAACAACATCTACTATTCTATACAACAACATCTACTATTCTAAACAACAAAATCTACTATTCTATACAACCACTATTCTGCACTACTACTATTTTATACACTACTATTCTATACAACAACATCTACTATTCTATACAACTACTATTCTATACAACATCTACTATTCTATACAACTACTATTCTATACAACAACATCTACTATTCTATACAACTACTTTTCTATACAACAATATCTACTATTCTATACAACTACTATTCTATACAACAACGTCTACTATTCTATACAACTGCTATTCTATACAATTACTATTCTATACACCTACTGTTCTATACAACAACATCTACTATTCTATACAACTGCTATTCTATAAAACTACTATTCTATACAACTGTATTCTATACAACTACTATTCTATACAACAACATCTACTATTCTAAACAACTGCTATTCTATACAACTACTATTCTATACAACACCATCTACTATTCTATACAACTGCTATTCCTTACGACTACTATTCTATACAACAACATCTACTATTCTATACAACTACTATTCTATACAACAACGTCTACTATTCTATACAACTGCTATTCTATACAATTACTATTCTATACAATTACTGTTTTATACAACAACATCTACTATTCTATACAACTGCTATTCTATACAACTACTATTCTATACAACAACATCTACTATTCTATACAACTGCTATTCTATACAACTACTATTCTATACAACAACATCTACTATTCTATACAACTGCTATTCTATACAACTACTATTCTATACAACAATATCTACTATTCTATACAACTGCTATTCTATACAAATACTATTCTATACAACAACATCTACTATTCTATACAACTACTATTCTATACGACAAAATCTACTATTCTATACAACTACTATTCTATACAACTACTATTCTGCACTACTACTATTCTATACAAGTACTATTCTATACAACATCTACTATTCTATACAACTGCTATTCTATACAACTACTACTATTCTATACACCTACTGTTCTATATAACAACATTTACTATTCTATACTATTACTATTCTATATAACAACTCAAAGAGAGCCGTGACTAATGTAAAGACAGATCTTGGAAAGGTTCTGGCAAAAGCAACATACAAAGAATTAGACAACAAAGTGAAAAGTTCGGCAAGAAGAGATACAAGAGCTTATATAGACAACTTGGCAGAGAAAGCAGAGACAGCTGCAATTACAGGAGACAGCAGAACTCTCTATACAGTACAAAAGATGCTGACAAACACCTATACATCCAGTGGAACACCAATTCTAGACAAATCTGGATTAATGCTAACAACAAGCGCAGACATAAAAGCCCGTTGGGCAGAACACTTCAAAGAAATTCTTAACCGTCCACTACCTCACAGTTTAATAGATTTTGAAGCTGAAACACCAGCAGCAGAATTAGATGTAAATTTAGATGACTTCACCTTGAGTGAAATAGAAACCACCTTAAAGCTAATGACCAATAACAAGGCTGCTGGAGAGGATAAGTTAACAGCTGAGATCCTCAAGGCAATTGATAGCCATAATTTAATACATCTCCAAAAAATGTTCAACATCATTTGGAAAACAGAGAAGACGCCTCATAAATGGAAAAAAGGAATCATTGTTAAGATCCCAAAAAAGGGCAATCTTAGAGATTGTAACAACTGGAGAGGCGTGACACTTTTGTCAGTTGCCTCAAAGTTATTCTGTAAAATCATCCTAAATAGAATAAAGGATTCAATAGATACAGTAATGCGTGAAGAACAGGCTGGGTTTAGAAAAGGGAGAAGCTGTCTTGACCACATTTTCACTCTACGACTTATATTGGAGGAACATATTGAAAAGCAAAAACCTTTTGTACTTAACTTCATCGACTTCAAAAAAGCATTTGATAGTATTCATAGAGATTCTTTGTGGAAAATTCTGAAGCAATATGGTTTACCATCAAAAATCATAAATATTATCAAAGACATGTATGATGGTTACACATGTGCAGTTCGAACAGAGGAAGGACTGAGCGAATGTTTCCCAATAGAAACTGGGGTTAAACAAGGATGTATTTTATCGCCCTTGTTATTTGGAATTGTTATGGACTTCATAATGAAGAAATGCTGCACTGGTAATAAAGGCATCGAATGGATACAAGGAGACCATTTGGAGGACCTCGACTTTGCTGATGACATAGTTCTCATCAGCAGTCAGATAAAAACGATGCAGGAAAACACAAATGAACTATCATCAATAGCCAGCAAAATTGGGCTTGAGGTCAATCATGAAAAGACTAAAGTCATGAAAAGTTTAATTCCAACAAGTGACAAAATATACATGGAAAACAAACCAGTAGAAGAGATCGATCACTTTATCTATCTTGGAAGTCACATTGATCGAGAAGGGGATACGAGCAAAGAAATTAGAATCAGACTGGCTAAAGCAGCAATGTCTTTCAGAAGCCTTGAAAAGTTGTGGAAATCAAAACTCATTAGCACAAACACAAAACTTAGGCTATTCAAATCAAATGTACTATCAACCCTTACGTATGCGTGTGAAAGCTGGAAAACAACAAGAGATATAGAAACAAAGTTGAACGCATTCGAAAATAAATGTCTAAGGAAAATACTTGGTATAGAATGGAACGAATTCAAAACAAACGAGGAAATTAGAGAAATCGCCAATCAACCACTAATATCTTCAGTAATAAAGAAAAGACGATGGTCATACGTTGGACATGTGATGAGAAGAGATAATAATCGAATAGCAAAGCAAGCCCTCATATGGGAAATAATAGGTAAAAGAAAAAGAGGAAGACCCAGGGAGACACTGAGAAGAACATTGATGAGAGAGGCAAGAGCAGCAGGAATCGGCTCCCTCAATGAGATAGAACTGCTTGCACAGAACAGAGACAGATGGCGAGATTTAATAAAATATCTTTAAAAGAAAACTGCTAGAACAAAAATTCATATAGGAGAAGGTGTATCTTGGTCTACGCCCTATGGGCCGGTTACGGCTCGAAAGGTCAATAGATAGATAGATAGATAGATATAACAACTACTACCTTCTACAACAACAACAGGCCCTACTATTTCAACATGTGCAGCAACTATTACAACCACAATCATTAATATTATTACGAAAGTTTCAGTAACAGTAACAAGTGCTGCCATTACAACTTGTTTCACAAGCTCTCAGACTTATCTTCTTAGTCTCTTTCAACTTCCTCTCCGCTCCATGTCAACTCAGTACAGCGGCGTCACCACATTCTAAAATTTCAGTCCACTGGTTATACGATCGTGTCTCAATCCTGTCTCATTTAGGGATGTTATTGTGGAGGGCAGGGCGGCTTGGTGTGTTACTGACTATATTAAATGTAATGCTGGTCATTGAACAGTATGGTCAACGTATTTCCCATTTGGACATAAGGTGTGGCTGGTATTCGTTTTAACAATATTCCGATAAAAGCAATATGTGCAGTGTGTATGTTAAGCGTCATGTTATTATTTAGTTTTAATGTGTTCACAATAAATCCGTTCGTTATAATATGAGCTATGTTCAGTAATTGTTTGGAGCCGCGATAGCTCAGTGGTTAGTGAACTGGACTACAAAGGACAAGAGGTAGGGTTCGATCCCAACCGACTGCTTCCGGTTCACCCAGCCTTTAATGGGTACCGTATTTTTTTCTGGGAAAGTAAAGCGGCACGGGCGTAATACCGACCACAGTACCCCAAAAATCATGTGCCGAAGGTCTGTAAAATATAGGGTCACTAACACCATATTCCCTATACGCCACATGGCGTGACGGGGGGTACTTTACTGTTTTTTTTTCAGTAATTGTTAGGTTGTTTAACTTGTATAAACGTAATGCTGACGTTTTTATTTTGTTGTCTATCTTGGTCCCAACAGGTATTCGAGTGGCCAGTTGCTCGGCCTATCGAGGCAGAGGAAGTGATAGACATACAACTGTACAACTACAACAAATATCTCACCAACAGGTCAGTGTTCTGCGGGGACAGAAAATCACCTAGTTTTACAAAACTGCAGTTAATAATAGACAAATAAATGAGAACATCTGATGATGAAAATAACTAAATAAAAAACAATGATCACCAAGTAATTAATTAGTTCCTCTCTGGCCGGCACATAGGAGAGAAAGCTTAGCACTTCATGTCTAGCGATTCACTGCTGACTTGTTAGCCTTGTTTCCTTCTTAAGACCAAAGTCAAGATTCTTCTATTTATTGTTTTCTGACATTTCTTTTAGTCTTCCTTGTTTTCAGTTGCCACTATGTGCCCGCATGAGGCGCAGAATTATTCTCTCGTCCATTCTGATCCCATGACCGATGTACTTCCCGCGTTATCTCCGTCAATAGCTTCATACTCTCGTATGCTTTCTTCTCTTATAGTTTTTCTGTGTGTCAAATCTCTTGAGTGTATAACCGTGGACATATTCTGAAGAAACAGGTTCTTAGGAAGATTGCATTTAGAGCTTGATGGTAGTCCTGTTACGTAATGTAATATTCAGACATCACTGTACCTATAATATTCAGACATCACTGTACCTGTAATATTCAGACATCACTGTACCTGTAATATTCAGACATCACAGTACCTGTAATATTCAGACATCACTGTACCTGTAATATTAAGACAACACAGTACCTGTAATATTCAGACATCACTGTACCTGTAACATTCAGACATCACTGTACCTGTAACATTCAGACATCACTGTACCTGTAACATTCAGACATCACTGTACCAGTAACATTCAGACATAACTGTACCTGTTATATTCAGACATAACTGTACCTGTAATATTCAGACATCACTGTACCTGTAACATTCAGACATCACTGTACCTGTAATATTCAGACATCACTGTACCTGTAACATTCAGACATCACTGTACCTGTAACATTCAGACATCACTGTACCTGTAATATTCAGACATCACTGTATCTGTAATATTCAGACATCACTGTATCTTTAACATTCAGACATCACTGTCACTGTACCTGCTCTTCTGTCAATGTAGAAGTATGAACGATGACGACATGTCAACTACTTCTCTGTTGGCTTCTGTATTTTATTTATTTTTCCTGTATATTCATGACTACCTTTGTCCTTTCTTTACATCAAAGGACAGATTTGTCTGGTAAGAAGAATAATAGAAGGAGTGGGTTCAGGTCGAGGAGACAAGGGCACACCAAGAATGAGCTTTCGAAGCATCTAAAAGACCTTGAACTTGGCAACAGTGGGTGATCTGTCAATAATTCTGTTAGACGGGACAAGATGAGATGAGCCTTCTACACCGGACAGGCAAACAAATGGTGATAACACTGACTCTATAACAATCAGCAATGAAAGTCCTGAACAAATGTGTAAAAGGGTGCCTGTGACAAAAAAAGGTGTGGAAAAGAATGATAGAAAGAGAAAAAAAAACGAAGCAATCAACATAGACAGCTAGGTCCCAATAGCGCATTTGATGTGTTACTGCACCAAAGCACCGCAGTTGTGTCTAATTTTGTCAATCATTAATAACATTATCTACCGTCTCTTTAACTACTAGTTTGTTAATAACATATTCTCTCTGCACCAAGAGACCGTCTCGACTTGATACCATTATCAGTCTCATGAGATTATTTAGCTCCTCATCTTTTTAGATTAACTCTGTACATCTTACCTTTCATCATATTTACCACATGTCCTTCTTCGTCTTATCTGTCTCTTAGCTCATCTCACTCAATTTTCCGAAACAACAACCAACATTTTTCATTCTTGAATCTGCATGTAGTTATCTCCCTGCCTATTATTCTATATCCCTTCGCTCATACTTGCGTAAATGGATTTCATTCTTCTATTCAAGAGCGTCAGTGGGGTAGAGATTAGTGAATCGGCGTAGCAATACCCTGAGCATGTGTTCCTTGACGCATCTGTAAGTGAAGACCTGTACCTTTATTACTCTGGAAAAGATAGTTCAAAGTAGTGAGGGAATGCTTAATTCAATAAATATTTCTTTGTAAACTCCCACAGACTAGTGGGCACCTTCCGGATGATCTTGCAAGAGCTCATAGAGGTTGGGAATGTAAAGATCTCCGACTGTCTCCTGGACACCAACAACATCGTCATGAAGGTCAGTGTCTCTCACATCCTACATGCTGTTTTAACATTCTGTTGTCATCAGTTTTCAATTTAACGAGCAGTTAATCTGTACCGGCCTTACAACAATTTGTTTCTGCGCTATGGGAAAATGGCCCCCATGTTTGTTAGGTATCTAGAGAATGCCATTATTAAAACCATTTTCCCGTAGTTTTGAGAGTTTTATTTATTATTTTTCCAATTGATTCGAGTTAATTGGGGTAGGAAAGTGTTCTCTTGTCAGTGATGTCATTTGAGCTTTGGTTTCAACTGAGTTCGACCTCTCTAACGGCATAGCACCGACAATATCACAATGGCGGCCAATATAATTGAGTTGTTGTTAGGATCATAATCACCGCACACTGGACGCACCCATAGGTGCTCCGATACCGTCCTAGGAGAATCTGCAGACAATTTTACCTTGGCAGCGGCCATATTTTTTTAAATTGTAACTGTCAAGGGTTCTTTAACGTGCGAAAATGCACTCGGTGTAATTGATTTTGTTTTATACTTGATACTTGTCCTATACTTGAACTTATTTGATAGTAAATTGTAAGGTGAGAAAAGTTTTGTTTTATCCTTGACTTGATCTTATACTTGTAGCCTTGTATTTTAACTTTTTAATATAATGTCTCTCGTACAGTGTTTCTTTGTTGCTTCATATAGACCGCTCGCTTTTCTTTAACGCATTCAAGTAAGATCTGTACTGGACAGTCAACAAACGCTGGAGGTGTTACATAATAAGAAAACATATTTATTTATGTACTGTTGTTACAGTCCTACAGTCACAAGTTATATTAACACGTAATAAATTCAATGGTCGATATATCGATTGTAGGTTACAGTCAATAATATTCTAATAATATTACCAGGTGATCTGGATAACTGCTGGGCTCAAATATACTCCTGGAATTATTAAACACATCACAGATCACACTTCTAGGTATCTATACGACAGTCCAATTGTGGACCAATTATTTCTGCTATTTATTGCCTTCTTATCATCAATACTAGTAATAGTAAACTTTCTAATTGCCCTCTGCTGATTTTTGCTTTCTATTCAGTGCCTCTCTCCTGTCTAATGGCCTCTGGATGTCTTTTTATATACTAGCCACTCCTTTGTTTAAAATCCGCCTCTGTCTCTCCGCCTACACCGTCTGGTCTCATTTTTATTTCTTCTGTCAAAATATTTTAAATATTTCGCCCACATTGTTTGGTCTGTTAACCTTCTCCCATTTTGCTGGCAACTATTAAGTGCAATTTCTCTTTTCACTTATACATCGGGATCTCCTGTTTATTGCCGTTATCCGAGACGGCTAGACATCGGATCTCACTACCCTGGAGAATTGAGAGTGTAACTTCATTAAGAAAAAACGACGGATTATTTTTTCCTAATTTTGAAAATTCGCCACCGCTTCTGGTGGGCTTTGAACCCGGGTTCTTACTGTCCTGAAGTGGATGTTTTACCTCTAATTATTGGTTATTGGTTATGGAAGGCCTCGGCATCACAGCAAACGAATTAAAATCCATAATTTACCTCTAAACTACCCAGCACCCATCACTGAGTCATTAACAGAGACTAGGCTATCGTTTAAAATTTTTGTTGATTGCTCTTTTAATTTTCAATGTGTTTTCTTTTTGAGAGAATTGGAATGACGAAGTGACTTATGCAAGTATTCTCTTTTTGGTGGGAATCGTTTGGAATCGTCGCCTGTGCAGTGGATGGATTATGTACGAAGGTCGACCATATCAACAGAACGTATCAATGTGTTTTGTCAGACACTGTGACATGTTGAAAAAATTCTTCACTGCAATGAAACTGGCTCCGTGGATAGATTAGAATAAAATGTAGTTCCTAGGCCATGTTGAAAGTGTAAACAGTGATAATTAAGGCATCATACAATCGCCACGTGGCGTATCATTTTATTATTTTTATTTCAATTCCGGTAAACACGAGTCCTTGTCTCTAACGGGAATAGAGCCAATGTTTATTTAATTGACAATCGATCATTCGAATTCGAATATATGCCACATGAATGCTATCTACGCTTATATTTCCATGAGTACAACGCTTTAGGCATCGCTTTTTATAACTGCTTAAAGCTTAAGGCAAAATCGCATTTATAAATTATTCCTTTTCAAGCTGTTACTAATAATAATTAAAAAATGAAATAAATGATTGTATAGAGACACGAATGAAAACTGGTCTAACCAACAATGTAGAAATAAATTGGATTCCTTGACTGTACATAGCAACGTAGACAAATAATATAAATGAATACTATTATGGAAAGTAGCCGCGATAGCTCAGTGGTTAGTGAACTGGACTACAAAGGACAAGGGGTAGGGTTCGATCCCAACGGACGGCTTCCGGGTTTACCCAGCCTTTAATGGGTACCGGGAAAGTGAAGCGGCACGGGCGTAATACCGACCACATTACCCTAAAAATCATGTGCCGAAGGTCTATAAAATTTATTGTCACTAACACCATATTCCCTATACGCCATTTGGCGTGACGGAGCTGCTTGAATTTTTTTTTTTTTTTATTATGGAGGGAGCTTCCGTGGCGATAGACCAACGAATGATTTCAGGGGTTGGCAAACAAAGAACAACAGACAGTCTGAAGCAGGATCAGCCCGTACTCCTCGACACAGCGCCACGAGAAATAAACGCTAGAGCACGCGGCCAACTAAGCAACCTAAAAAGGCGATGTCTTTCAAGCATGTTTACTAATGACTGTAGCATAGAGATACGAACACCATCCGGGAATCAATTGTATATCTTTATTTTCCTGTTAAGATTATTCTCGTGGCAAGGCGCTGAGTCAATGAGTACGGGTTCGATCCTGCTTCGGGTTGTCTGTTGTTCTTTGTTTTATTTTCTGTTGTTTATTATTTGTGAATTTGTTTCCGAGTAGTGTAAATACACCTCCTCCCCAGAAATGATTCCCCGATATAGAAATGGAGATTTCGTGCACCTGGCTACGATCTTCTAAGTGAATCAAGCATTGTGGGTACATCAATGGTTATCAAACGGTGTGAGTATTGCTCCGTGGTAATAGACTATCGCGCGCTTTGTTAAACAGATCGTGTATACCTAACACTCTTAAATAAAAGGTAGAAAGAGATAGATTTTGATGTGAAGCTCAGGTGGGACTACCAAAACTTAAAGTCAAGAGGGCTGTTGTCTATATTCAAGAGAGATGCAGGGAGAATGGGGAAAACTTGTGAACAAGCAAAGTTGTATTTCTCAATCGTTTCATGCTGTGGAATTTGCTGAAGAGGAGATCTGAGCGCTTGTGGATAGTTTTTGGACTTGCGATGAAAACAATCCGAAGGCCAACACATAAATGCCAAAACAAACTAAAAGAAGTCAAAGGTAGCAAAGTTGAGAACAAAATACACCAGAATGAGATGAAATGTGTAACAGAAGTATTAAATACTAAAAATAAAATATAAAATATCACATATTCAGCCTTATTTGAATGCTTACACTTGAAGAGATTAACGAGCTTCTATTCGCAGACCTTCAGGCTCTAATTCATGGTCACATAGAAGACCGGCAAAAGCAGTTAAAATAGACTAAACAGAAGTGGCACCGTCATGATCATCGAAAATCAACATAATGATATATGGCAGACAATTAAAACTAGCGGGTGAGGGGGGCGGGGGTTGTTAAAATATGAACTATGACAAACGACAATTCACAAGCAGTAAAAATAGATTGAAGATGCAACAAAGCTTGTCAAATCATCGGACAAATGTAACCACTACTGATCAACAGGATAATAACACCAGAGGCAAACTGACACTCTACAACACATTCTTCATTCCAAAGTTTGCTGTTAGCCTCAAGAATAATCAGAAAAATAACCTCTACAGAAATGAAACGTATTAAACACATAGCAGGAAATAACCTGAGAGATAAATTCAGAAATAAAGAACTGAGATTAGAGCTGGGAATAAAACCCGTCATTGAAAACATAAAGCAATAACATATAAAATGTGTAAAGCAACGTAAAGAAACAGAAAAATTAAAATGCAACACAATGTGCCTTCATTAAACGTTGCGAGAACACCGGACCCAAGGGTCGACTACGAAAGAGATAGATTGATGGAATATTAGAAATACTAGGAAACATAACAAGACCAGAGGCCATCAGAAGAGCAATCGGTCGTAAAATATTTCTTACCTTAACGTTTGAAACACAAATAAGGAAGGAAAGAAAAATGATTATCAGATTGCTTCCTGTTAAAAACCCTGTGTAATAAAGACTTGTCAATCATTCATTTTTGTTACAAATATTTAAAGAACATTCAGAAGCCACACACATAAAATGTCACGTTTGTAAAGTTAGAAGTGTTCACGACGCTTTGGTTAAACTTCTCAAAAGAGAGTTCGTATCAGCGTAATATTGACAATCTACCAAGTGTATATGCATGCTATACTACAAGATGGACAACTTGACAATCTACCAAGTCTATATGCATGCTATACTACAAGATGGACAACTTGACAATCTACAAAGTCTATATGCATGCTATACTACAAGATGGACAACTTGACAATCTACCAAGTCTATATGCATGCTATACTACAAGATGGACAACTTGACAATCTACCAAGTCTATATGCATGCTATACTACAAGATGGACAACTTGACAATCTACAAAGTCTATATGCATGCTATACTACAAGATGGACAACTTGAAACACTATGATCTATCATCAACATCGACGTTTTCAAAATTAAAATCAAAACTACATGAACTCAGACACCTATTTCTTAACAAGACTGAGAAAAATTTGACAAAATAAATGAGTCGACCTCAAATAGAGGATTTGACAAGTACCATCAAAACTCTTATACTTTTGCGATACATGGGAACCAAGCGTATCATTTGGAAGGAAAATACATGCCATCAGAATTAGAATAGGTCCTAGGCATCTCGTGTGAGAGACAACATCACTTGCGTACACATTCCTGAAATCATCACCGCAGGAACAATTTATCATATCTTTACCAGTTAGAAAAATGATTAAGGGCATGTCACAAGGTCAAAAGCCATGACTAGAGCATTTCTTGCAGGAATAGTGGACACGTTTGTTAGGGAATAATAGTGTAGGTCACTGCCACCTGCAATGTCTGTCGACGGCTAAGAAAGTTGAGGTCAAGGTCTATTGCCGAATCTAGGAAATTGTTTATCTGAGCTGAATGCCATCTTCGGTGCTTTCGCTTCTTACGTAGTAAGGAGGGGACCTGGGCATTATGTATTTGTTTGATGTGTAATCAAGATAATCTTCGGCTAACTAAACTAATGAATAATGAAAGGAGTCAAGAGAGAGAGAGAGAGAGAGAGAGAGAGAGGGGGGGGGAAAACAATGATGATATCGTAGACTGGCAGCAAGAAAAACAAAGACTTAACCCATGAACTGACATATAACTGGGATGAATGCAGAAGGTGAACAACTCGTCATGCTGGCGCCACAAACACTTAACCCATGAACTGACATATAACTGGGATGAATGCAGAAGGTGAACAACTCGTCATGCTGGCGCCACAAACACTTAACCCATGAACTGACATATAACTGGGATGAATGCAGAAGGTGAACAACTCGTCATGCTGGCGCCACAAAGACTCCCACGGGAGACGAGACATCATCAAGGCAGGTGGTACTATAACCAACAAGTCTCATGCCCATGTTCACACTGGGTGTGCCTTGCAATACGAAACCGACATGTCAATAGACAAATATAGCGCTGACGACGCATCATAAGTTGAGCAATATTCCAGGCAGCCACCATTACCGGATGGCGAAGTCACCAACGTTTCGAGAATCAGGGTATGTAGGCAATACAAACAGATAACAATACGCATTATGAGATCAATGCAAATATGCTATTTGGCTAAATTAAATTCAAAATGTATAGACAATTACCAATCGAATACAGCCTTTCTAACACTAACCAATGAAGACGTTCTCACACACCCAGGTCGTTATGGTAATACTGGCATTCAATAATTTTGTTAACCGACAAGAACAAGCCATGAAAGATGTCCCAGATGATTAAATGAAACGGGTTAGAACAATAGATGAAACTCAAGGGGCATTCAAACGAAATGAATACAATGAATAAATATTTAAACAAGCTCAAGGAATATTCGTAACCAAAAACAGCATAATACTAATAAGCATATTAATGTCTGGCTTCGATAATAACAATAATCAAACATTTGTCTTCTTCCTACAATAATAATCATACATTGTCTGGTTCCAACTCCAACTGCGACATACATCGGGATTGTCGCCTAATAATTTTTGGAAGAAAACAATGTAATCTTTGATAGTACAGAACAGCTGTGCAAACTATGAAAACAAAAGAAGAAAAACAATTTGACAAGAGTAGAACAATATATGAAAACAAAAGAAGAAAAACAATTTGACAAGAGTAGAACAATATATGAAAACAAAAGAAGAAAAACAATTTGATAAGAGTAGAACAATATACGAAAACAAAAGACGAAAAACAATTTGACAAGAGTAGAACAATATATGAAAACAAAAGAAGAAAAACAATTTGATAAGAGTAGAACAATATATGAAAATAGGAGTGTAATATTTCACAATCGGTCCTTCGTTGGATGTCTCAGCATGCATCACAAGATGAGAATGATATATTAAAAGAGAAGAATAAAATTGGGTAAGAGGAGAATAATCTACGAAAACAGAAGATCACGATTTGAAAGGAGAAAAGTGTGTTAAAACAAGAACCCATTTTGGAGCAGAAGAAAACGTTTACATTCAAACTGGAGAGCAAAAAACAGGGGAGCTATCGTTATAACCTGGAGATAATCATTATAAACAAAAGGGCTGTCTTTATTAAAAGAAGGGCAAATGTTATAAACAGGGGATATTCTTTATTTAAAAAAGAGCAATTGTAAACAATGGGATATTTATTATTAAAAGAAGTGCAATCGTTATAAACTGTGGGATAGTCTTAATTAAGATGAAGGTATTCATTATAAGCAGGGGGACAATCGTTCTAAGTAGATGTGCAATCATTGTAAACAAGAAGACATGCTTTTTTAGCAGGAAGCCAATGATTATAAGGTGCAGTACGATCATTATACGCAGAAGGGCAATCATAAGTCGAAGGGCAATCATTCATGCAATATGTCTCTTGTGGGTCAGTGCACTGACTCTGTCATGTGTCTTCTGGGAGTCAGCGCAGTGACTCTGTCATATGTCTCCTGGGGATCGGTGCACTGACTCTGTCATGTGTCTTCTGCTTCATTGCGTTGACTCTGTCATGAGTCTTCTGGGTCCGTGCACTAACTCTGCCATGTGTCTTCTAGGTCATTGCACTGACTATGTTTATGGCATGTGTCTTCTAGGTCATTGCACTGACTATGTCATGTGTCGTCTGGGTCATTGCACTAACTCTGCCATGTGTCTTCTAGGTCAGTGCACTGACTCTGTCATGTGTCTTTTGGGTCAGTGCACTGACTATGTTTATGGCATGTGTCTTCTAGGTCAGTGCACTGACTCTGTCATGTGTCTTTTGGGTCAGTGCACTGACTATGTCATGTGTCTCCCACACAGGTGCTGACCCTGATATAAGCTACTTCATGAATCCAGGGTGCTCTAGGCCTACATGTTCCCCTCATGTCGTTGTTTCTGAGAAATGGAACTCTCAAAGGGAAGCTGTCTGGTGGTGATCGTGTTACATGACAAAACTGTTGTATCGGTTGTCTCCTATCATGATCCAGCATTGTTGTTACTCCAATTCCTTTCCTGACATCCACATTTCTGACTGCCTTTTCTTGTCGCTTACAACATTCCCCTTACACGGCTCGTCTCTGTTATGACTTTTTTTTTCTTGGCTATTGATGCCAAAGTTTTGCATTGTCTGTAGATTGTTTTGATGTATATTGTGTTCTATAATGTTCTCTTTGTATTTGTTCCTGCATGCATTTTTTTTTATACAGAAGCCGATTGTTTAATCACTTGGTTTGCTTCGCTGTATCGGTTGTTAATTTCTGGTTGATTTTCCCCATTATATAATATGACAATGATAAAGCATTTAAAATATGGTTGCTTCAATTTTGTTTTTCTCGATTGGGATTTGTGCTTAATTTTCATTATTTTCTTTCTACAGCCATGACACCTTTGTGTTCATGTTCATGTTGTAATCCTTGTATATTTTGTTAAAATTTTAGAAATGTTGATTTAGTTTGTTTTTTTACTGCTGCTGTGAGTGCTAGGTAATATTTGAAAAGGAGATCTGTGAGTTTATTTTCAAGTTTTTTTTTGTTTACATAACTTAGTGTATGATTATACGCAATAGCAAGGATGAGTTTATATACGTTCTGAATAACAAGAATGAGTTTGAGCACGTACCGAATAAAAAGGATGAGTTTATGTACGTACTGAATAGCAAGAATGAGTTTATATGTGTACTTAATAGCAAGAATGAGTTTATGTACGTACTTAACAGCAAAGAATGAATTTATGTATGTACTGAATAGCAAAAATGAGTTTATGTACGTACTGAATAGCAGGAGTGACGATATATTTCCTTATAATGCTAGGTACTACAGCACAAGGGAGCCGCGATAGCTCAGTGGTTAGTGAACTGGACTACAAAAGACAAGGGGTAGGGTTCGATCCCAACCGACGGCTTCCGGGTTCAGCCAGCTTCAAATGGGTACCGGATTTTTTTCTGGGAAAGTAAAGTAGCACGGGCGTAATACCGACCATAGTACCCCAAAAATCATGTTCTGAAGGTCCGTAAAATATAGGGTCACTAACACCATATTCCCTATACGCCACTTGGCGTGACGGGGGGTACTTTAGTTTTTTTTTTTACTACAGCACAAATAATAAATATTATATTAGAATGTGTATAACAGGTCTTTTGTCTTTAGTTCGGATTGACGTCATCGTAGTTGGGTCATTACCAGATCCGCTCTACTACGCGTTCCAGCAGCCATCGTTAGTCTACTGATTGTTCTTGTCTTGCGTTGATTGAACGTGCTCGTCTACTGATTGTTCCTGTCTTGCGTTGATTGAACGTGCTAGTCTACTGATTGTTCTTGTCTTGCGTTGATTGAACTAGCTCGTCTACTGATTGTTCCTGTATTGCATTGATTGAACGTGCTAGTCTACTGATTGTTCCTGTCTTGCGTTGATTGAACGTGCTAGTCTACTGATTGTTCCTGTCTTGCGTTGATTGAACGTGCTAGTCTACTGATTGTTCTTGTCTTGCGTTGATTGAACGTGCTCGTCTACTGATTGTTCCTGTCTTGCGTTGATTGAACGTGCTAGTCTACTGATTGTTCTTGTCTTGCGTTGATTGAACTTGCTCGTCTACTGATTGTTCCTGTATTGCATTGATTGAACGTGCTCGTCTACTGATTGTTCCTGTCTTGCGTTGATTGAACGTGCTAGTCTACTGATTGTTCTTGTCTTGCGTTGATTGAACTTGCTCGTCTACTGATTGTTCCTGTCTTGCGTTGATTGAACGTGCTAGTCTACTGATTGTTCTTGTCTTGCGTTGATTGAACGTGCTAGTCTACTGATTGTTCCTGTCTTGCGTTGATTGAACATGCTCGTCTACTGATTGTTCCTGTATTGCATTGATTGAACGTGTTGCATTCTTTGCCACTAATGATGCTGTTCCTGCTTTCGCCCCTCGTGGCGCCGTGTTCCATCATTCTTCTAACTTGTGAATTGTCCCCAGCTTCCTTGTCGCCTATCTGTGAGTAATGTTCTTTTAAAGCCCTCGAAATGTCACACGTGCCCAATTTTAAAGGTTTCTTGCGCAATGATAGACCCCGTCAACCTGTCGGCTATCTAAATGCCACGTGACAGGTGCTTTTACTCTGATATTGCTTGGTCAAGTTGTGCTGGAAGTGTGCCCAGTCTGTATCCAAGCCACGTCAACTAAGCACAAATCCACAAATTTGTTTAGTCGTGAGATCAATGTCAAACGACAGATGCTTTAGTTGTCCACTTTAATGGTAGAAATAAAACTGACACATTTGGTTTGATACTTGATGTTTCTTTGATATCACGAGGTAATCAGTTACAGTCAGTAGGTCGAATAAGATAACACGTGATAAGCCTTTACAGTTAGTAGGTCGAATAAGATAACAAGTGATAAGCATTTACAGTCAGTAGGTCGAATAAGATAACACGAATCCTAGACGAATAATACAGATAAAGATAGATAGATAGATAGATAGATAGATAGATAGAAAGATAGATAGATGGATAGATAGATAGATAGATAGATAGATAGATAGATAGATAGATAGATAGATAGATAGATAGATAGATAGATAGATAGATAGATAGATAGATAGATAGATAGATAGATAGATAGATAGATAGATAGATAGGGAGAGAGAGAGAGAGTATCGGTAAAGTGATGTACATAAAAAAATAAGATTGGCAGTAAAAAAAAAAGGTTGGTTGTGAACTGTTAGGAACGTTGACAAATGTCCTCATGATGCCGAACTGGCTCAAGGGACGGATATGACGTTTGGTGAGGACGAGATGTCCGATGGGAAATGTGGAATAACTGAGTGCAAAGTAACCAGCGCAAAAAATGGTAAAATTTGCAAAAGTTATGACGTTAGCTTCCGGGTCTCCAGGGAAGCTATAAATAGACAACGCTTGCCTCGTTGGGAAACTTGTTTTTTTCCCTGCGATCGGAACCGGAAGTCACAATAAAGTATCTGTCAAAGCGCAGAAAATGAGTGATAGTTTTACAATGACGAATATGCTTTCATGTGGTGTTAAACACACGCATTCAGAGCGAGAGAGAGAGAGAGAGAGAAAGAGAGAGAGAGAGAGCAAGGGAGAGAGAGAGAAAGTGGACGAAATAAATATAGATACATAAAGTAATAATCAATAGAATAATGACATCTGTTTATAAAATGAACACAAACTGAGTATTTATTAAAAGAATATAGATATTTATATTCTGTCATTCATCTCCAAGCTGAAATAGTGGCGTGCTTTTGTTTCTTTTAGAGTAGTTAGTTTATATGTTATTCATAAGTATATGTGCTTTAATATGTGCTTTAATATATATGTTTAGTATGATTGAAATTATAGTTGATATATGTAGTTATGTGGATGTGTGAGTGTGTGTGTGACAAAAAGAGTGAGAGAGAAACAGAGAGAGAAAATAAATCATCTTCTGGCGCATATGTTCAATACGTTAATACATAATTATCTATTAAATATAACATTATCTTATGGGCATGGCCTTGTTTTAAATTCTGCTTTACAAACGTTGTCTTTACTCCTAACAATTTCACTGCTTTCTGTTCATTGTTTATAGCCGCTTCTTCCTGTCATCATTGTCTTGCCCTCACATATTATCTTTGGGTTGAGCACTATAAACTTTATTGTTTCCTGGCTTCCTTATAGTTATCAATGTCCACACGTGAAGGTGGTGGCAGAGTTGACTTCACTGTTCGTTTTCCAAGTTACTGTTAATATTGAAAAATAAAGAATACAAACTATAGTGAGATGATCGTGAAAGATCTTGTGCATATCTTTATGTAGATCATATTAATAATGAGGTATTGCGCAACAAAATATAACGATACACAGGATAAACAGATATCGCGACTTAAAATGCTAAAAGGACAACTAAAATTGTACGGACATGTTACACGATCTAGAGGCCTTACTGAGACCATTCTACGGGGTATAGTTGCCGACAAAAGAAGACACGGTTGACAGAGGAAGTCGGAAAAAGGCAATATCAGAGAAAGGCAATATCAGAGAAAGGCAATATCAGAGAAATGACTGGATTAGTCACATCTCTGGTGCAATTCTCAATCGTAAAGATTGGAGGGAAACTATGATGACGTCATCAAGAGTGATCCAAAGACCGTCAAGGTTACTGGATTCATGAATAAATTAACTTCCAGGTCAGGTCGTCTCGAACCAGTTTGTTACAGTAAGGGTCAATTTTTTTCCCCCCTTTAATTTGGAGGTGAAGTAAAAACCATAGACTGTATGGGGCCAGAACTAACATGCAATTCCCCCCTCATCTCCATATTTTATCTCTCCCCATCCCGCCTAGGCGAATACCTTGGAATGGTAAACTATCTGAACATATACAGTCATTAAGATTGTTTTTAGTTTTGTTGCTTTCTCGCAGAAAATTATTATTTTTTTTAAAGTCAATATCGTTTATGTTGATGATCGTAGCAGCCTTTTCTTCAGAGGCAAAAATATTAAATTTCTGCTGTTGGAGTTGTTGGTTGTTGGTTGTTGGTTGCTGGTTGTTGGTTGTTGGTTGTTGGTTGTTGGTTGCTGGTTGTTGGTTGTTGGTTGCTGGTTGTTGGTTGCTGGTTGTTGGTTGCTGGTTGTTGGTTGCTGGTTGTTGGTTGTTGGTTGTTGGTTGTTGGTTGCTGGTTGTTGGTTGCTGGTTGTTGGTTGTTGGTTGTTGGTTGTTGGTTGCTGGTTATTGGTTGCTGGTTGTTGGTTGTTGGTTGTTGGTTGCTGGTTGTTGGTTGCTGGTTGCTGGTTGTTGGTTGTTGGTTGTTGGTTGTTGGTTGTTGGTTGCTGGTTGCTGGTTGTTGGTTGTTGGTTGTTGGTTGTTGGTTGCTGGTTGTTGGTTGCTGGTTGCTGGTTGTTGGTTGTTGGTTGCTGGTTGTTGGTTGTTGGTTGTTGGTACTCGACCTGTAAGCGACGACACTGGAATCAGACTAGCTAGTCTTGTCCAAGAGAGTAGAAATCATGTGGGAGTGCAGCTCGGTGTCCACAACATGTGCTGATGTTGAGTATGTTGTGACGAATGGCGCAGACACCTTCAGCTTGTTGTATCCCATCAAACCTTTAAACTCAACAACGCCCCTGTTCATGTGTTTTTTTTTTAGTGCTTACGAGGAAGAGAAATTGTCGAAGGAACTCAGAATAAGAATCCTTTTATTATTTTATAGAAATTATAGAGACAGAATAACTTTTGTTACTTTATAGAAATTATAGAGACAGAATAACTTTTGTTACTTTATAGAAATTATAGAGACAGAATAACTTTTGTTACTTTATAGAAATTATAGAGACAGAATAACTTTTGTTACTTTATAGAAATTATAGAGACAGAATAACTTTTGTTACTTTATAGAAATTATAGAGACAGAATAACTTTTGTTACTTTATAGAAATTATAGAGACAGAATAACTTTTGTTACTTTATAGAAATTATAGAGACAGAATAACTTTTGTTACTTTATAGAAATTATAGAGACAGAATAACTTTTGTTACTTTATAGAAATTATAGAGACAGAATAACTTTTGTTACTTTATAGAAATTATAGAGACAGAATAACTTTTGTTACTTTATAGAAATTATAGAGACAGAATAACTTTTGTTACTTTATAGAAATTATAGAGACAGAATAACTTTTCTTACTTTATAGAAATTATAGAGACAGAATAACTATTGTTACTTTATAGAAATTATAGTGACAGAATAACTTTTGTTACTTTATAGAAATTATAGAGACAGAATAACTTTTGTTACTTTATAGAAATTATAGAGACAGAATAACTTTTGTTACTTTATAGAAATTATAGAGACAGAATAACTTTTGTTACTTTATAGAAATTATAGAGACAGAATAACTTTTGTTACTTTATAGAAATTATAGAGACAGAATAACTTTTCTTACTTTATAGAAATTATAGAGACAGAATAACTTTTCTTACTTTATAGAAATTATAGAGACAGAATAATTTTTCTTACTTTATAGAAATTATAGAGACAGAATAACTTTTCTTACTTTATAGAAATTATAGAGACATAATAACTTTTGTTACTTTATAGAAATTATAGAGACAGAATAACTTTTGTTACTTTATAGAAATTATAGAGACAGAAGAACTTTTCTTACTTTATATGAAATATAAAGCTTTTGAAGAACTTTTGTTATTTTATAGAAATTATAGAGACAGAAGAACTTTTGTTACTTATAGAAATTATACAGACAGAACAAGGTTTGCTATTTTTTCTAGAAAATTTAGCCACAGAAAAACATTTATTATATTGTATAAATTATAGAGACAGAAGAAATATTATTAGTTTAGACAAATTATAGCAAAAGATAAGCACTTGTTACTTTACATAAATTATAACGTCAGAAAGACGTGATGTTATTTATAAGAACCTTAAAACTTTTCTCTATAATGAGCACATTAGTAATTTTGATGCTAAGAGACATTTTTTTGTGTTACTAATCTATCCTTTTTTTGGTCTACCTTTTCTCAAGTTATTAACTATGTGACTATGTTCATTTTCTTTCTCATTCTTGATGATATGACTATGGTCTCAATAGTTCTGACAACACGGATGGTCTGTGTCTTACTTGTCAAAGCTGCTGACAACACGGATGGTCTGTGTCTTACTTGTCAAAGCTGCTGACAACACGGATGGTCTGTGTCTTACTTGTCAAAGCTGCTGACAACACGGATGGTCTGTGTCTTACTTGTCAAAGCTGCTGACAACACAGATGGTCTGTGTCTTACTTGTCAAAGCTGCTGACAACACGGATGGTCTGTGTCTTACTTGTCAAAGCTGCTGACAACACGGATGGTCTGTGTCTTACTTGTCAAAGCTGCTGACAACACGGATGGTCTTTGTCTTACTTGTTAAAGCTGCTGACAACACGGATGGTCTGTGTCTTACTTGTCAAAGCTGCTGACAACACGGATGGTCTGTGTCTTACTTGTCAAAGCTGCTGACAACACGGATGGTCTGTGTCTTACTTGTCAAAGCTGCTGACAACACGGATGGTCTGTGTCTTACTTGTTAAAGCTGCTGACAACATGGATGGTCTGTGTCTTACTTGTTAAAGCTGCTGACAACACGGATGGTCTGTGTCTTACTTGTCAAAGCTGCTGACAACACGGATGGTCTGTGTCTTACTTGTCAAAGCTGCTGACAACACGGATGGTCTGTGTCTTACTTGTTAAAGCTGCTGACAACATGGATGGTCTGTGTCTTACTTGTTAAAGCTGCTGACAACACGTATGGTCTGTGTCTCACTTGTCAAAGCTGCTGACAACACGGATGGTCTTTGTCTTACTTGTTAAAGCTGCTGACAACACGGATGGTCTGTGTCTTACTTGTCAAAGCTGCTGACAACATGGATGGTCTGTGTCTTACTTGTCAAAGCTGCTGACAACACGGATGGTCTGTGTCTTACTTGTCAAAGCTGCTGACAACACGGATGGTCTGTGTCTTACTTGTTAAAGCTGCTGACAACACGGATGGTCTGTGTCTTACTTGTCAAAGCTGCTGACAACACGGATGGTCTGTGTCTTACTTGTCAAAGCTGCTGACAACACGGATGGTCTGTGTCTTACTTGTCAAAGCTGCTGACAACACGGATGGTCTGTGTCTTACTTGTCAAAGCTGCTGACAACACGGATGGTCTGTGTCTTACTTGTCAAAGCTGCTGACAACACGGATGGTCTGTGTCTTACTTGTCAAAGCTGCTGACAACACAGATGGTCTGTGTCTTACTTGTCAAAGCTGCTGACAACACGGATGGTCTGTGTCTTACTTGTCAAAGCTGCTGACAACACGGATGGTCTGTGTCTTACTTGTCAAAGCTGCTGACAACACGGATGGTCTTTGTCTTACTTGTTAAAGCTGCTGACAACACGGATGGTCTGTGTCTTACTTGTCAAAGCTGCTGACAACACGGATGGTCTGTGTCTTACTTGTCAAAGCTGCTGACAACACGGATGGTCTGTGTCTTACTTGTCAAAGCTGCTGACAACACGGATGGTCTGTGTCTTACTTGTTAAAGCTGCTGACAACACGGATGGTCTGTGTCTTACTTGTCAAAGCTGCTGACAACACGGATGGTCTGTGTCTTACTTGTCAAAGCTGCTGACAACACGGATGGTCTGTGTCTTACTTGTCAAAGCTGCTGACAACACGGATGGTCTGTGTCTTACTTGTCAAAGCTGCTGACAACACGGATGGTCTTTGTCTTACTTGTTAAAGCTGCTGACAACACGGATGGTCTGTGTCTTACTTGTCAAAGCTGCTGACAACACGGATGGTCTGTGTCTTACTTGTCAAAGCTGCTGACAACACGGATGGTCTGTGTCTTACTTGTCAAAGCTGCTGACAACACGGATGGTCTGTGTCTTACTTGTTAAAGCTGCTGACAACACGGATGGTCTGTGTCTTACTTGTCAAAGCTGCTGACAACACGGATGGTCTGTGTCTTACTTGTCAAAGCTGCTGACAACACGGATGGTCTGTGTCTTACTTGTCAAAGCTGCTGACAACACGGATGGTCTGTGTCTTACTTGTCAAAGCTGCTGACAACACGGATGGTCTGTGTCTTACTTGTCAAAGCTGCTGACAACGTGGATGGTCTGTGTCTTACTTGTCAAAGCTGCTGACAACACGGATGGTCTGTGTCTTACTTGTCAAAGCTGCTGACAAGACGGATGGTCTGTGTCTTACTTGTCAAAGCTGCTGACAACACGGATGGTCTGTGTCTTACTTGTCAAAGCTGCTGACAACACGGATGGTCTGTGTCTTACTTGTCAAAGCTGCCTCATTCTAATAATCTTGAAGTTCTCTATTCTCCCTTGTTCTCTTATGTTTGGATTATCAGACGTCGATGACGATTTCAACAAACGTCACTCCGTCCAACAAGCAAAGTTCTTGTCTTTCAGAGGTCGTCCCTGACAATTGGTCGCTATATGAACTGTACAGGTTGTACACACAATCAGAATTGGTCGCTATATGAACTGTACAGGTTGTACACACAATCAGAATTGGTCGCTATAAGAACTGTACAGGTTGTACACAATCAGAATTGGTCGCTATAAGAACTGTACAGGTTGTACACACAATCAGAATTGGTCGCTATAAGAACTGTACAGGTTGTACACACAATCAGAATTGGTCGCTATATGAACTGTACAGGTTGTACACACAATCAGAATTGGTCGCTATATGAACTGTACAGGTTGTACACACAATCAGAATTGGTCGCTATATGAACTGTATAGGTTGTACACACAATCAGAATTGGTCGCTATAAGAACTGTACAGGTTGTACACACAATCAGAATTGGTCGCTATAAGAACTGTACAGGTTGTACACACAATCAGAATTGGTCGCTATATGAACTGTACAGGTTGTACACACAATCAGAATTGGTCGCTATAAGAACTGTACAGGTTGTACACACAATCAGAATTGGTCGCTATATGAACTGTACAGGTTGTACACACAATCAGAATTGGTCGCTATAAGAACTGTACAGGTTGTACACACAATCAGAATTGGTCGCTATATGAACTGCACAGGTTGCACACACAATCAGAATTGGTCGCTATATGAACTGTACAGGTTGCACAATGTAATACGGTTTTTTTTCGGATATCGAAAATCATGGTATTGAATGTTCGAAATGAAATAACTGATGGTTGCAAGTGTATCTTATTCAGTCCTAGATATGTCAACCTGTTTTCTCTATGGAATAGCCATTGCTATTAAAGTGGGATAATTTCATGACTCCTGACACATGACAAATGTGTAGTGTGCTCTTTGGACTTTCTCATTATGCACACACTGTCCACAACTAAATAAAAAAAAAAAAAAAAGGTAAAGTACCCCCCGTCACGCCAAGTGGTGTCTAGGGAATATGGTGTTAGAGACGATAAATTTTACAGACCTTCGGCACTTGATTTTTGAGTAATGTGGTCGGTATTACGCCCGTGCCGCTTCACTTTCCCAGAACACAATCCTATGCCCATAAAAGGCTGGGTGAACTCGGAAGCCGTCGGTTAGGATCGAACCCTATCTCTTGTCCTTTGTAGTAAAGTTCACTAACCACTGAACTATCGAGGCTCCATACACTGCAGTCAAACTTTGTATTGACGAAAGATTCTAGTTCATTTTTCCTTTCTTGCAATCTGTCTTATAAACTGATTGCTACCTTTCTTTTCATGCATTATGCTCTCGCCAATAACTACGAGTTTCATCGTCCGTCCTTAAATGAGCGTAAAATTGAAGTAAATATGCTTTGACATTCTTCTTCTACCTTTTTAGCTCCCATTGGAGCATAGGTCTTCAACAAACATTTTCCAAGTTATTCTGTTTTTTGCCATTCTTTTAAGATCATTCCATGTCTTCCCCATCATCTTCATCTCTGCTTCTATCTGTCTTGTCCAAGAATTCCTTGGTCTTCTTCTTTGTTTTTTCCTTTGGGGATTCCAAAAAAGGGCCTGTTGTGTAGTACTCTCAGTTGGCTATCCAGCGCCATC
The DNA here is from genome assembly GCA_032433765.1 of Megaustenia siamemsis. Taxonomy (NCBI): domain Eukaryota; kingdom Metazoa; phylum Mollusca; class Gastropoda; order Stylommatophora; family Ariophantidae; genus Megaustenia; species Megaustenia siamemsis. Next base: position 66,098,628 of record JAVIAB010000139.1, read on the forward strand.
GTCTTCGCTGTATCTCTTTATCCACTGGTACATTTTCATAATTCTATGTTAGTGATTTTGTCCTGCCATTTCCATCCTTTTATTCTGCGTAAGCATCCATTAATGAAATTCTGTATCTTCGTGATTGTCAATTGTTTTGTTCTCCATGTTTCACAGCCATATAATAGGACCGACTTAACATTTGAGTTGAAAATTTTTATTTTTGTATTTAACCTAATTTCTTTGGATTTCCATATGTTTCCCAGTGCAATGAAAGCTCCTCTTGCTATTGATATCCTTATTTTGCTATCTTTTTCTGTTCCTCCCTCTTTATCTATATTACTGCCCAGATATGTAAGATTGTACGTCTAATAGAGGTATTTCTCCTAGTTTTATTTGGTTATTGCCAACTGTATTAAATCTCATAATATTGGTCTTATCTCTATTAATCTTGAATCCTAGCTGTTGTGATCTCTCATCAAGTATGCTCATTTGATTCTGCATCTGTTGATTGCTGTGTGATAGGAGAGCTATGCCATCAGCAAAGTCTAAATCATCAAGTTGGTTGGTCAGTGACCACTGGATCCCATTTCTGTTGTTTTGAGGTATTTTCATAATCCAATCTATGGCCAGTAGAAAGAGAAATGGAGACAGAAGGCATCCCTGCCTTACTCCTGTCCTTATTTAAAATGCTTCTGTAAGCTGTCCTTCATGCACCACACTACATTTCGTTCCTTCATACATTTTTTTTATCAGGTTAATAAACTTTATGGGGATTCCGTAATGACTCAGCAACTTCCAAAGCATTCTTCTGTCTAAACTATCAAATGCCTTTTCGTAATCTATGAATCCAATATAAAGTGGGGATTTTAGTTCTAAACTTTGTTCAACTATTATACGTAGAGTAGTTATTTGAACAGCACATGATCTGTTCTTCCTAAAACCTGCTTGTTCACCTCTCAAATGTTTCTTTATGGCCTCTTTTAGTCTCTCCAGTAGAATACTGCTTAATATTTTTCCTGGCACTGATAGTAGCATAATTCCCCTATAATTTGTGCACTCCTGTAAACTTCATTTCTTTGGTAGTTTGATCATATAACCTTCTTTCCAGTCTTTAGGTATTTCTTCCCTCTCCCAAGTTTTATCTAGTAGATTATGTAACATCTTGGTAGAAGTGTTAATTCCTGTTTTGATGGCTTCCGAAGGAATTATATCTGGTCCTGTGGCTTTACCATTTTTTAATAGTTTGATGGCTTTCTTTATTTCTTCTTTACTTGGTATTCCACAGTTAACGTGTAACTCTTCTTCTGTTGGTAGTACATCTGGAGGATTATTTGAGCCGCGTCTATTCAAAAGTTCTTCAAAGTGCTCTTTCCATCTCTCCATTTGTTCCCTCATATTACAAAGCAAATTTCCTGTCTTATCTTTAATAAAGGCATAGATCTGTTTCTATTTTCCACTTAATTTCTTTGTGCTGTTGTACAGTTATTTCATATTCCCTTTATTTGCTGCTTCTTCTGCCTCTTTAGCTAGTTCATCTAAATATTTCCTCTTATCCCTTTTAATGCATCTTCTCACTTTTTTGTTCACCTCTGTGTATGCTTCCTGTGTCTTGGCTTTATTACTTCTTGTTTTGCTTTTATTTATGTCTGCTTTCTTGTTCTTTCTTTCTTTAATTTTATCCAGGGTATCTGCTGTCATCCACGCCTTATTCTGGACTTCTCTTTTCCCCAGTGTTTCTTCGCATGTCTCTTTCCATATATCTTTTACCTGTTTCCAATGATCTTCTATATTTATTGTATTTTCTAGTTGTTGGAGGACTTGGTATTTGTTTGATATTGTGATTGCGAATTTATCTTTAATTCCTTGTTCTTTAAGAAACCCTACATTGAAATACTTTCTACCCTTATTCGCTGTAGTATACCTTTTTAATTTAATGTTAAGTCTGGCTATCATAAGATGATGATCAGAAGCTACATCTGCCCCTCTATAAACTTTTACATCCTGTAGGGATGACTTAAACTTATTATTAATACATATGTGATCAATGTGATTTTCCGTTCTATGATCTGTTGACACCCATGTAGCTTTGTGTATTCTTTTATGTTGGAATATTATTCCTCCTAGGCTCTCTTGATTAAGGGCGCAGAAATTCACAAATATTTCTCCATTCTCATTTATATCTCCAAGTCCATGTTTTCCCATAATCTCTTCGAAGCCTCTGTTTTCTGATCCTAGTTTAGCATTTAGGTCTCCCATCAAGATTATAGTATCCTTGGCTCGCCTTGCATCCATCTGACATTGTAGCTGTTTATAGAAATCATCTTCAACTAAATCATCCTTATCGTTGGTTGGTGCATAGCATTGGATAATGTGTAATCTTATTTTGTTTTCGGTTCTTTTAAATGTTGCTCTCATTAGTCTCGGTCCTACTGCTTCCCGTTCTGTTAGTGTCTTCTGTGCATTCCTTGATAGCATTATAGCTACCCTTTCACTATGTTGTGCTCAAGGTTCCTGGTGTCCTGATGATAAAATCAACTCTCCTGTATTTAGTTTTATTCTGTCCGTTCCCAGCCATCTTGTTTCACACATTCCCAGAATATCTATCTTGTAGTTTGTCATTTCTGCTGCTACCTGAGCAGCTTTTCCCTGTTCGTTTAGGGTATGTACATTCCAGGTGCCAATTATGGAGGATTTCCTGGTAGACAAAGGGTGATTCGGCAACCCGGATTCCTTACGTCATAAGTCTCTTAGACAGAGAGCCCTTATCTTTCCTGGATGGCGTATTTACTTTTTCTCCCTTTGACTTGTCCATGTTTGTGAAGTTTTTTTCGGCCAAAACAGGCAACCTAGCATCGTATTTCGGGTATCTGATCGTCTTCCTACTTGATATAGTTTCGTTTGACTAGACTGGTAGGTTTGTAGGTCCTGCTTGATATAGTCTCGTTTGACTAGACTGGTAGGTTTGTAGGTCCTGCTTGATATAGTCTCGCTTGACTAGACTGGTAGGTTTGTAGGTCCTACTTGATATAGTCTCGTTTGACTAGACTGGTAGGTTTGTAGGTCCTGCTTGATATAGTCTCGTTTGACTAGACTGGTAGGTTTGTAGGTCCTGCTTGATATAGTCTCGTTTGACTAGACTGGTAGGTTTGTAGGTCCTACTTGATATAGTCTCGTTTGACTAGACTGGTAGGTTTGTAGGTCCTGCTTGATATAGTCTCGTTTGACTAGACTGGTAGGTTTGTAGGTCCTGCTTGATATAGTTTCGTTTGACTAGACTGGTAGGTTTGTAGGCACACCTTTAGGAGGTTGTGTAGGATGTGTTCTGGTTCGTCCATTCTAAAGCAGGCAGTCAGAAATAAATGGCAAGTCACTGTCAGCTAAGGTGTTGTTATCATTTACATTATGTGATTCTGCTCTAAATGTGGCAGCAAATGCTGCTGCTAATAGTTTGTCCGTTCCTTATGTTCACAAAGTGGTTTCCTCATTGCTTCTTGTTTTATTTCATGCAAACCGTGAGTCATTAGAAAATGAATATTTCCTCCCTACGTCTTTGAATGAAAGAATGAAAGCACTTTAAACATACGCAGCAGAGTGGAAGTCAAACAAGCCTGTAGTTGTAAACAGTAAAGTGAGAGTTGTAAACAGTGAGTGAATTCGAAATTAATTACTTGTCAAAAAACAACATAGATTTCAGTGAGAATTAATCATGAGTGTATCAATGGTCTGTGACACATACAGGTAAATGAAGAAATAAATAAATTATGAGAGTGTGCTGCCATAGATTCCAATACATTTGGTCATTTATCGTAACGGACAGAATCTACTAGAATATGTACGTAATCGCTTATATCATCGACATACATTTATAGAGAAACATTTGCTTTTATAAGGAAATCTGAAAAAAGAATAGGAATGACCAAAAATAATTCAGTACAGTTAGCTATAGTTTATTAAATGCAAATTAAATCAAACAATGGAGACATATTGGGAATAAGCTAAAAACGGGCAGCAAACTATAACTGACTGTTGAGTGATGACGTTTCATCATCATCATTGAGTGCCGTCTCCGCAACGAAGGTTGGCTACCATGGAGCGCCATTTTGCTCTATCTCTTGCTTTGATGGTGCAAGTTGTCATCGGTTGGTTTGTCCATCTTTTGATGTTACTCGTCCATGTTAATCTTGGTCTGCCTCTGCCTCTTTTACCTTGTATTTTCCCCTCCAGGATCACTTTCAGTAGGCTGTTGTGTCTTTTAACATGGCCTAAGAATCGCATTTGTCTTGTTCTAATTGTGTTCAGAAGTTCTCTTTTCATTTTTAGTTGTTTTAAGACTTTGTCGTTTGTTTTCTTTTCCTTCCATCCAATTCTACCTATTCTTCTATATATCCACATTTCAAAGGCTTCAATTCTCTGTTCTGTTTTCTTGTCTAATGTCCATGTTTCAGCACCATATAGGAATATTGAGAAGATGTAACATTTTGCTATTCTTAGTTTTAGCTCTGGTGTTATTTGTTTTGATGTTAGTATGTCCTTCATGACATTAAAATTACTTTTTGCCATTCCTATTCTTTTGTTTATTTAAGTTGTACATTTTCCATCACTGGTTATAGTATGTCCAAGGTAGTTATAGTTCTGAACTGTCTCAAGGTCTATTCCTTCAATTTTGATATTCACTTGTGGGTTTTGAGTATTTTCTTTGTTTATGATCATAGTTTTAGTCTTTTTGATATTCATATCTAGTCCATATTTTTTGCTTGTCGTGTTTATTTCATTAAGTAATTGTTGTAGGTCTTTAGGATTTTCTGCTAGTAGTACGGTATCGTCAGCATATCTTAGGTTATTGATTATCTTTCCATTAATTTGTAGGCCTGGCATCTCTATGATGTTTTTAAAGATTTGCTCAGTGTATAGATTGAACAAGCTTGGTGATAGGATGCATCCTTGTCTTACTCCTCTTTTTATATCAATGGGTGTAGAGAATTCTTTGTTATATTTTATTATTGCTGTTTGCTCCCAGTATAGATTGCATATTAGTCGTATATCCATGTCATCTAGATGTATCTCTTTTAGGCATTCTATAAGTTGTTTGTGGTGTACTCTATCAAAAGCTTTGGTGTAGTCTATGAAGCAGGCATATATTGGTTTGTTTACTTCTGTGTATTTTTCGATGACGTTTAGTTCAGTAAAAACCAGGATTGATAAAGATTTTATTTAAAATCCTCGTGGTTGCCCTCTACTACGTTAAAGCGTTGCGGCCCAGTAGTAGCCTTCTTCGGGAACACAGGCAATTTAGACAAACATAATGTAGATGCGAACAAAAGATAATAACAAAATAATCAACATAGGTATGGCCCTTTTCGTCCTGTCAGACGGTCTAGTGGAGGGTATTGTGTATTTTTTGAGGTTTTGTTTTTGTCGAACAGCTTCTCTCGTGGCTAATTCTACCAATGTTTAGCAAACACACACGGCCACAGAATGAACAAGTCAGGCCCACTGGTCCACACGATTTTACATTCTTTTTTAATGAGTCTTTTCTCTTCTAAGTGTTGCCTTAGCACTGTCTCAAATGATGTTATATCATTCCTTATACATGCTCTCCATGATGTGCGATCACTAGCCAGATGTTCCCAGTCATTTTCAAAGATGGAGAAGTCATTCAGAGATGATTTACAGATATCTCTATATCGTAGGTTAGGTCTGCCGATTTGTCTTTTTCCGTGTATTAGTTCACCATATAGTATTTGCCGGACAAAATAACCAATTTATCAGTTCTGTAACGTACTAAGACCCAACAATCAAGTCGATGCTCAGAAGTCGAAGACTAAGATGGCTGGGGCACGTCCAGCGAATGAAAGAAAAACGCTTCAACATAGTTACATAGGTAAAAATAAGAAATATAAGACTTGTCTATGTGCGACCAGTCAGACGGCCAAAAACTACCAGGGTTTGTATCATTTGTCTGTGCTCCTAAAGAACCTTTTTATTTTTTTTTTACTTTGCGCGTCGTATTATCTTTGTGTGGTCGTCATTGTAACTCTCTAGCAGTACTTTGCATTAGTTTCGTTGCGGTCATTCAAATATCACAACTCGCCGTATACCTCGACACAATGACACCTGCGCCCTATTAACGCTATTTCTTGATAGAAAGGGTCTAAAAAAGATGGTTATGGTTATGGTTATGGTTATGGTTATGGAATGCTCCGGTATCACTGCAAACGAATTCAAATCCATAATGCTCAACTGCCCGTGACAGTGGAATCATCGGAATTACTAACTTATCTCCCAAACAAAGAAAGGTAACTGTAGTCCCCATCGTAGTAGTCTCAGCTTACGCCAAAAGACATAAGGCGAAACCGCACAGAAAGTGAACACAGCCAACTGTTCATTGTCATACGATACCATCATTCATCGTAAACAATTGGAATATCGAAACATGATCAAAACGTATGAGACACACAGCGAACGGTGTGCATAGAGCACTTAACTCAGTAGCTCCAGCAACAAGCCGGACTTGGAATATGAGGAAACTGCAACACGGAAGATATTTTCATACACAGCCTTCAATGGTTCCTGCCGCCTATCCACGATATTGACCGAAAGTTCACGTCTTCTTGAAAATGATGATTGTCATATTTTTTAAAATGTATAGCGCTTGATAATGTTAGGACATCGTTTTTGACTCCAATTCCGAGTTAGTCGTCTGATTATCCCCGTCGCACATCAAACAGCAGACCGTAAGATCTTCCCGCAATGTGAATTTGTGGAAATTATAAACCACGTATTGAAATTATAAAAAATTACATGTCTACCCGGAGGCGAAGGCGCACCTCGCAGCACCAGAGCTGAAAGGTATCAGCGACCCACAGCTGATGGCTTGCGCCAGGATCGGTGAATCAGAACCAACCAGACCCTACTCCACCTCTCCGTGGTGCCTCTATTACCAGACTAACCTGTCTAGTCTGGCCAAGCGAGTAGGGAAGACAACCTGGTTCTCAAAAATGTCTCCCTGAATTCGGATGTGTTGGGCCTAAAGGCGCAAATATACTGCAAGCTACAAAACAACACAGACACGCCCACCTAACGTCCTTTCAAGGGCGAATGATGAAGAGTGTTCGCTTTTAGTCCTCAGGCGAACGCAGCAAGCAAGTATGTGTCTACCCTAGATCTCACAGTAGCCCTCTTGAATCTAGACAACATCCTTCCTGACTAACATGAAACTCCTAGAGTCACTCCGGTGCTGGAAAGTCATGAATAAAGATCTTTCATTTCGTATTTCAACATTAGCGTATGGCCGGTCTATGGGTATACGATGAGCCATTATGATGACGTAGCACACACAACAATGGCTGCATTGAAAAAATTGAAACTGAAACAGACGCCAAATAGGAACAGTTTTATAATAATTGAAATAAAATATATAAGGCATAACCCATAATTGGTGACTTTACAAGAAGATCAAGCTGAATGAAAATGGACAGAAACTATACAGACAGGACAAACGATAGACAATGAGAAGTCTGTAGAAATGAATTAAGAACGCCAGAAACAGAAAGTGAGGGAGATGTAGTGACATTAAACTTCGATGACCAACCTATTACTCAATTAACCAGAATGAACCCCCACACACCATCTTTGGACATTTCCACATGAGCAATGAACAACTTGGTAATGTCTCTAAAAATCAAATTATTTTATTCTGAAATGGAGATGATTGCCTCAAGTAACTTTGAAGAAATATTTCCTACTGTTCTGTTCTTCGAATACTCATTTTGATTGAGAACATGTTCTTTGAAGCTCGAAACATAATGTGTTTAATGTGCAATCAATCTATCTCTTTCTCTGTCTATGATTACATATTGGTCTCGGGGTATATTGTGATTTTTCAAGTCGTTAGCGCGGAGATGTTCCGACGTAATTATTCGTTGTCAGCTGTCTCTTGTGTCTAGCTGTCTCTTGTGTCTAGCTGTCTCTTGTGTCTAGCTGTCTCTTGTGTCTAGCTGTCTCTTGTGTCTAGCTGTCTCCTGTGTCTAGCTGTCTCTTGTGTCTAGCTGTCTCTTGTGTCTAGCTGTCTCTTGTGTCTAGCTGTCTCTTGTGTCTAGCTGTCTCTTGTGTCTAGCTGTCTCAGATGTGGCCAAGTCAAGAACCGTTAATTCCCTACTATTTTCATTCCAGATAGTTCTCTGTGTGTTTCTAATGTTGCACTTCTTTTACATGTTCCTGTATGATGGTCTTCAAGACCTGACCGGCGTGCTATGTGGTAGTATCATATCGTCTTACATTTCTTCTCTCTGATAGGATCATCGTATTAGCACATTTCTTCACTCTGATAAGATCGTTCTATTGACACATTTCTTCACTCTGATAAGATCCTTCTATTGACACATTTCTTCTCTCTGATAGCATCATCGTATTGGCATATTTCTTCACTCTGATAAGATCATCCTATTGACACATTTCTTCTCTCTGATAGCATCATCGTATTGGCATATTTCTTCTCTCTGATAGCATCATCGTATTGGCATATTTCTTCACTCTGATAAGATCATCCTATTGACACAAATCTTCACTCTGATAAGATCATTCTATTGACACATTTCTTCACTCTGATAAGATCATCCTATTGACTATCTGCTGGAAGCATGTGACATCATTGAAGATGACGTCATGGGACGCACCAAAATGGCTGCTTATTTATATTCGAGCCATGGACTAATCAATGTTTACTTTGAACACCACGATATCTGCTATTGCAGCGAGTTGGCAGATTTGTGAAAATGTATTCAAGGGTTTGAACATAAATGTTTGTTCACAGTTCGTTAACCTTCGCTGTAGATAAAGTCTTTAATTTGATGGATTCGTTTGTGACCTTGGTAGCTAAGGACCTAACTTGTGCAAACGGATGGCATTTGCAAGGATCATTTTGAATCTATGAAGTGGGCTCATTTTGTGTTTAACTCAAAAGCATATGTGCTTTTTAACCAAAGACCTTTTTTGATGGACTCAAGGAAGATATCCCCGATGGAAGAATAAATTGTACTATTAGTCCCATAAATGATTCGCTTCCAGAGGTTTATGATGTACACAAAGCAGTTTTGTCATTGCAAGTGAATAATGTCCACACCTATAATTCGTCAGGATTGTGTAGCAGCAGCAGCTTTATAGCGAACACAGAAAACATCATAGGATTGCGCTGTTCTGAAACAGCTATGCCATGCTACTCTAGAATTGCCTTTAATGGGATTACTGTGACCACAAACCACTCTCCATGTGTGTGCCACATATCTACGCCCCAGAAAGAAATACCGAATACAACATCATATGCCGTCTGTGATATTAATGACCACAGACCAGGAGCCTCCTGTATGATACAACTGTTGCACCAAGCGCTTCAACATCAGAGCCAGATCTATGGAATGTTAATCTGACATTGTTCTTGAATGATGTCCAAGTTAATGAGACATCAGAATCGTTTGGCAGCAGCTACAAGAAGGGAGCAGAGAACATCAAGTTCTGCTGCTATAAAGGAGACTTGCCTTGTTATCACAGAATTGCCTTAAATGGGATCACTGTAGTTGAAAATTTCTCCTCTTGTGTAAACTACACATTCACATCCAAGAGTGAATCAGTGAAGGTCACAAAATCATATTCTCTCTGTGGTTTTACTAACTACAGGTCAGGTGGCTTCTGTTGGAGTGGAAATGATAACTTACGACCACTGTGTGTCTATATGTTTGGAATTGGAGTCATCAACGATCAACAACATCATCTAGTGCTACGACGATCATCATTTTCGGGTGGACGCGAACTTCCATTGTATATGGTGGATAGGCGGCAGGAACCATTGAAGGCTATGTCTGAAAAGTGTTCCTTGTTGCAGTTTCCTCATATTCCAAGTCCGGCTTGTTGCAGGAGCTACTGAGTTAAGTGCTCTGTGCACACCGTGAGCTGTGTGTCTCATCCGTTTTGATCCTGTTTCGATATCCCGCTTGTTTACGATGAATGATGATATCGTATGACAGGGAACAGTTGGCTGTGTTCACTTTCTGCGCGGTTTCGCCTTATGTCTTTTGGCGTGTGCTGAGACTGCTACGATGGGGACTACAGTTACCTTTCTTTGTTTGGGAGAAGTGTTAGTAATTCGGATGATTCCACTGGCACAGGCGGTTGAGCAATTATGAATTTTAATTCGTTTGCAGTGATACCGAGGCCTTCCATAACCAATAACCAATAACCAATAACCAATGTGACATATTAGTTGTGATGCTTTGATGCGCTGGAAGGTTTTACCGTATACACATACATATTTGTTTCTTTTTGTATGCTCACCCTTTAACATGGACATTCACAATTTTCTGCCTTACACTAATTTGTCATTGATATTATTTGTATTTGCGGGCATTGTCGTTTCTGTCATTTCACTTTTACTGAAAACTAAAATGTATACTATTGCAGATTTAGAGAATAACGCACATCGTTTAAATTCAGTGGCGTAGCGTGGGTAAGTAGTCTGGTGGGCGGCGTAAACATTCCTAGGGGGTGCTCAAATTCAGAAGAAAGTAATAATAAATAAACAATAACGGGTTAGGGTTACGCGAGTATGTCTGCATGATGTTGGCCATCATTGTCAATAACAAGGGTGTCAGATGAAATGGAGATACATATATCTATCTATCTATTGTCCTTTCGAGCCGAAAACAGCACATAGGGCAGAACCACAATCTCAAAAACAGAAACCTTGCGTGCCAAAATGGCACATATTGCAGAGATCACTGCTGATAGATATATACTACTATTAAAATATATTTACATAGATATTGCTGATAAAATGGAGATACATAAATATTGCTAATAAAATAGCTCCGTGTTTTGTGGAAGAGATTACTTGTGAGTCGGCCTCTTTATTGATGTTTTTGCTCACATTTTGCACCAACTTTAAGCATTATACAGCGACAGGATTAACGGTCTGCAACATGATTGCCCCATCAATCACACAAGCAAGCGTTAACGGCATCTTTATGGGCTCTCACATTTTTGTCTGCTTGCTACGATGTGATCATCTATCTTCTTGAATGTCATTGCAAAGTAGCTTTATTGGTATATTGCTATATTGTTATGTTGCTATGTTGCGTTGTTGGTATATTGCTATATTGGCATAGTGCTGTTGTGGCGTATTGTTACATTGTTATATTGGTATATTGACATATTGCTGTATTAGTAGATTGTTATGTTGGCATAGAGCTGTATTGGTATATTGTTATATTGGTATATTGGTATATTGGTATATTGACATAGTGATGTATTAGTATATTGCTGTATTGTTATATTGGTATATTGCAATATTGGTATATTGGCATAGTGATGTATTAGTATATTGTTATATTGGTATATCCCTGTATTACTATATTGGTATATTGCTGTATTGCTATATTGGTATATTGCTGTACTGGTATGTTGGTATATTGTTATATTGCTATATCGACATAGTGATGTATTAGTATATTACTGTATTGCTGTATTGGTATATTGCTGTATTGCTGTATTGCTATATTGTTATAATGCTTTATTGATATGTTGCTATATTGGTATTTTTGCACAATATTGATATATTGCTTTACTGGTATATATAGAAGATCATTAGGCATGCAAAACACAAGTGTTATATTTATTCACAATGACAACACAGTTATCTAATATGTTATTCATGGTTATATAAAGTTCATTATTTATTCAATGTTTTTTTTCTGAAATTGATATTTCTCCAAACTCCAATATCAAATCTGTCCTTTATACCCTGTGAAACATGGAGAACAAAATTGACAATCACGAAGACAGTCTTTCATTAATATATCTATGCACAGGCTAAAAGGATGGAGACGGCAAGACACAATCACTAACTTAGAATATGAGAAAGTAAGTAAAAAAAAAGTAAAGTACCCCCGTCACGCCAAGTGGTGTATAGGGAATATGGTGTTAGTGACCATAAATTTTACAGACCTTCGGCACATGATTTTTGGGGTAATGTGGTCGGTATTACGCCCGTGCCGCTTCACTTTCCCAGAAAAAAATCTGGTACCCATTAAAGGCTGGGTGAACCCGGAAGCCGTCGGTTGGGATCGAACCCTACCCCTTGTCCTTTGTAGTCCAGTTCACTAACCACTGAGCTATCGCGGCTCCCTTATGAGAAAGTGTCAGACAAATATCAGTGGACAAACATATAAGACAAAGACAAAGGCGTTGGATAGGATACATACTGAGGGAGCCACCTATGAGAAAGGCCAAAATATACTCGGAGAAGATAAGTGGAAACAAATGTGAAGAGGACGTGGAAGACATGGAATGATCTTAAAATAATGGCAAGAAACAGAACGACTTGGAAAGTGGTTGTTGGAGACCTATGCTCCACATGGAGTTGAAAGCAAAAATCAGAATCTCCATCAAGTGTGAAATAAATGAGATATTTGGCTATTTTAAGTCAATGACTACCAAATAACAGTGAGAAGGCTCAAACGAAATTAATTTAATCAACTGGAAATAAATGGGGGATAAATTCAATAGAAACAAGCAGTTTACACCTCTAAAGAAGAGGACAATCAATAATCTTTCAAATTAAAACGGGTCACAACAGACCAGAACACACTGTTTCAAAATTTCAGAATTAAAGAGAATGATCTCTGAACATTTGTCAGTTTCTGGAACATGCAAAGCACAGTCCCCGGTCGTGCAGTTGGAGAGAATCAGTGGCAATTAGCAGCAGCTCATGGGACACGATTTGTGGCGCTCTAGAAGTCGGCACTTCCTTGTTTGGATATTATTGACGTCCATGTCTAGCATCCCTAGGCCCGTAACAAAAGAGCGACGAAAAATCATAAACAAAAGAAATAGAATGTTTGTTGAGCAAAAATAAGCCAAGCTCACAAGAGACTAATCTTGCTGGAACAATACACTTTTCACTTGACACGTTATTTCTGCACTCAACGTGCGAGACAGTCATGCATATCAATTGAGAGATAGTGAAGGTCATAGCTACGGTTGATCCCATTACTAATCATTTGAGAAGCTAAAGAAGATTGGCTATAGCACAGATGTCAAGAAATTAACAAATAACAACAATTCAGACGCACAGTTCATGCATAATCAATTAAACAAATTATTAGGAAGAAAAGAAGTCAAAACTTTAGGATGTGTAACATTTAAAAAATGGAAATTTAATAATGGAGAAGAGAAGATAGGTGAAAATGGATGCGGAGTATATGTCAACTCTATGACGATGAAAGACCAGACCTAAACAATTCAAACAATGGTACAGGACCACAAAGAATACAGAGTGTAGTGGAAGTGGCAATCCAAAATGAACAGAAGCTAAGCTTCAGGTCCTGATAAAATAACAGTCGCAGAGATAAATTCATTAGGAGAACTGAGAGTACAAGTCAGAACACAATTACCCAATGATTGTCAGGTTAGAATGTAAGTAGAGCATCTACACCTGCGTTTACTCTTCATCTTCATCATTCTCTCAAGTTTCTCTAGACCATATTTTCCAATCCTACTTTTTCTCCAGACCACATCTTTCAATCCTACATTTTCTCTAGACCATTTCTTATAATCCTAAATTTTCTCCAGACCATTTCTTTCAATCCTACATTTTCTCCAGACCATTTCTTTCAATCCTACTTTTTCTCCAGACCATTTCTTTTAATCTTACATTTTCTCCAGACCATTTCTTTCAATCCTACTTTTTCTCCAGACCATTTCTTTCAATCCTACTTTTTCTCCAGACCATTTCTTTCAATCCTACATTTTCTCCAGACCATTTCTTTCAATCCTACTTTTTCTCCAGACCATTTCTTTCAATCCTACTTTTTCTCCAGACCATTTCTTTTAATCCTACATTTTCTCCAGACCATTTCTTTCAATCCTACTTTTTCTCCAGACCAGTTCTTTCAATCCTACATTTTCTCTAGACCATATTTTCCAATTATCTTTTTCTCCAGACCACATCTTTCAATCCTACATTTTCTCTAGACCATTTCTTTCAATCCTACTTTTTCTCCAGACCATTTCTTTTAATCCTACATTTTCTCCAGACCATTTCTTTCAATCCTACTTTTTCTCCAGACCAGTTCTTTCAATCCTACATTTTCTCTAGACCATATTTTCCAATTATCTTTTTCTCCAGACCACATCTTTCAATCCTACATTTTCTCTAGACCATATTTTCCAATCCTACTTTTTCTCCAGACCACATCTTTCAATCCTACATTTTCCCTAGACCATATTTTCCAATCCTACTTTTTCTCCAGACCATTTCTTTCAATCCTACATTTTCTCCAGACCATTTCTTTCAATCCTACATATTTTCCAGACCATTTCTTTCAATCCTACATTTTCTCCAGACCATTTCTTTCAATCCTACATTTTATTCAGACCATTTCTTTCAATCCTACATTTTCTCCAGACCATTTCTTTCAATCCTACTATTTCTCCCTCCAGACCATTTCTTTCAATCCTACATTTTCTCCAGACCATTTCTTTCAATCCTACATTTTATTCAGACCATTTCTTTCAATCCTACATTTTCTCCAGACCATTTCTTTCAATCCTACTATTTCTCCAGACCATTTCTTTCAATCCTACATTTTCACCAGACCATTTCTTTCAATCCTACTTTTTCTCCAGACCATTTCTTTCAATCCTACATTTTCTCTAGACCATATTTTCCAATCCTACTTTTTCTCCAGACCATTTCTTTCAATCCTACTTTTTCTCCAGACCACATCTTTCAATCCTACATTTTCTCCAGACCGTTTCTTTCAATCCTACTTTTTCTCCAGACCATTTCTTTTAATCCTACATTTTCTCCAGACCATTTCTTTCAATCCTACTTTTTCTCCAGACCATTTCTTTCAATCCTACTTTTTCTCTAGACCATATTTTCCAATCCTACTTTTTCTCCAGACCATTTCTTTCAATCCTACATTTTCTCTAGACCATATTTTCCAATCCTACTTTTTCTCCAGACCATTTCTTTCAATCCTACTTTTTCTCCAGACCACATCTTTCAATCCTAAATTTTCTCCAGACCATTTCTTTTAATCCTACTTTTTCTCCAGACCATTTCTTTTAATCCTACATTTTCTCCAGACCATTTCTTTCAATCCTACTTTTTCTCCAGACCATTTCTTTCAATCCTACTTTTTCTCTAGACCATATTTTCCAATCCTACATTTTCCCCAGACCATTTCTTTCAATCCTACTTTCACAAAACTGTTTTAACCTCTGCACAAATTAATGAAGGTCATCGATAAAGGAAGAAATATAACAGTAGGCACACACACGAATATCTACTAAAATATATCACTGTAACAATCCCGAAGAGGTCCTTTTACGCCGATTGCCAAGACCATCGCAATGTTAGTTAATATTAGTTAATGTTAGTTAATATTAGTTAACAATATATATTAACAAAATTAAACCAGAAATAAGTGAGGAACAATGTGGATTTGTGGAAGGAAAGGCACCAGTAGTGCAATATGTATCATGAGAACATTGATAGAAGGAGCTTTAAAAGTAAAGAAAGATCTAGACATGTGCTTCACAGACTATACAAAATCATTTGACAAAGTAAAGAAAGATCTAGACATGTGCTTCACAGACTATACAAAATCATTTGACAAAGTAAAGAAAGATCTAGACATGTGCTTCACAGACTATACAAAATCATTTGACAAAGTAAAGCATGCATCAATATGAAGGAGAAAATAAACATTGTTGGCAAAAATCAGAGAATCATAAACAAAAACATATATTAACAACAAACAGCAGCCATAAGAACTAGCAACCATACAAGACAGTTGCAATACATAAAATAAGGAGTCAGACAAGGTTGTGTTCCGTCGCCGGATTGGCTCTCACTTGACAGCAAACATATGAGAACAATAGTAGACAAAACAGGAATTAAAGTTCGCAATCACAACATAATTGACGAAATCAAGATGACACAATTTTAACAGCAATGGTATTAACCTAAACAGTAAGAAAACAGAAGTCATGGTCGTAATGCTTGTGTGTAGGGATAGTTGTGCAACTTCAGCCTCTCGCCAGGATCCACTTAATTCAGCAGAAACTGGAAAAAAAGAATGGTCCATGTAATGTTGCTGTACATAGAGCTGCTGCTGGGAATTACTTTCTACCAGTTTGGACTTTGTGAGTTTTATTCACGATACCCGTCTGGTTCGTATGCATAGACAGACAAGTATTGATCCTTAAGCAAGTTCGGCTGCTCTCATCTGATTTAGCAAGCGAGTTAAAGCCATTTCCAAAGGTATGGCCGAAGTGGATGTGAGAGTTAATCACCATCAAGTACTAAGCCTGCTGGCGTAGGTGATCATGTCTCTCCACAACTTTCGATCACGACAGTTATTTATCATTTCTATTGTTGACCCTCTGCCACGCCATCCTCTTAAGTTGTCTGGTATCTTTTCTCTTTACTTCCCTCTATCTCTTCGTCCCACAATTTTCCCAGTTGTTACAATATATTACAGTTATTCTCTTCTCATTACATGGCCAAAAAATGATGATTGTTTCTTCCTAATATAACTAAAGAAGCTAATAAAACCAGATATAAGACATGGCTGGAAAGAAAACGGGGTAGGAGCAGACCAACAGAGAAGACTTGGTTTCAAAACATGAAAGAAACCTTGAACATAAGAACAGAAGTGGGAGATCTGACAAGAGATAGAGATTCTTGTCTACGGTTTGTGATGAATGCCATTTTATGAACAGTACAAGCAACTAGATGATGATTGACTGTTTCCTTGACTGACATTTTGCTTGAATGACTTTGGTCCTTGTTGACATTTGCCTAAACATTTTTTTACCGTTCAACTTCTAATTAACTTGTTGCCTTTTAACCTGTTACCTTATTAATTTGTTACTTTATTAACGGTTGCCTTATTAACTCTGTACTCTAGGAACCCTCTCCTCTTAATTAGCTTGTTGCATTTTTTTACTTCAATGTAAATACTTGCTCACGAGTTCCCGTACCCCCTCACTCACTAAATGTGACGCAGTCACCGCAGGGAAGTGACTTTTGTCCTTGTATTTCTTTCTTGAGTATCTAGCATATTATCGCCATTAGATTTTAATATATTTGTGTGCTGTTGTTTAGTATTCCAGCTGAAGGCCTGCTTGGCCGAAACGTCGATTTTTGTTTTGTTACTCAGCTATCACCATACAACTTGTTTCTCCCTTTTTTTAAAAAATTGTCATTATTATCATCCACTTTACAGCATCTACGCATCTCTATGCATCTTGATGTCTCTACTCCATCACTTAATGTGAGCTTACCGCCCAGCCAGACAGCCGGTCGTCTCCTAAATCAGATAGTTTTACCAGCTAGTCTCCTTCAATCCCTAATCAAAATATATCTGTGCCATCTGACGTATGATTGTGGCAATCTCTGATGCATTAATGTCAGTTCTCCCCCGCCCTTTGCTATTTATATGCTAATGTCTCCAAAACTGATTCCCCGCGATGACATTTCGATGTCATCTATACACTATATTTGTGACACGCCTATCCATGACGATGACATATAAGGTAGCACGCATGCTACTCTTTCACTTTAAAAGAACGTGTATCTCTTCATATAGACAACGTGTTTAGAAATCATTCAATCCATGTCGCAAATGAGACTGTATAAATTGTTACGTTATGTTAGGATCATTATCACTGCACTTTGGACACATCTATAGGTGCTCCAATCTTCTCCTAAAGATGTTCATCAGCACACAGCCACTAACTGTGCCAGTTCAGTGTTAGTTGACTGTTTCTTTCATTCGTTCAAAATATTATTCTGTTCTGACTCTGCTAATCTTCATCCAAAGTTCAAGCAGACTAGAATAAATTGTGTTAGAAAAATCAACGCAAATAGTATCTTATCTTATCTTATCTTATCTTATCTTATCTTATCTTATCTTATCTTATCTTATCTTATCTTATCTTATCTTATCTTGGTTCTTTCCAACCCTAGCTTGTCTTGTCCTGGTTTATCTTGTAATGTCCTGGTCTTTGATCGTCTGCATTTCTGTAAGAAATCCCTTCTTCTTTATTATTCCACTTTGCCCTGCTTTGTCTTGCCATTTTCTATCTTGTTTTGTCTTTATTGATTTGTCTCTCTCTATCGCTCTTTCTCTCTATCTCTGACACTTTTTCTGTATACATGTTTATCATTCTCTCTCTATCGCTCTTTCTCTCTATCTCTGACACTTTTTCTGTATGCATCTTTATCATTCTCTCGCTCTCTCTCTCTCTATCCCTGACACTTTTTCTGCATGCATCTTTATCATTCTCTCTCGCTCTCTCTCTCTCTATCTCTGACACTTTTTCTGTATGCATGTTTATTACTCTCTCTATCTCTCTCTCTATCTCTCTCTCTCTCTCTCTCTTTCTCTTGCTTTCTCTCTATCTCTGACACTTTTTCTGTATGCATGTTTATTACTCTCTCTCTCTCACTCTATCTCTGACACTTTTTCTGTATGCATGTTTATTACTCTCTCTATCACTCTCTCTCTCTCTCTCTCTCTTTCTCTCTCTTTCTCTCTATCTCTGACACTTTTTCTGTATGCATGTTTATTACTCTCTCTATCTCTCTCTATCTTTGACACTTTTTCTGTATGCATGTTTATCATTCTCTCTCGCTCTCTCTCTCTCTACCTCTGACACTTTTTCTGTATGCATCTTTATCATTCTCTCTCGCTCTCTCTCTCTCTCTCTCTCTCTATCTCTGACACTTTTTCTGTATGCATCTTTATCATTCTCTCTCGCTCTCTCTCTCTCTCTCTCTACCTCTGACACTTTTTCTGTATGCATCTTTATCATTCTCTCTCGCTCTCTCTCTCTCTCTCTATCTCTGACACTTTTTCTGTATGCATGTTTATCATTCTCTCTCGCTCTCTCTCTCTCTCTCTACCTCTGACACTTTTTCTGTATGCATGTTTATCATTCTCTCTCGCTCTCTCTCTCTCTCTCTCTATCTCTGACACTTTTTCTGTATGCATCTTTATCATTCTCTCTCGCTCTCTCTCTCTCTCTACCTCTGACACTTTTTCTGTATGCATGTTTATCATTCTCTCTCGCTCTCTCTCTCTCTCTACCTCTGACACTTTTTCTGTATGCATCTTTATCATTCTCTCTCGCTCTCTCTCTCTCTATCTCGGATACTTTTTCTGTATGCATCTTTATCATTCTCTCTCGCTCTCACTCTCTCTCTCTACCTCTGACACTTTTTCTGTATGCATGTTTATCATTCTCTCTCTCTCTCTCTCTCTCTCTCTCTCTCTCTCTTGCTTTCTCTCTACCTCTGACACTTTTTCTGTATGCATGTTTATCATTCTCTCTCTCTCTCTCTCTTTCTCTTGCTTTCTCTCTATCTCTGACACTTTTTCTGTATGCATGTTTATCATTCTCTTTCTCACTTGCTCATTTTCTCACTAACCTATTTTGTCTTAACATTACAACCGTTTCTATTTCTTTCGCTCACCCTCTTTCTTTCTTTCTGTAATTTTCTTGTCTGCATCTCTCTTTCTCCTTCTCTCTTACCCTTATCTTTTTCTTTATCTCTGCTACTTTTATCCATCTGCTCTCTCTTTCTCATCTTTCTGTTGTTTTTTCCTCTTACCCTTTTCTATGTCTCCCTCCTTCTTTCTATCTCATCCTTTCACACTGAACCTCTCTATCGCAATCCACCAGCTCCCCCCTCCCCATAGATCACATACACATAATGTAAAGAAGATTCCTTTTGTCTTTATTTAGAGGCAAGAATCGATTCAAAGCTCTGAATTATTCTGTGGACGAGGGTTAATGATTGACATGGCCTGCTACAGTTTAGATGCAGATGACGCAGTTCACAGCTACAGACCCGCATATAGGACCGGCACAAACTTAATTTCTCCCTTAGAGCGGTGTTTTTGGACATCTTTCATCGTCCCTTCGACTGTTAGCCACTCTATCGCGTTAACTCTTTTCTATTCGCAGCCGAATAATGTTATTATTACAGAGGCTTCCACATTTTCCTCCCACTGGATCGCATCATTGAAATGAAATGTGTTCATAACTCATCACATATTATAGTAATTAGAAATGTCTTCAAAGCAAATACAAATATAAACAATTAAACATTTATTAGAAAACGATATATTATGTTACGTCGACGACTATGTGATCTATTGTATGTGTTTCCTCATACAGCAGATGGAAGCAAGTGTAGAGAAGTGCTTACACAACTGGTCCACTGCGAACAAGCGGTTGCGTTCATTCAAATAACCAAACCGGTTTCTATGTTCGGAAAATATTAAGTTAGTACCGGAGCTTTAATGGAGAGATGGAGGGAGGCGACCTGGCGTAGTTGCAACGAAAGTACATACACATTTGAAGATGGTTTAAAGGAATTAAACGATATTATCAATATATTCTTTTTAAACTACACTTGAGACGTGACGCGATAATTCCCACTCCACACCTCCCCCCCCCCTCCCGCCACCGCCCCACCTAACCTTTTCTGACAGTATAATTTCTGCTCCAGTTTTCCTTTGCATTTATTTTGTAGTTGGCACTAGAATATCTGCTGTAGTTTTAACCAGAATTTCTGTTGTAGTTTATCTTTGAATATCTGGTGTAGTTTGAACTAGCACTTCTGTTGAAGTTTTCACTAGAATTTTTGTTCTAGTTTTCACTAGCACTTCTGTTGAAGTTTTCACTAAAATTTTTGTTCTAGTTTTCACTAGCACTTCTGTTGAAGTTTTCACTAAAATTTTTGTTCTAGTTTTCACTAGCACTTCTGTTGAAGTTTTCACTAGCACTTCTGTTGAAGTTTTCACTAGAATTTTTTTTCTAGTTTTCACTAGCACTTCTGTTGAAGTTTTCACTAGCACTTCTGTTGAAGTTTTCACTAGCACTTCTGTTGAAGTTTTCACTAGCACTTCTGTTGACGTTTTCACTAGCACTTCTGTTGAAGTTTTCACTAGCACTTCTGTTGAAGTTTTCACTAGCACTTCTGTTGAAGTTTTCACTAGCACTTCTGTTGACGTTTTCACTAGCACTTCTGTTGAAGTTTTCACTAGCACTTCTGTTGAAATTTTCACTAGCACTTCTGTTGAAGTTTTCACTAGCACTTCTGTTGAAGTTTTCACTAGAATTTTTTTTCTAGTTTTCACTAGCACTTCTGTTGAAGTTTTCACTAGCACTTCTGTTGAAGTTTTCACTAGCACTTCTGTTGAAGTTTTCACTAGCACTTCTGTTGACGTTTTCACTAGCACTTCTGTTGAAGTTTTCACCAGAATTTCTGTTGAAGTTTTCACTAGAATTTCTGTTGAAGATTTCACATGAATTTCTGTTGTAGTTTTCACTAGAATTTCTGCTCTAGTTCTCACTAGAATTTCTGTTGTAGTTTTCACTAGAATTTCTGCTCTAGTTCTCACTAGAATTTCTGTTGTAGTTTTCGCAAGAATTTATGTTTTATTTGACACTAGAATTTCTGCTGCAGTTGACACTAGAGTTTCCGCTGCAGTTTTCACTAGAATTTCGGTTGTTTTTTTTCTAGCATTTCTGTTGTAGTTGACGTTAGAATTTCTGCTGTAGTTGACACTAGACTTTCTGCTATAGTTTTTACTAGCATTTCTTCCATCGGTTTTACAGCGGTGGTCAATATTCAAAACATAAGCTTCCATACAGTTTTACAAAAGCATATATTTTGAAAATTTACCACCGCTGTAAAACAGATGAAAGAAATTCTAGTTAAAACTACATAAGAAAGTCTAACACTAATTTCTGTTAAGGTCAGACCACTTACACAAGTGCTACTTCCTGTTAAAGTCTGACCACTCTTACACAAGTGCTACTTTCATTAAGAACACATCGCTGTGATCGTCTTGGACAAAGGCTGCTTCCATGACCACCAGTTAAATGAAACACTTCATTAAACAAATCCAATAATAAATTCAGATATTTGACAGATTCAAAGACTCATTGATCAATAGTCAATCGCCCAGATATTAAAGACCCACATGAGGCAATGTCCAACTCTACTATAACAATGTTAACAACCCAAATGTTGCAATGATCATCTTTACTATCCCAATGTTAACAACCCACATGTAGCAATGTCCATCTCTACTATAACGATGTTAACAACCCAAATGTAGCAATGTCCATCTATACTATAACAATGTTAACAACCCACATGTAGCAATGTCCATCTCTACTATAATAATGTTAACAACCCACATGTAGCAATGTCCATCTCTACTATAACAATGTTAACAACCCAAATGTAGCAATGTCCATCTCTACTATAGCAATGTTAACAACCCACATGTATCAATGTCCATCTCTACTATAACAATGTTAACAACCCAAATGTAGCAATGTCCATCTCTACTATAACAATGTTAACAACCCAAATGTATCAATGTCCATCTCTACTATAACAATGTTAACAACCCACATATAGCAATGTCCATCTCTACTATAACAATGTTAACAACCCAAATGTATCAATGTCCATCTCTACTATAACAATGTTAACATCCCACATATAGCAATGACCAGCTTTACTATCCCAGTGTTAACAACCCACATGTAGCAATGTCCATCTCTACTATAACAATGTTAACAAACCACATGTAGCAATGCCCATCTCTACTATAACAATGTTAACAACCCACATGTAGCAATGTCCATCTCTACTATAACAATGTTAACAAACCACATGTAGCAATGCCCATCTCTACTATAACAATGTTAACAACCCAAATGTAGCAATGTCCATCTCTACTATAACAATGTTAACATTCCACATATAGCAATGACCAGCTTTACTATCCCAGTGTTAACAAACCACATATAGCAATTATCAGCTTTACTATCCCAATGTTAACAACTCACATGGTGTGTGGTTCGATCAGAGCCTTGCTTTCATATATCATGTGGAAAAGGTAGTATTGAAAGTAAGAAAGGGGCTATCAGCAATTAGGGTCATGGCATCAGCACAAATTGACCTTGTTCTCTTATTTCAGGGACTAGTCCTATCTCTAATTGTTACTGCACTGGCGATCCTGACTCTCGGCGATACGCTAATAGAACGATTGGAAAGGATAGGCAATGAGGCAATATGTATCATCCTTGGGTGCACACAAGATACCGAATGTTGGGTGATGTGTTACCTCCCTGATTTTCCCACCATGGCAAACAGAAGAAGACTTTGCCGAGCACGTACTTACCTTCAAATCAGAGATGCGGACCCACGTCATCCGCTGTGAATGTATGTGTACACATTCGGCAAATTGAAGAGCAAATGGGGCAGGATATTGATATATTTCAGCAGTTATGTTCAATCGAGGTCATAGAACCCGAGAAATAATGGGTACGAGTGACGTCAGAGTGCAGTATGTGCTTTCTCGCCATCACACTAGGCAGAAAATGTAGACAACAAAACACATTTGTTGTTTAGGCAGAAGTTCAGGCCTTGATTTTTGAGAATTCTACTGATAGAGCCGCAGTTATTTACACAGGTGGGTCTGATATTCGGCACGTGTGGAGCTCGTGGGCTTCCACGGCTCATGTTTGGGACAGAACTGTGCAGTGAGACAGTAGTGCTTTCGCGTTGATTATAGTTAGTTTGACCGTGAAAATTATAGCTCTTACAAAAGCGTTGGCGTGGCTTGAGACACAGACTTATACACATGTATGTTTCCTCGGTGACTCAATGAGTATTCTCAGAAAGATAACAATTGGTTGTCCTCGATGACAGCACTTAGAATCTCTGTGGAGGCCTATTTTAAAAGTGTCTTTTTTGGCACCAGGGCACGCAAGTGCAAGAGGTAATGAACGTGCTGACAGACTTGACAGTTTGGCTGCTGCTGAGTGCGGTAGGGCAATGGGCCGCTGTGGCATTCTGAATGTTCTCAGGGACGTCGGAAAAAAAAGACTCAAAAAATAACCCCGAACGCGCTGCTATTTACATACTTCACGAAAATCATGTCAAGGTGGTAGATGCCAGACGTGAGCGCTACGCAGGAATCCAAGAGAAGACTTGTCAACCAATGTAACGCCGGTGTAGTTAGTGGCTATACGTTGAGGGATATTGCTAGGAGGAGATCTCAGCACATGTGTACTTGTTTGATGTGTAATAGAGACCTGTAGACTAAACTAACAACACACATGTAGCAATGACCAGCTTTACTATCCCAATTTTAAAGATCCACGTGTAGTAGTAACCAGCTTTACTATCCCAATGTTAACGATCCACGTGTAGTAGTAACCAGCTTTACTATCCCAATTTTAAAGATCCACGTGCAGTAGTAACCAGCTTTACTATCCAAATTTTAAAGATCCACGTGCAGTAGTAACCAGCTTTACTATCCCAATTTTAAAGATCCACCTGTAGTAGTAACCAGCTTTAATATCCCAATTTTAAAGATCCACGTGTAGTAGTAACCAGCTTTAATATCCCAATTTTAAAGATCCACGTGCAGTAGTAACCAGCTTTACAATCCAAATTTTAAAGATCCACGTGTAGTAGTAACCAGCTTTAATATCCCAATTTTAACGATCCACCTGTAGTAGTAACCAGCTTTACTATCACCCTATTAACAACCCACATGTATCCGTGAAATACATGTTAACTCGTGTCTGCTGAAATGTTTGTTTCTTTTATATATAGCACAACAATCACATTACACGGACAGTGTCAATTAGTAATTTGATCTCTCTACTGATCGAACGACAAGTTCATTCCACAGTTCACAAAATCCGCATCATGAACTAGGGTCATGTAGAGATTTCTTACATAATTTAATTTATGATGGACATTTACATTAAGAAATGTATCTCGAGCAGTGCTTTTCTGTAGTTCTGTGTTTACGATATTGAAAATTGTTTTTCATGCTCAGCCTAACCCACGGGGCACACGTTTTATTGTTACTCTCCTATAGGATCACCCTCAGGTCAACGATACGTCAGTTCATGACTTTTATGCTGTCTACGAGTCTGTGGATCGCCTATAAACGTCAGCTTTACTTGTCATTTTCCAACTGGACATAAAGACCTTTTCTTTTTAAAAAAGGTAAAGAAATCGGCATCAAGCAAGATGAAGACATGACTAGCGTTTATAAGTGAAAGCAATACAGAAAACTATTTTGATTTGAATGTTTTATATAACGGATTGGATGAAAGATTCAGTAGCTTCTTCGTACACAAATACAATTAATCCGTCCCAATCACACTCGAGATAATGAATATCCAGACGATAAACACAGACACTCAAATAGCCGATGTGTTCTCAGAGATGAACTGTGAATATTATATGCCATCGATCACATCTGTGAATGTCTATTGTGAATATAATGTTACCACTTATTGCTGTCTGTAAATTGTGAATGTCATTTTACACAGAGTGCTTTTTGTAGAATGCAAATTATGAATGATGATCACAGTCAGTGTTTGAAGTCAGCCCAGGAACTATACCAGGAGAGGAACGCTTTTGAAAGGAATGATTATGAATAGTAATGGACGCTGATTGGAAACATTTCAAATAAAACATCATCAATGCCCTCCGTGAAGTGGGAAGGATACATGACTTCGACAACCATGAGTCCACGTCACTCCTTCGGTTGAAAGAGATGGGAGTTAAGATGGACACAGCCAGGAACGAGAGATTTAGTGGGTGTGTAAGAAGACTAATCAACCAACACAGAACTGGAGTCATCAGTCGCTGGACACTTCGAGACTTGCTGAGGAGGGGATCTGAGCACCTATCGACATGCTCGGAGTGCAATGATGATGTCCCGCTAATAACTCAATAACTCAATAACTCAATAACTCAGTTTCAAATGAAGTAAATCAATACACGAAGAGATGAATCAAAAATACAGTTGACCTGCATAATACAAAAGTACAGGATCTGCATGCGGTGTGTGCTCACAAAGAGGGCAACTAGAATTCATATTCAGGTTCTCAGACGGGCTGTACATGACAAGAGACAAAGAGGAAAGCCAACACTGGCACTGCACCAAATTAACAAGAGAGATGCGTCTACATTGTAATTATTAAAAACTCAAAATCTGCAGCAATTATCAATGAAACACCCAAGATGGACGAGAAGTGGTTCCGGACTTAAGTACCGGTTTAGGTTCAGGGAAACATAATTTGACATTAAAATGCTCTCTGTAAATGTAAATTGTAATCTTTATCATACTTAATGTTCTTGCAAATGTAAATTGTAATATGTTATACTTTTGGAATCGACACTTCCATAGGCTAAAAAAATATTATTAAATATTTGTGGTTGTTCTTATTTTTGTCTTAATCATTGGTGCTTCGCTCAGACACGTTAACAAAGGTTTATCACATTGAAATATTAACGAGATTTGAGATTATTAGAGACAATTAGCAATAAAGAAAGAAAGAAAGAAAAAAAACACACAAACAGACACACAGACATACACATAGATGTAAGTGTTATAATGTACATCCTAACTGGTGATTCATCGTTGAACGACTAGCTACAATATACGAGACATAGAACGATTAGCAACAATATAATGACATTGAACGATTAGCAACAATATAATGACATTGAACGATTAGCAACAATATACGAGACATAGAACGATTAGCAACAATATACGTGACATTGAACGATTAGCAACAATATACGTGACATTGAACGATTAGCAACAATATACGAGACATAGAACGACTAGCAACAATATACGTGACATAGAACGATTAGCAACAATATACGTGACATAGAACGATTAGCAACAATATACGTGACATAGAACGATTAGCAACAATATACGTGACATAGAACGATTAGCAACAATATACGTGACATAGAACGATTAGCAACAATATACGTGACATAGAACGATTAGCAACAATATACGTGACATAGAACGATTAGCAACAATATAATGACATTGAACGATTAGCAACAATATACGTGACATTGAACGATTAGCAACAATATACGTGACATTGAACGATTAGCAACAAAATACGTGACATTGAACGATTAGCAACAATATACGTGACATTGAACGATTAGCAACAATATACGTGACATTGAACGATTAGCAACAATATACGTGACATTGAACGATTAGCAACAATATACGTGACATTGAACGATTAGCAACAATATACGTGACATTGAACGATTAGCAACAATATACGTGACATTGAACGATTAGCAACAATATACGTGACATTGAACGATTAGTAACAAAATACGTGACATTGAACGATTATATACGTGACATTGAACGATTAGCAACAATATACGTGACATTGAACGATTAGCAACAATATACGTGACATTGAACGATTAGCAACAATATACGTGACATTGAACGATTAGCAACAATATACGTGACATTGAACGACTAGCAACAATATATGTGACGCTGGACGATTAGCAACAATATATGTATCACTGGAAGACTAGCAACAATGTATGTGAAGTTGAACGACTAGGACAATATATGTGATGTTGACGACTAGCAAACAATATGAGTGCCTTTGGACGACAAGCAACAATATACGTGACGTTGGATGACTAGCAGCAATATACGTGACGTTGGATGACTATCAACAATATACGTGACGTTGGATGACTATCAACAATATACGTGACGTTGGATGACTATCAACAATATACGTGACGTTGGATGACTATCAACAATATACGTGACGTTGGATGACTATCAACAATATACGTGACGTTGGATGACTAGCAGCAATATACGTGACGTTGGATGACTATCAACAATATACGTGACGTTGGATGACTATCAACAATATATGTCAGTTTGGACAACTAGCAATAATATTTGTGAAAGTGAAGGACTAGTAACAATATATGTGATTTTGAACGACTAGAAACAATATACGTGGCGTTATGCGACTAGCAACAATATATGTAACATTGAACTACTAGCAACAATGTATGTGACGTTGGACGACTAGCAACAATATACGTGACGTTACACGACTAGCAACAATACATGTGACATTGAACGACTAGCAACAATATACGTGACGTTACACGACTAGCAACAATACATGTGACATTGAACGACTAGCAACAATATACGTGACTATGAACGACTAGCAACAATATATGTGACGTTGGACGACTAGCAAAAATATATGTAACATTGGACGACTAGCACAATATATGCAACATTGGACGACTAGCAACGATATATGTGAAGTTGAACAACTAGCAACGATATACGTGACGTTGGACGACTAGCAACAATATATGTAACATTGGACGACTAGTGCAATATATGTGAGGTTGAATGAGTAGCAACAATATACGTGACATTGAACGACTAGCAACAATATATGTGACGTAAAACGACAAGCAACAATGTTTGTGAAGTTGAACGACTAGCAACAATATATGTGTAGTTAAACGACTAGCAATAATATATGTGTAGTTAAACGACTAGCAAGAATATACGTGACGTTGGACGACAAGCAACAATATACGTGACATTGAACGACTAGCAACAATATATGTGACGCAAAACGACAAGCAACAATGTTTGTGAAGTTGAACGACTAGCAACAATATATGTGTAGTTGAACGACTAGCAAAAATATACGTGACGTTAGACGACTAGCAACAATATACGCGACGTTGGACGACAAGCAACAATATATGTCAGGTTGGACGACAGCAACAATATATGTGAAGTTGAACGACTAGCACAATATATGTGATGTTAGACGACTAGCAACAATATACGCGACGTTGGACGACAAGCAACAATATATGTCAGGTTGGACGACAGCAACAATATATGTGAAGTTGAACGACTAGCAACAATATAAGTGCCTTTGGACGACAAGCAACAATATACGTGATGTTGGATGACTAGCAATAATATATGTTAGGTTGGACGACTAGCAAATAATATATGTGAAAATGAACGACTAGTAACAATATATGTGAAAGTGAACGACTAGCAACAATATATGTGACTTTGAACAACGAGCAACAATATATGTGACGTTGGACGACTAGCAACAATATATGTGAAGTTGAACGACTAGCAACAATATACGTGACGTTGGACGACTAGCAATAATATATGTCAGGTTGGACGACTAGCAAATAATATATGTGAAAATGAACGACTAGTAACAATATATGTGAAAGTGAACGACTAGCAACAATATATGTGACTTTGAACAACGAGCAACAATATACATGACGTTAGACGACTAGCAACAATATATGTAACATTGAACGCCAAGCAACAATATATGTGCAGTTGTACGAACTAGCAACAATATATGGGAACGCTCACACAAACCATATGTCTTCTGTTCTATCTAAAACTATAAAAGATAGCGAGGTGGTTAGTGATGTAGCAACTTATATGGTCGGAATCCCTTAAGGTATATGTATCGTTTATTATAAAGTGTTTTCATATATTGAGAATGAAACATGGGGGATGAGATGGTGGGGAGATACATTTCTGTTCCATTGCCAAATTGTTGAATCACAACCACACACTCACATATGTGTAAACACACACAAACTCATTTTGTGCCCTCTCTCAAAAGAAAAAGGAAAAGAAATAATCCAGAATGAAGGAATGAAGGAAGGACGGAGGACGGAAAAGAGACACAGCAAGAGAAAGGAAAAATGTTCCCAATTTAATTGGTCACACAACCGCCACCCTCTGTTTTTCCCTTTTACGTTGAACACTTTCCTGCCAAGAATCCCAAATCAAAAACAGGACTTGACTTGTAGTTTGCTCCAACTCGCGCCAGACTCTCTCGAGGTTGAAGAATGGAAGACAGAAAACGCTCAAGTCTTATCCAAGTGGTCAAATTAACTTGTTGGAGCACGCAGAACATGACTGAGTCGACCTCAGGGACTGGTATATGCAGAACTCTTGTTAAATATATTGGCTTATTTCCTTCTTGTTTTCTTCTCGAGATTTGTTGGGACACTAAATGTCCCTTCTTTAATGCTTTCTTCCCATCTCTTTCTTTGTCTACCTCTCCTTCTTCTTTCTTTAACAGTTTCGCCCATTTGGGGATTTGTCACGCAAGATGATTATATCAAGATACGTGTCAGAACTTTGTCACGCAAGATGATTATATCAAGATACGTGTCAGAACTTTGTCACGCAAGATGATTATATCAAGAAACGTGTCAGAACTATTTCATTTCGCCTTTCTTCAAATAGGCAAAAGATCACCGTGTACTCCGATTTCTTGTTGTATCCTTTTGCGTGTTTTTCATTTGTGATGCGATCTAAATAAAAGATGCTCGACACCTTATGATAACATTTAATCTTTTTAACGTGTATTTTATTATAGAGATCCCATCATAAGCTGTTGTGGATAAAAATGAAACTATTTGATGAACTTATCTATAGAGTGTTTTCTTGATGGGGCTTGTTACAGTTTAATATTTAAGGTCCCAAGTGCGAACCACATCAGCTATAAACTATACCGTTTCTCAATGAAAAATATGTCTACTGAAAGCATATTTCCCGAGCACCAAAATGAAACCCTTAATTTTGTTATATTGATACAGCGATGTTTAGGTTTTCCATTGTTTCGCGACTTCGTGCAACCAATACATTTTATTGCTTACGAATCTTATAGTCTCGATTCTATCGTTTCTTATTGTATAAAGAGAAGTATAAATTGGATCGTATGTGGAGTTTTTTTTTTACCCTTTATGGTTAAAACAAAAGTATAAAAGAGCAGAACAATAAATACAAACTTATATTATAAAGGATTGAGGTGTAAACGGATATCGTACCATTCTGTGTTGTTTGGAAATGACGTTTGACAAACGGTCTTCCTCTTTGTTAATGCCTTCCTCAACTCAGAGTCTCAGATATCCAATATTTTTGGTTTCATTCCGATAAATTCATGGGTGTTAGGTTGCGGTTGAACCGTGATAGTCGGCCAACGCCATAACCACTAGTGCGCTGCTAACGAAATCTGACAATGTACGTGTACGTATCACAGATGCAAATGAATAAGACTGAATTAGATTTACATTAGATGTGCGTGCGTGCGTGCGTGTTTGTGTGTGCGAGAGAGAGAGAGAGAGAGAGAGAGAGAGAGAGAGAGATTACAAGTGGTCAAAGAAAGTAAGAAATATGTGTCTGTACAGTGCGATCGTGTCCATATAAGTAAAAAAGTAAAGAGCCCCCATCACGCCAAGTGCCGTATAGGGAATATGGTGTTAGTGACCATACATTTTACAAACCTTCGGCACATGATTTTTTGGGGTAATGTGGTCGGTATTACCCCCGTACCGCTTTACTTTCCCAGAAAAAAATCCGGTACCCATTAAAGGCTGGGTGAACCGGAATTGGTTGGGATCGAACCTCTTATATATAGGATATACCTCTTGTCCTTTGCAGTCCAGTTCACTAAGCACTGAGCTATCGCGGCTTCCTGTCCATATAGTGTTATACGATCTTATCTTTTCGTTTTTTAAGTTAAAATAATTTACATGTATAACTTGATTATGATACTTGTTTGATAATGCTGTCTCAGACTTCACTAAATATTCGATTTCACCCACTTTTCGGATACGTTTTGCTGTAAATAACTGGATCGTTGCAAAATACAACAATTTAATTTAAAATTGTATGAACAAGAGATATTCATTCTGCTATCCTGACATTCAAAATGTAAAAAAAAGAGTGTTGAACTATTTAGAATGATTTCTTCACTGTTTTGGCACACAAAAATGTTGTTTAATTAAATGCTGATAAATTCAGCTTTAAAAAAGCTCTTACACATGCAGAAATATAATTGAATGATACATTGTTTGAGCCTACACTATACCACCAATACCAGGCACGGAAGCCTTGAAAGACACAAGCGAAGAATGCAGGAAATACATGAAATGTTGCATACAAAACAGGGAGGGATGGATATAAAAAGAACCCTAGCTAAAAACAGTAGGAAATATTTTAGGAGAGTTCAGAGGGGTGGAGTTCCCATACCGGCATGTCTTTATGACCTGTTATCAGTTGCTAACATCCCCCTACTCCCACCGCAACCGTTCCGAATTACCCCACAATAAGAGAATTCGTTTCACAGGACAGGCAACCATGAGAGTATATAAGAACGTCATGCAAAGTAGCAAGACATTTTAGGCTGCTACCACCCCGAAAAATCGGGTGCGATTGAATGCGATGATCATCGCACAATAAGCCTTATGAGTCATATGACTAAGATATAACTAAGAATCATCATGCGAAGAGTCCGAAACAAAATCAGTCCAGAAATTAGCGATGAACAGTGTGGTTTTGTTAGAGATAAAGGAACAAGCATTGCCATTTATATCATAAGATCTTTAGTAGAAAGAGCCATAGAGGTGAAAACAGATCTATACCTATGTTTGATAGATTACACCAAAGAATTTGACAAAGTAAAGCACCAAGAAATAATCAACATTTTAGAAAGCATAAACGTAGACAGAGAAGATCTAAGAATAATAAAGAACATGATTCACTCTTGGATGTGAATGTGTAGTTTACACAAGAGGAGACGTTTTCAACTACAGTGATCCCATTAAAGGCAATTCTGTGATAGCAAGGCAAGTCTCCTTTATAGCAGCAGAACTTGATGTTCTCTGCTCCCTTCTTGTAGCTGCTGCCAAACGATTCTGATGTCTCATTAACTTGGACATCATTCAAGAACAATGTCAGATTAACATTCCATAGATCTGGCTCTGCTGATGAAGAGCTATTGTAACTTTTAAACAGGTTAAGGACGAAAATAGTCGTGTCAAAGGTTGAAGTGATGATACTTATCCTGTTATCTATGCTTATAATTGATTATACATAGAGGATGTGCTGTTATCATTAAACTCTGGGTATAATTGTTGATCGGTTTGTTTTTGCAGTGAAATCATTGACCTGGGGTTTTTTTTCTTGTTAATCAAATGAAGCAGACACAAATGGGCTATAGTTGAAGTAACGTTAACTGAATCAGGTGTGAAATATGAACTCGTCCGAAATAAGGTTGACGTGAGATCTACCTCAGATTAGTGGTAGGATGGCTTAGGCGTTGGTCTCTCAACAGGTCGAACCCAGGTTTGAATCCTACCACAGGCGGTGGATTTGTTCCCTTTCACATCCATTGTTGTGTTTATGACTTTACTGGTCACAGTGTATCGGTAATGAGATCCAATGTCTAGCCTTACTGGCTACATTGTATCGGTAATGAGATCCAATGTCTAGCCTTACTGGCTACAGTGTATCGGTAATGAGATCCAATGTCTAGCCTTACTGGCTACAGTGTATCGGTAATGAGATCCAATGTCTAGCCTTACTGGCTAAAGTGTATCGGTAATGAGATCCAATGTCTAGCCTTACTGGCTACAGTGTATCGGTAATGAGATCCAATGCCTAGCCTTACTGGCTACAGTGTATCGGTAATGAGATCCAATGCCTAGCCTTACTGGCTACAGTGTATCTGTAATGAGATCCAATGTCTAGCCTTACTGGCTACAGTGTATCTGTAATGAGATCCAATGTCTAGCCTTACTGGCTACAGTGTATCTGTAATGAGATCCAATGCCTAGCCCCATGTGCACTCTGGACACATGATAGAACTTCTGGCAGTTAAGAGCAGTAAAGACTATGCCAAAATGACAACTCTCCGGGCAAAATTAAGCAATTAAAAAGTGTACCAGATTGATGAGTCGTGTCGTAAGGCACAGATATCACTGCTTATCGTAAACTAGAGAGACAATGCATCTGTGCCGATTTAAGCTGTGAACGCTAAAGAAGAAGAAGAGGAAGAAAGTTGGCGCTCCCAGTCGACCAAGTTGAAAGAATGGGTACCAGACTCGGTTTATTGTGTAAGGTAGTTAACAGCAGTGATTGCCTCACCTCCAAATGATGTGGTCCGGTATCATGAGGTTTAATACTTCACTCTCCTACACCATTGAAATATGCCACGGGGCAACCTTTACTTAGATTAACGACAGTTCACAAGGTAGTGATTGTAATGAAAGTGAAAGCTGTAGTGAAAAAATGAATCGGCTCCCTCAATGAGATAAAGTTGCTGGCACAGAACAGAGACAAATGGCGAGATGTGATAAAATATATTTACAAGGATTGAAAACTGCTAGAATAAAAATGTAGACAAGAGAAATAGTATCTGGGTCTATGCCCTATGGGCCGACTACGGCTTGAAAGGTCAATAGATAGATAGTGAAGAAATGTGGTAACGTGTGAAATAGCTGTAGATAGTATTTGAGGAGAGTGACTGTAGACAAGAAATATACCGCATGATAGAAAATGATTATATGTGAAAGGAATTCAATTTGTGACATAGAATTACAATTATAGACACCATGTGTGCAAATGTGTGTATATAACCTTACAAGAGAGAGAGAGAGAGAGAGAGAGAGAGAGAGAGAGAGAGAGAGAGAGAGAGAGAGAGAGAAAAAAAAAGGGAGGGGTATTACAGAGCTGGGGGTAGACAGACAAAAAGTGAAATAAAAGAACATAATGAAAAGAGTGAATTTAGTGGAGCACGATTTTTTTAATGAGATGGATGGAGATGAATGAAGGAAACTGATGGAAGAAGCTTAAAGATGAAAGACAGATAGATTAGGAAAAGATGGCACAAAAGAAGAACGAATTGTAGATTACGCGCTAGTTAGGACGTAATGGTTGTATAGAGAGGCCACGGCTGATGAAGGAAAGATAACTGAGGATAATAGTGATGGCGTCACAGAGATGGATTTACAAAATGTGTAGTGAGAGAAGTAGATTACGGCAAAGTGGAAGAGATGGAGTAGACAGATTAATAAAAGAGCAAGAGAAAGAGAGATACAACGAGACTGGTTATAAGAATATGTGAGTGAGAAAGGAAGAATGAAAAGGAGTAAGTAATATAGACTTTTTTTACGGCAAAAAAAAGAAGTAAGATGGAAGAATAAAAGAGGTTCGTGGCCATTTATTCAGCATATAAAACAATTTTATTGTATTCAGCATATAGAACAAGTTTATATTATTCATCATATAGAGCAATTTTATTGTATTCAGCATATAGAACAATTTTGTATTATTCAACATATAGAACAATTTTATTGTATTCAGCATATAGAACAATTTTGTATTATTCAGCACATAGAACAATTTTATATTATTCAGCACACAGAAAGAATTTATATTTAGTCAGCATATAGAACAAATGGATATTATTTAGTATGTTGGAACAATTGATATTAGTCAGCATATAGAATAAGACTGTGCTACCAACATTCGGACAACCCGTGTTCGATTCCCGCTGGAAAAAGTGTGAGTTGTTTTCGTGTGTTGGGAAAAAATACCCTCGCGATCGACCCAGCCGCTGGCAGAAATTGGTAAAAGGGTAATACTCTGGGAAGGTGATGAATGCCGCCTCGCATAGTGAGTTTAGATGCTTGAAATGCCCCTATCCAGAAGTCTCCGAACACTTTTGGATAGGCGGCCCAGCACATATGGGTGAAAACTCGCGTGCTAAGACGTCGATTCAAGTCTCGTACTTTACCTTTACCGTTATATAGTACAAGTTGATATATCGGCATTAAAAGCAAAAGAATACTAATATTAAAGCAAGAAGAATGGATAATATCCCGTCAGATACTCGCCATCAAAGATTGACAAGATGTTGGAGTATGGTGGCTATCGACAATCTTGAATTAGGGCTGAAAGGGACCACCAGTGTCATTTGATTAGCAAAGTGTATTATTGTTGTGCCCATCTGTAAGAACAAGGGCGGTGAAGAGAATGTAATACAAGAAGTAGTATAGATAATGTAATACATACAGTAGTATAGAGAATGTAATATATACAGTAGTATAGAGAATGTAATATATACAGTAGTGTAGAGAATGCAATATATACAGTAGTATAGAGAATGTAATATATACAGTAGTATAGAGAATGTAATATATACAGTAGTATAGAGAATGTAATATATACAGTAGTATAGAGAATGTAATATATACAGTAGCATAGAGAATGTAATACATGCAGTAGTATAGAGAATGTAATATATACAGTAGTATAGAGAATGTAATACATACAGTAGTATAGAGAATGCAATATATACAGTAGTATTGAGAATGTAATATATACAGTAGGATAGAGAATGTAATACATGCAGTAGTATGAAAAAAAAAGTAAAGTACCCCCTTCACGTCAATTGGTGTATAGGGAATATGGTGTTAGTGACCATAAATTTTACAGACCCTTGGCATAATTCTTGGGGTAATATGGTCGGTATTACGCCCGTGCCGCTTTACTTTCCCATAAAAAATCCGGTACCCGTTAAAGGATGCAGTAGTATAGAGAATGTAATGCATACAGTAATATAGAGAATGTAATGCATACAGTAATATAGAGAATGTAATGCATACAGTAATATAGAGAATGTAATACATCAGTAGTATAGAGAATGTAATACATGCAGTAGTATAGAGAATGTAATACATGCAATAGTATAGAGAATGTAATACATGCAGTAGTATAGAGAATGTAATACATGCAATAGTATAGAGAATGTAATACATGCAGTAGTATAGAGAATGTAATACATGCAATAGTATAGAGAATGTAATACATGCAGTTGTATAGAGAATGTAATACATGCAATAGTATAGAGAATGTAATACATGCAGTAGTATAGAGAATGTAATACATGCAGTAGTATAGAGAATGTAATATATACAGTAGTATATAGAATGTAATACATGCAGTAGTATAGAGAATGTAATTTATGCAGTAGTATAGAGAATGTAATACATACAGTAGTAGTAGAGAATGTAATTTATACAGTAGCATAGAGAATGTAATGCATACAGTAATATAGAGAAGGTAATACATCAGTAGTATAGAGAATGTAATACATGCAGTAGTATAGAGAATGTAATACACACAATAGTATAGAGAATGTAATACATGCAGTAGTATAGAGAATGTAATACATGCAGTAGTATAGAGAATGTAATATATACAGTAGTATATAGAATGTAATACATGCAGTAGTATGTAGAATGTAATATATGCAGTAGTATAGAGAATGTAATACATACATTAGTAGTAGAGAATGTAATATATACAGTAGTATAGAGAATGTAATACATGCAGCAGTAGTAGAGAATGTAATATATACAGTAGTATAGAGAATGTAATACATGCAGCAGTAGTAGAGAATGTAATATATACAGTAGTATAGAGAATGTAATACATGTAGCAGTAGTAGAGAATGTAATATATACAGTAGTAAAGAGAATGTAATACATGCAGTAGTATAGGGGTGTATCTCTCCTCAGTCGTGTAAGAAAAATGTGTACAACAACATAAGAAAGGACGAGGATGCACATACGCCTTTATTTGCATTGAAACAATAAAGCTAAAAAAAAAAGAAGAAAAAAAACCTAACGATGGAATACAATGGAGATTATTTATTGCATTTATCGTCCCTTCTCGATCTGCAGACGATTGATTTTTGACAGGGTCAACAGAAACAAACAATGAAATGTGCTGGAAGAATGCAGGCTGTTTATTTAGTCGCTGTGCGGTGACTTGACAAATATTTGTTTTTAAATTACATCACCGATATATGAAATGTATGTCACGATATTGTGTCCACAATCCCGTCATAACACAAGCCGTTGTTATATTCACGGTTTCATAGCTGAAAGGAAAATGGTGTTAAACATTGAAAACAGGGTATTTTTGGTTGAACATGTCTTCTGTAAGGGAGTCGCGATAGCTCAGTGGTTAGTGAACTAGACTACAAAGGAACAGAGATAGGGTTCGAACCCAACTTGAATGAATTATGGAAGCGGCAGAAACAGTAGAATGAATGATGGAGACGGCAGAAACAGTAGAATGAATGATGGAAGAGGCAGAAACAGTAGAATGAATGATGGAAGAGGCAGAAACAATAGAATTAATGATGGGAACGGTAGAAACAATAGAATTAATGATGGGAACGATAGAAACAATAGAATGAATGATGGGAACGGTAAAAAAACAGTAGAATGAATGATGGAAACAGTAGAAACTGTAGAATGAATGATGGAAACGGCAGATATAGTAGAATGAATGATGGAAACGGCAGATATAGTAGAATGAATGATGGAAACGGCAGATATAGTAGAATGAATGATGGAAACGGCAGATATAGTAGAATGAATGATGGAAACAGTAGAAACAGTAGAATGAATGATGGAAACGGCAGAAAAAGTAGAATGAATAATGGAGACGGCAGAAACAGTAGAATGCATTTTTGAAACGGCAGAAACAGTAGAATGAATGATGGAAACAGTAGAAACAGTAGAATGAATGATGGAAACAGTAGAAACAGTAGAATGAATGATGGAAACAGTAGAAACAGTAGAATGAATGATGGAAACAGTAGAAACAGTAGAATGAATGATGGAAACAGTAGAAACAGTACAATGAATGATGGAAACAGTAGAAACAGTAGAATGAATGATGGAAACGGCAGAAAAAGTAGAATGAATGATGGAGACGGCAGAAACAGTAGAATGCATTTTTGAAACGGCAGAAACAGTAGAATGAATGATAGAAACAGTAACAACAGTAGAATGAATGATGGAAACGGCAGAAAAAGTAGAATGAAGGATGAAGACGGCAGAAACAGTAGAATGAATTTTGGAAACGGCAGAAACACGAGAATGGATGGTGAAATAGCAGAAACAGTAGAATGAATGATGGAAACGGCAGAAACAGTAGAATGAATGATGGAAACGGCAGAAAAAGTAGAATGAAGGATGAAGACGGCAGAAACAGTAGAATGAATGATGGAAACGGCAGAAACAGTAGAATGAATGATGGAAACGGCAGAAACAGTAGAATGAATGATGGAAACGGTAGAAACAGTAGAATGAATTTTGAAAACGGCAGAAACAGTAGAATGAATGATGGAAACGGTAGAAACAGTAGAATGAATTTTGAAAACGGCAGAAACAGTAGAATGAATGATGGAAACGGTAGAAACAGTAGAATGAATGATGGAAACGGCAGAAACAGTAGAATGAATGATGGAAACGGTAGAAACAGTAGAATGAATGATGGAGGCGGCAGAAACAGTAGAATGAATGATGGAAACGGTAGAAACAGTAGAATGAATGATGGAAACGGTAGAAACAGTAGAATGAATGATGGAAACGGTAGAAACAGTAGAATGAATGATGGAAACGGTAGAAACAGTAGAATGAATGATGGAAACGGCAGAAACAGTAGAATGAATGATGGAAACGGTAGAAACAGTAGAATGAATGATGGAAACGGTAGAAACAGTAGAATGAATGATGGAAACGGTAGAAACAGTAGAATGAATGATGGAAACGGTAGAAACAGTAGAATGAATGATGGAAACGGTAGAAACAGTAGAATGAATGATGGAAACGGTAGAAACAGTAGAATGAATGATGGAAACGGTAGAAACAGTAGAATGAATGATGGAGGCGGCAGAAACAGCAGAACACATGTGGAGATGAAAGAAATGATATTATTTAGCATAAAGGAACAATTTATAATAATCAGCAGTTAGAATAAACTGATAATGTTCATGATAAATAATAGACTCACATTACAGCAGGTGCAAATGATGTCAAAGTATGCACACAAACAAGGAAGATAAGTTTAATTTGCCATAGACAAGAGATAACAATGGTATTGCAAATTTCTCGGAACTGTAAGGATACATTTTTTTTTCAACGAGGACAGATTAAGGTGATACCAGGATGGGAAGTCAGCGAGGATTTATTTGGTTCATTAATTGTGACTTTGTTACACGGAAGCTGTTCAGACTGTCCAATTTGTCTTCAGACTGCCCACGACCATTAATGATATTCGTTTGTGTACACACAATTATTGAGACAGAGCTCATGGCGGACAAGAGATGTCTTTATCAGATTTCTATTAAAAACGTGTAGGAAGATTTTATATTGATATTTATTTTATCTGTTTTATTCCAAGAGTTTATGATTGTATTGTATATAAAGCTACTTGCAGTAAGTACTCCTTGTTGAGTGTTTTACCACTTATGTGCATATACCATTCAATGTGGCTGACTTGTGCATCGCAAAATTGGAAGTCTTATATAGAAGTGATTGTTGTATGCTCTTATGTAAGTTGTGTTTCATTAAGGCTAAACGAAATGATCCATGCTCGATGATTAATCATTTTAATATCGGCGAAAAAATGAATAAATCGGTTATAAAATATCATTTCGGTGGTTGTCTTTTGATTACAAAGAGTTATTGAGTTATTTGCGGGTCATCATCATTGCACTCCGAACATGTCCATAGGTGCTCAGATACCCTCCTCAGCAATTCCCTCAGTGTCCAGCGACTGACAATTCAGTTCTATGTTGGTTGATAACTCTTCTTACACGGCCACTAAGTTTCTCATTTCTGGCTTTGCCCATCTTAACTCCCATTTCCATCATCCGAAGAAGTGACGTGGATCTGTGTTTGTCGAAGCCCTGTGCTCTTCCCACATTTAGGAGGGCATTGATGATGTCAGCCCGATCCATTGGTTGCCCGTCCTCAACGACAGTGCAGCTAGCCAACCTGTCCGCTCTTTCATTTCTCCGTACTCCCGCATGTCCAGAGACATAGACAAAGGTGACCTTACGTATCTTGGATTTCTGCAACGACTCTACCCATTGCATGCGTACAGAGCCCGCCTCCACTTTTTTAATCATGCTCATCGAATCACTCAGTATACATGCGTGGGTGTAGTCTTATGACTCTAACCATTTGAATGCCCTGGTCACTGCCATCACCTCCATCGTCATGCTACTCGTGGTCATGACGTATGCACCACTGTCTTCGCAGACTATTCTGCCTGCCGAGTGTGCTGTAAATGCCCATGCACTTTTTTGGTGTCGTCTTACAGATCCGTCTGTATAGATGACTGCACCTTTCTCATCGATGTTATCGCAGATGAGACCGTTGACGTCAGCATTAACCACGATCGGGTTCTGTTCCCTACTTTTCCTGTCGAGTGTGACA
This sequence comes from Megaustenia siamemsis, assembly GCA_032433765.1. Lineage (NCBI taxonomy): Eukaryota > Metazoa > Mollusca > Gastropoda > Stylommatophora > Ariophantidae > Megaustenia > Megaustenia siamemsis. Next base: position 66,139,723 of record JAVIAB010000139.1, read on the forward strand.
ATACATGAGAAAGTCCCCTTGAATGACGTAGGCACCGGTTTCCACTCCTCACCAACGCTGATATTGGTAAGCCCAGACCTGTTTGATGACATCTTCTGCTCGGCCCACCCATGATTTGCCTCTTTTTAGCCTGGCACCTTTCCTTGTGTTGAGCACATGGTGCAATGGATGCTCTTTATCTGTACTAATCTTCTGGTATGCTCGTGCTCTCCAGATCTTGATTCTGGCATTCATGGTTGGAAAGTCAAGAAGATACCTCATTGCTACACAGGGAGTGTCCCTCGTACATCCCAAGATGATGCGCATGGCTTCATATTGTATTTTCTCGAGCCTATCAATTTGAGTCGTACTGACAGTAAGAATTGCCAGGGCATACTCGATTGGTGCGAGGACTAATCCCTGGAACAGAAGAGTAAGTAGCCTCTGTTCGATGTTGGCAGCTGCCATGACCTTCAAGGCGGCTAATCCTTTGCGGGATTTTGTTATCACATGGTCGACGTGGTCCCGAAAACACAGGCTGCGATCAAACTTAACTACGAGGTATGTCATCAACTTGTCCCTGGTCACTTCATCAGCTCCCATTCGTACTACCGGTGTGGTCGTATTAACGATATGAACTGCCGCATTGAGCCATGTCTCTTTGTTATATCTATAACCTCCAAGTGTGGGTGGGAATGCGCGTTTCTGTTCAAGGTGACAGGTGAGGACAAGAGCAACTATTTTCTCCAGCAGCTTGCCCGCAGTGTTCTGCATTGTGATGATTCTGTAGGCACTGATCTGAGAATGGTCCTTGTTTGGCTTCGGTAGCGGTAATAAGTAGCTGTGTAGCCACTCCTCCTTAATCTGGCCACTCCGAATACTGGCATTAAACTCATTGGCCAGTTTTGTCAAGTCGTCGTCAGCTAAATCGCCTATGTCATCGTACCGAACACCATGGATTCATGGGCACATGGATAGTGATCACTTCCGTGGAACCCCAGTGCACTCCACCTGCAAACCGGTACGAAGGTGGAAGACACCAGTGCCAGGTCTATGACACTATCAGAGTCTCCTGTTGGAGTGGCCATTCTTGTTGCCCTTCCATCATTCAAGCACACTAAATCGACTGACGCTAGTGCGTTCTCTAGGTATTCTCCCTGCTTATTGGTTATGACGTTACCACTGGTTTCCTCTAGCATTACAGTCTCCGCAGTAAATGACGTTCTTTTCATCAAATTCGAAAAGATTCTGCCATTGTTGTGTGTTCACCTTCCCATTACAAGCATACACATTAACAATCACGAAATGAACTGGGGTCTGCACCCTAACCGCATGTACCTGCAATTCTGCATTGTCCCACAGGAGTACGTGTTTTGGATTACAAAGAATATAAGACAAAATGTGCAACTGGTGATAAAATATAACATTGAAAAATATAAGAATGTCCTGTAATATAATGTCGTAAAGAAAGTCCCACAACAATCATCATCAAGTACCGGGCCTATTGTCGTAGGTGATTATGTCTCTCCAAAACTTTCGATCTCGGCAGCTATTTATCATTTCTGTTGTTGACCTTCTGCCAAGCCATTCTCTTAAGCTGTCTGTTATTTTTTCTCTTTGCTTCCCTCTATATCTTCGTCCCTCAATTTTTCCAGTTGTTACAATATATTGCAGTTGTTCTCTTCTCATTACATGGCCAAAAAATGATGATTGTCTCTTTCTAACATTGGAAATTAGCTCTCTTTTTGCTTTGATCTCTCGCAGAACCTCTTCATTACTCTTCTTAGCTGTCCATGGTATTCTCAACATTCTTCTGTAAAACCACATTTCTACAGACTCCAGTGATTTTCTTGTCTGTTGTCCTATTGTCCATGACTCGCATCCATATGTTAAGACTGGCTCTACGTAACATTTAAGAACTCTTTTTCCACAATGATGGCCGTTCGGTAATGAAGTAACTTCATTTTGTTAAGCTTTACTTCCATGAGTTCCACTTCTTTACCTGTTTGATGTCACTGACTGAACCCAAGCATATGTTTACCACATATGACATTTGAATTCTGTACCTGAAGGTCCGCATGTGGGTGCACGAATCACAACGTTACTGGGTTCTCCCCACAACGTTTGAAGACATCGGGAGATTGGAGCGTACCAGTGCTAGTCATCACTAATAATGCTTTCTGTGTTTCAGTAACCAGACATCCATTCTTTCTGCTTACCCAAGTCGGAAAAATAACACCATCCCGATAAATGAACTGAGATCATTTTATACTCAACAGCATTGACCAGTTATGCTATTGGTATTATATGAGAGAGTTCATATCACACCTTCAAATAGTAATATTATTGAGACACGTCATATAAAACATAAAGCGCGGCTTTCTATTAACTGGTGCTGCGCGGAAAATAAAAGAGCTGGAATTAGAAAACAAAAGCAAAATTAATCAGTTGTATGAAAGTAAAATCTTACTATGTGTGTATAGCCTTTGACGTCTTCACAGACAGTTTAGCAAGTAGTATCTCTATTCCATGGAAGTCGTCTCGATTCGTCGCCTATACGCCGAGATTTGCCCGGTAATCGAACATGTCAACAAAATTTGCTACCGCAACTTTGGCGGGAACTTTGACATAATGTAGCGGATATGGGTAATTCTCGACTGCAGGGATGCTGATTCCATGAACAGAAAAGAACAGAGTAGAAGAGAAGAGAACAGAACCACCGTATTGAAAGTTTACTCTTTGGTCCACAAAGACTACGCACATATTTTTACAAATATTCTATGTACTTCTCTACTGGCTGCCTGAGTGACAATGAGGCATCTGTGCAACTCCTATTTTTTTCTTAACCGCATCTATTCTTCCACCAATTGGGGTTATAGAATAGATCTTAATCTTGATTGTTTAATCAGAGCCTGGGGCACAGCATGTATTACGCCGTCAAACCCATTTTTGTTCTTATTCTTTTACTTTTGCTCTTTTCTTTTAATTGCATGCACTTAAGAATTTTTGTGCCCCGCACAACGCCCCTCAGAGCGACTCCTACATTTCATTGTGCGGTCCCTCTCAGTAGATTTACTATACCGAAAGTGGAGTCTACACCACATGTAAAAAAAAACGTTTGTAAAGGCGCGACCTACTCCTTGCTGTCGTTCTTCTATATATAAAGACCAGGCGCCCAACTTTTTTATTTGGGTCTTCAGGAGTACGTGTTTTGGAGTCCTTGCTCATCCGTTTGCTAACCAAGCACATTACAACATTGCTAATCCATGTCATACATATTCTGTGTAATAGCAGTGTGGAAGGTATCAATCAATCACTTAGTGTCGTGTCATACATATTCTGTGTAATAGCTGTGTGGAAGGTATCAAACAATTATTTAGTGCCGTGTCATACATATTCTGTGTAATAGCTGTGGAAGGTATCAAACAATTATTTAGTGCCGTGTCATACATATTCTGTATAATAGCTGTGGAAGGTATCAAACAATTATTTAGTGCCGTGTCATACATATTCTGTATAATAGCTGTGGAAGGTATCAAACAATTATTTAGTGCCGTGTCATACATATTCTGTGTAATAGCTGTATGGAAGGTATCAAACAATTATTTAGTGCCGTGTCATACATATTCTGTATAATAGCTGTGGAAGGTATCAAACAATCATTTAGTGCTGTGTCATACATATTCTGTATAATAGCTGTGTGGAAGGTAGCAAACATTCATTTAGTACCGTCCATACATAATCTGTATAATAGCTGTGTAAGGTTTTAAACAATCATTTAGTGCCGTGTAATACAGGCACTAAGAAAGAAAGATCAATACATGTGAGATGCGGTGCTTGAGAAAAGTAACAAACAACACAAGAAGAGATAGAATACCAAATGAAACCATAAGAAAAATGGTAGGAACTAAACCCTGCCAAGAATATATAGAACAACAACAACTTAAATGGTTTGGCCACCTGGTCAGAATGAATCCTCACCAATCACCATCAAGGGCGTTCTTCTCGAGAATGCATGGAAAAAGACCAAGAGGAAGACCCAGAAGAAGATGGATAGATGCAGTGACAGAGACATGTAACAACAAAGGAAAATCACTAATTCAGACAATTCGAGCAGCACAAGAACGACAAATGATATAAACCACGACACCTTTTAGGTATCAGTGAAAAGAGAAAAGAAGTAGAAGAAGAATACAGCACTGAGATCAGGCTTCTCTATTCACACTTTCAAAAATCTCTCTGATTAGATAGTCTCGCATTGGTGAGATGTCTTGATATGTTAGACCCTGTACTGCACTGCTTTTACCTTTGTTCAAAATCTAACTTCTCTATCAGGGCAAAGAAAGCCAAGAAAGTCACTGCTTTCATCATCATCCTTGCTCAGAGTCGAAGCTGTGGCATGTTTTCAACATCAGCAGCCGTTGACTACAACAGCCGTGTTTGTGTAGGTGTGTGTTCATTGTGCTACCTGGTTAATCTTCCAATACATTCATTCTTGTGGTTTTCGTCTTCTTCTCTCATTCTCGATAATTCTTCCTGTGACTGAATATTCCAGAATTTTTAATCTATATTTTAGAAAAATCAGTATGAACGTCTTTTAGAATAATCGATATGGGCGTATTTTAGAATAATCGTTATGAACGTCTTTTAGAATAATCGATATGGACGTATTTTAGAATAATTGTCATGGACCATTTTAATCCAGATCAATGAGAGAGAGAGATAGATAGATAGAGAAATAGAGAGAGAGAGAGAGAGAGAGAGAGAAAGAAAGAATGATAACGCCTTAGGAAATAAAAGTACTGTATGAGAGTGAGTGGATGAATGAGTCAGTGAAATGAGTGAGTCAGTCAGTCAGTAAGTAAGTGACAGACAGATGGATCAATGGGTAGACAGATAGGCAGACAGATAGATGGATCAATGGGTAGACAGATAGGCAGACAGATAGATGGATCAATGGGTAGACAGATAGGCAGACAGACAGATGGATCAATGGGTAGACATAGGCAGACAGATAGATGGATCAATGGGTAGACAGATAGGCAGACAGATGGATCAATGGGTAGACAGATAGGCAGACAGACAGATGGATCAATGGGTAGACAGATAGGCAGACAGACAGATGGATCAATGGGTAGACAGATAGGCAGACAGACAGATGGATCAATGGGTAGACAGATAGGCAGACAGACAGATGGATCAATGGGTAGACAGATAGGCAGACAGACAGATGGATCAATGGGTAGACATATAGGCAGACAGATGGATTGATACGATGGATGGATTCATTGACTAAGGGAGGGACTTATAAATGCATTGTAGTATGAATGGATTGATGGATGGATGAATAAATGGATGAATGGATGGATGAATGGATGTACTCAGACAAATATCTAGAGAACACTTTCGCTCTAACTTGGAAGGCCCAAGTTTCCTTTAAACAGGGCCACTGTCAAGTCTACGAGTGGTGTATGAGGAGGATGGTAACTCAAGACAGAAGTCAGTTTTGTCTGTACATTCTTCATGAGATATCATGTTTTCTTTAAATTTGTAAACAAACTCGTAGACGCTTGCAATAAGCAAGAAGCAATAACAGGTGATATATATCCAGACTCTCTTGATATTTTTTTTAAAATTGTCATTTCTATTTGTTTTGTTTGTTCTGTTTGTTTTGTTTGTTCTGTTTATTTTGTTTGTTCTGTTTGTTCTGTTTTTCTGTTTGTTCTGTATCTTTTGTTTGTTCTGTATGTTCTGTTTGCTTTGCTTGTTTTTTGTTCTGTTTGTTTTGTTTGTTCTGTTTGTTATGTTTGTTTTGTTTGTTCTGTTTGTTATGTTTGTTTTGTTTGTTCTGTTTGTTCTGTTTGTTGTTTGTTTTGTTTGTTCTGTTTATTTTGTTTGTTCTGTTTGTTCTGTTTGTTGTTTGTTTTGTTTGTTCTGTTTATTTTGTTTGTTATGTTTGTTATGTTTATTAGGTTCGTTCTGTTCATTTTGTTTGTTATGTTGGTTTTGTTTGTTCTGTTTGCTCTGTTTGTTCTGTTTGTTCTGTTTATTTTGTTTGTTCTGTTTGTTCTATTTGTTCTGTTTGTTTTGTTTGTTCCGTTTGTTCTGTTTCTTTTGTTTGTTCTGTTTGTTTTGTTTGTTTTTTTTGTTCTGTTTGTTATGTTTGTTATGTTTGTTCTGTTTGTTGTTTGTTTTGTTTGTTCTGTTTGTTTTGTTTGTTCTGTTTGTTCTGTTTGTTCTGTTTGTTCTGTTTGTTCTGTTTGTTTTGTTTGTTATGTTTGTTTTGTTTGTTTTGTTTATTACATTAGTTTTGTTTGTTCTGTTTGTTCTGTTTGTTGTTTGTTCTGTTTGTTCTGTTTGTTCTGTTTGTTTTGTTTGTTCTGTTTGTTCTGTTTGTTTTGTTTGTTTCACTTCACTAGTTTGAAATCCCCCGACAAAGCTCACGTACGTCTGTGGGCCTTTTCCGGAACTGACCTTTCCACGGTTATCTGTTTTGTTCTCGTTGCACGCACTGACAATGTAAGCAAGTGTCCGTCGCCAAATAGGCATACATCCTTCAGTTTAAATGGGACTCATTTTTATTGTCGAAAGATAGTTTAATGTTGAGTTTACACCAAGGACAAGGCGTGCTACAGAGGAGGCAAGAGTTAACTAAAAGTTAGTAATGGGAGTTGATAACTAAAATAAATAATGAGGTTATAAACAGACATACTGATTAAAATTATGTCAACGTTCGAAACAACATATCAAACTTTGAAATATATTTTTTAATGTTCTAGTTAATGAAAGCATTTAGTCCTACATATGGTTACGTGGTAATGTATGTCTCCAGGCAAGAAGCGTTATATATATTTAAATAACACTAGCGGAAAATTTGCATTAAAAAAAAAAAAGATTAATGTCAAAACTTTTTCTGTTGCCAAAAATAGCGCTGATTCTCTCAATAAGGCTTGGTTAAATATGCCGACTGCGTGTTGGGTGGCTGTCTATCGATTCTAATCTTTTTTTTTTTTTTTATCTAGTCATTCTGGAAAGCGGCGTTACTTTATGAGTGTGGGTGGAGGATGATGATATGACAGACAAACAGCGAATATGGCAATGACGTCAAGGAATCGGAGGTGTTATTTGGGTGTGAAGATTACATTTTTTATTTGTTTTCACTAATTGTATTCGTGCAAACAATCAATTTGTGTTGTGAGTGTTTTTAAAGTATCTTGTATTAGAATAATAAAGAGCGGTCGTGCGGTACTTCCCTTGTACAAGCAGCACGTAGCATCCTTGAAAGCTATCACGACAAACAATGAAGTTTTGGATCGTGTTGTAGTGTCAAGAATAACATTGGACATCGTTGCCGAGGGTGGACACTTAAATCGATCCAGAGGCTCATATTTGCAATCATCTCGAAATAAACATTGGTAATCAGTGAAGTTTTGACACTACGTTGGGATTATAACCTTGAGAAATGTTTCATGAGATTGTCACATACGCCTGTTTTTATCTCCTCCAGAGAAAGAAAGAGAAAGTGTAATTTGGTGTATTATGTTTGCATCCCAAGCATTACAACAACGTTGCCTACAGTTGTCGCCACTTATTCTGAGAATGGACGGACCGTAAAGACATCCGAAGTGGAGAAGCTGAGAAAGAAACGAAGGATGGTTCTCTCTAAGGCATCTGTAAAATTGATAAGATGGAATCAGACATGAGCACAATTAATTTGAAGAAAAGAATGTCAAAGTCAGATCTAGCAGAAAGCAGGAAATAAATGTTGGCCGAATGGCAGACGAACGCACACAAACAAACTAAAACATGCTCTCGACGCTGGTAGGCATGAGAAACGCTCGAGTCCGTCCACATGCTTCCATTATATTTATCATTTTTTATCTGCGAAGACTAGCAGACTTTTATACATTTCTAAGAAATGTATTATCTTTTTCTTCAATATTTTGTTACACCTTTATATATTTCTAAACATTAAAGTTGATATTATTAATATTTTTAAAATCACACCGAGTTCAACGAGTTTGCAAGGTCGCCGACTTGCAGCGATGTGCGTTCATATGTTTACATTATTCGTTTGTTTACCAAATTAATTGTAGTTTCATTTCAAAACATTAAACATTATAAGTAAGTATGGCAATGTCTTCTCGATGTGACGTCACAAGATACCGCAAGCAGAAATTACCTTCTTGTTCAGAGATCGCTGTACTTTCTACACCACCCAGCAACCCCTTACCCCCCTCCCCTCCGTCTTCGGCCTCAATAAAAAGAAACAAATCTTAAAGATAATTCATCAGGAAACTTAACTTCAGCGATTCTTTGTGCTTCCTGTGCATTGAAATGGCATTAATCTGCGTCTTGTTTCCTTGTTGATGTCATTATTTTCAATACAAAATGTCGCATTTGGCCTACTGTATTGACAACATCATTCAGGAATTATAGGACATTGACTTTGCTAGCTTTGGCTGAAAAAGGGATGCTTGTGGCCAGATTCCCAGGTACAAATAGGAACGATTAAATGTGAAGAAAATTAATCAACCCACTTGACTGGAGTGATGTTAAAGACGATGAGGATGAGACGGCACAAGCTTTGATGGCAAGCATCCGAAGACAAAGAGTCACTTGAATCCATTGGACAAAAATAAACGATGAAAGATCTTGAACATTTATAGATGAAACCTTGAGACACAGTTCACAAAGATGAACTTCATTTAGAGAAGGCTGAAAGAGGAAATAAATCTCAGAAACGATTGTAGAACACTTGTTCTTGGAGCTCCAAGGGATGGTAACAGAACAACAATGTAGAGAGCTATTAGAACAAACAAATATTAGAGGAAAAAGATTATTATTAATGAATGTGAAAGTGTAGAGCAGTAGACTATACAAAACAGAAATGCCAAGAACAACAGAAATGAACAACACAGAGTAAAATAGCAGAATGACAAACAATAGAAACTAAAGCTATGCTTGCACGAACTCGGATAGCTGTTAGTACTTTCTATGACGTAAATGTCGAAGATAATGGGTAAAACAAAAGGTAATTGGTAATGGGTGTGCACTCGGACAGAGTAATTACTTGAACAAATATCCGGCAAAAACACATACAATAGCACTGCCAAGAGTAACAAGATGACATAGGAGGCTACATTTGAGAATATTACAGCGACGCAGTATCTGAAATGCTGTGACTATTCAAACAGAAAGTAAAGTAAAAGACAACACAGTCGAAATAGTGACCTGAAAGGAAGTCTCGTCGTTTGTTTGTTTGTTGTTGTCTATCTGTTTGTTGTTGTCTATTTGTTTGTTGTTGTCTATCTGTTTGTTGTTGTCTTTTTGTTGTTATCTATCTATTTGTTGTTGTCTATGTGGTTGTTCTTGTCTATTTGTTTGTTGTTGTCTATTTGTTTGTTGTGGTCTATTTGTTTCTTGTTGTCTATCCGTTTGTTGTTGTCTATTTGTTTGTTGTTGTCTATTTGTTTGTTGTTGTCTATTAGTTTGTTGTTGTCTGTTTGTTGTTGTCTATCTATTTGTTGTTGTCTATGTGTTTGTTCTTGTCTATTTGTTTGTTGTTGTCTATTTGTTTCTTGTTGTCTATTTGTTTGTTGTTGTCTATTTGTTTGTTGTTGTCTATTTGTTTGTTCTTGTCTATTTGTTTGTTGTTGTCTATTTGTTTGTTGTTGTCTATTTGTTTGTTGTTGTCTATCCGTTTGTTGTTGTCTATTTGTTTGTTGTTGTCTATTTATTTGTTGTTGTCTATTTGTTTGTTGTTGTCTATCCGTTTGTTGTTGTCTATTTGTTTGTTGTTGTCTATTTGTTTGTTCTTGTCTATTTGTTTGTTGTTGTCTATTTGTTTGTTGTTGTCTATCTGTTTGTTGTTGTCTGTTTGTTGTTGTCTATCTATTTGTTGTTGTCTATGTGTTTGTTCTTGTCTATTTGTTTGTTGTCGTCTATTTGTTTGTTGTTGTCTATTTGTTTGTTGTTGTCTATTTGTTTGTTGTTGTCTATTTGTTTGTTGTTGTCTATTTGTTTGTTGTTGTCTATGTGTTTGTTGTTGTCTATTTGTTTGTTGTGGTCTATTTGTTTGTTGTTGTCTATTTGTTTGTTGTTGTCTATTTGTTTGTTGTTGCCTATCTGTTTGTTGTTGTCTATTTGTTTGTTGTTGTCTATTTGTTTGTTGTTGTCTATCCGTTTGTTGTTGTCTATTTGTTTGTTGTTGTCTATTTGTTTGTTGTTGTCTATTTGTTTGTTGTTGTCTATTTGTTTGTTGTTGTCTATTTGTTTCTTGTTGTCTATTTGTTTGTTGTTGTCTATCCGTTTGTTGTTGTCTATTTGTTTGTTGTTGTCTATTTGTTGTTGTCTATCTATTTGTTGTTGTCTATGTGTTTGTTGTTGTCTATTTGTTTGTTGTCGTCTATTTGTTTGTTGTTGTCTATTTGTTTGTTGTTGTCTATTTGTTTGTTGTTGTCTATCCGTTTGTTGTTGTCTATTTGTTTGTTGTTGTCTATTTGTTTCTTGTTGTCTGTCCGTTTGTTGTTGTCTATTTGTTTGTTGCTGTCTATTTGTTTGTTGTTGTCTATCTGTTTGTTGTTGTCTGTTTGTTGTTGTCTATCTATTTGTTGTTGTCTATGTGTTTGTTCTAGTCTATTTGTTTGTTGTCGTCTATTTGTTTGTTGTTGTCTATTTGTTTGTTGTTGTCTATTTGTTTGTTTGTGTTTATCTGTTTGTTGTGGTCTATTTGTTTGTTTGTGTTTATCTGTTTGTTGTGGTCTATTTGTTTGTTTGTGTTTATCTGTTTGTTGTTGTCTATTTGTTTGTTTGTGTTTATCTGTTTGTTGTTGTCTATTTGTTTGTTTGTGTTTATCTGTTTGTTGTGGTCTATTTGTTTGTTGTTGTCTATTTGTTTGTTTGTGTTTATCTGTTTGTTGTGGTCTATTTGTTTGTTGTTGTCTATCTGTTTGTTGTTGTCTATCTGTTTGTTGTGGTCTATCTGTTGTTGTTGTCTATTTGTTTGCGTCCACTCGATACACTAAATGAATCTTCTCTTGGCACTCTTTATCCCTTGCCCTTTAAAGAACGTTAAGTGGGCGTTGATGCGTGTGTTAACCGTAATTTTGCGCCTTTCCCCTCAACACAACTTTATCATGCCATGTTTGAATAAAGAGTAGTCCTTCCTTCTCGGTCTCAATTCACTTGGCCAAACTAAAGTGCTTAGTGTGTTTCCAAGGCCACCACAATTTCACAAAGAATAATAGTAGGTGTTCGTATCCTGCATAGCTTTTTGTTTCAATTGTTTATCATTCTGTGTGCTATTTTACTCTGTGTTTGTTCACTTATGTTATTCTTGTCATTTCTGTTTTGTATAGGCTGCTGCTCTACGCTTTTACTTTCACTAATAATGATTCTTCTTCTTCTATCCTTCCTCTGCTGCCGTTGGCGTCGAGGGGAGAAACAATCTGCTATTCTTTGCTCTTCTGTTGGCCTCTTCTGATGTTATCCCTCCTAGTGACTCTAGTATTCCCTTTATTCATCTCTTTCTCGGTCTTCCTCTTAATCTGGCGTTTTCGTAGCGTTTATTTAAGGCTCTTTGAGTCATTGTTAGTTCTTTTTGTCTTGTTATGTGGCCGAACCAATTTATCTGTTGTTTCTTTATGTATTCGATGGCTGGTTCAATTTCGAGTTTCTTCCTCAGGTCAGTGTTTCTTACTCTGTCCCTTAAGCTGTTTCCTGTCATTCTTCTGACACATTTAATTTCGGTGGTCGTTATCTTTCTTATTGTTCTAGAGTCCAGAGTCTAGAGTCCACTGATAGCACAGAGTTGGTAGAAAAATTGATTTGTATATTGCCCTTTTTGCTTCCGTAGTTATTGCTTTGTTTTTCAATAGTGTTGATACTTGGCCTATAACTTGGCATGCTTTGTTACACCTTATATCTATCTCTGTCTCTTGGTTATTGTCTTGTGTAACGTGCTACCAAGATATTTAAAATTGTCTACTTGCTTCAAAGTCGTATTATCTATTTTGATGTTTAGTTTTTCTTTCTTTCTCGCTATTGCCATTACTTCGGTTTTGCTTATGTTGATCTTCATGTTGTATTGTTTACAAGTGTTGTTTAGCCTGTTGATATGTTCTTGTAGGTCCTCAGTTGTTTCATGTATCAGAACTTGGTCGTCTGCAAATAGTATTTCATTTATTTCTTCCTCTCTTCTGCTGTTTTCTGGTACGTATATTTCGTTCTCTTTTGTGTAATCGCTTGTTATCATCCTTGTTGGTATACTTCCTTTGACTGGGCATGCTAAATTGCATATATTGTCCATATATGTGATGAAAAGTAAAGGGGAAAGCACGCAGCCTTGTCTTACTCCGGAGTTAATGGTGAAGTGTTTAGAGTAGCCTGCTGAAGATCTTACTGTAGTGCGACTACTTTCGCAAGTGCGACTACTTTCGCAAGTGCGACTACTTTCGCAAGTGCGACTACTTTCGCAAGTGCGACTACTTTCGCAAGTGCGACTACTTTCGCAAGTGCGACTACTTTCAATAATGATTTTTCTCTCTAATATGATACGTGATTGTTTTGTTACCATCCTTTGGAGCAGACTCCAGGAACAAGTGTTCTATCAGCATTTCTCAGATTTACTTATAGTTTGTGTTCACCGATCATGTCGCAATAGGTCAACTGTGAATCGCTCAGTGCTACACAAGAAGTCAACTGTGAATCGCTCAGTGCTACACAAGAAGTCAACTGTGAATCACTCAGTGCTACACAAGAAGTCAACTGTGAATCGCTCTGTGCTAATCGCTCAGTGCTACAGTCCGGTTACTGACAGGTGTCTTTGCCTACAAAAGAAGTACAAATAGTGAGCTATTGCAACATTTATTATGCGCATGCGTACTTTCGTAATCTTTGAACGGACAACCTATAGGGCCGTGAAGTGATTACTCCAACAATTAATTAGAGATGAAACGCTAGAAGCAGCAACAGTTACAAGAGGCGGATGTTTTGAAACTTTCTATCTCTAATTCACCGGCGATTCTGTCTTTCAACACCAAGTGGCTATCTCTTCAACAAAAAATGATGGGGAAATTTTCAATGAATTTCTTACCTATCTCATGTTTTCTGGGGAAGCTGGGGCGTGTTTATCTCACCAGGTAGTGAAGTACTAGCTCAACATCAACAGTTCCAACCAAAACGGGGATCCTTGTCTCGTTAGCCTGTCTTGTGTGTACATATAGTTGTTACGATCTGCGTCCTAATTTTGTTGGACCCACTACGAAGTGACTATGCAAAGATAATTGGAGCAGACGTAAGGGGATTGATCAAGTCTAGTTGTAGATTAGTGTAAAGGTGAAGTTCAATGCAATTCATGGTTCACAGAATATCGTGTCCTGAAATCTGTCAAATTATTATTACCTCCAATCTTGCACTGAGCAGGACAAACCTAAATCATTATTCTGCTCGTCTTACTAATTTGTGATTTCTTGTGAATTTGGCTGTTTTGTTGCAGAAAATTCATTTCTCAAACTTTACCAATGTAGGTTAACCAGGTAGTCACAGCCGGTCTCTATGATGAAGGTATGATCTGTTTAAATCTCAATAAGAACAAACGTATTTCTGACAAGGTCAAGGTTATGTCAGCTGAAGATGATACCATAGCGATACATGACTCTACCACCTACATTTGTTCACACACTCACACATTAGCACAGACACATATATCATTTTTATTTGCCATTGACAACCACTTAGCAGAGCCGATTTCAAGGCACTCTGGTCAGTTCCATAGGAGCTCTATGTCATTCAACAAATTTTCCAATAAATGTCATTTAGCTAGTAGCTGTCATTTGATACAAGAACTTTTGGGGTTTTTGAGTAAACGTCTACTTGACACAATTGTCTCGGTCACGACACGCACCACGGGTAGTAAACGTCTACTTGACACAATTGTCTCGGTCACGACACGCACCACGGGTAGTAAACGTCTAATTGACACAATTGTCTCGGTCACGACACGCACCACGGGTAGTAAACGTCTAATTGACACAATTGTCTCGGTCACGACACGCACCACGGGTAGTAAACGTCTAATTGACACAATTGTCTCGGTCACGACACGCACCACGGGTAGTAAACGTCTAATTGACACAATTGCCTCGGTCACGACACGCACCACGGGTAGTAAACGTCTAATTGACACAGTTGTCTCGGTCACGACACGCACCACGGGTAGTAAACGTCTACTTGACACAATTGTCTCAGTCACGACACGCACCACGGGTAGTAAACGTCTACTTGACACAATTGTCTCAGTCACGACACGCACCACGGGTAGTAAACGTCTACTTGACACAATTGTCTCAGTCACGACACGCACCACGGGTAGTAAACGTCTACTTGACACAATTGTCTCAGTCACGACACGCACCACGGGTAGTAAACGTCTACTTGACACAATTGTCTCAGTCACGACACGCACCACGGGTAGTAAACGTCTACTTGACACAATATATATTATACGCACCACGGGTAGACCCATAGTAAATGCCTCGTCTACTATGACAGAAACTATCTTGTTGTCGACTTGTGTAGCTCGCCGGCTACACTCATACTCTTGATCGGCCTAGTCTCTTTTTTTTTTATCAATAATGTAACTTGACTGGAAAAAACTCCAGCAGAGTCCCAGAATTCTACTCTCGAAGCTCACATTGTTTGTATCTGATACAAACTCAAACACGACATGTTTATATCTTTTATGCCACAATCGTCAGGACAAACGTGTTTCACATTGGACTACCTTTGACCCTGTCTTTACCAGACCTATAGATACACTCAAATCTCAAAACATTTAACGGGATTTATAAACGGTTCATCAACTGATGACCGACCGAACTACCGTAATTGAAACGTTGGTAACACCCGAGTTAAGTAAGAATATGCGAACCACATCATACTCCGATCCTCCGTTGTCACTTTCCGTGATGAGTCCTCTCTTTAGTCATCTCCCTCAGGGAAAGCTACCAAAATATCCCATCAGCAGTTTGATCATGGGCTGGGATCAATACCTAGTCTGTTAATGGTGGGCTATTGTTGTTTTCCTTTGTTTGCTGGACTTTCAAGATGCATACAACATGGGGAAATACCATTTATTAGGTATCATTAGCAGACGAGTGATCTACCCTTGGCGGGACAAGTTGATTGAGTAGCCAACCACATAAAATAAACATCACGTGTCTTGAATGCAAAGCAATGCATTGTTTCACATTTAGCATGAAAGGTGTAGGTAGGCATATATCACTTCATGCAGGAAGGCCGAAAAATGATCAAAAAATCACAATACTTAACCCAAGATTAAATGCTTGTTCGTGTCTTCATTTCTGAACATCCGAGCCAAATATCCGTCACGTGACATCAAATCCGACTGCAGCGACGATCCCTTAAGTACGAGACTTGTGCATAAACAATACACCACTTTTACTCATTGCTTGCTTTAAAGTAACAATCATTTGAAAAAGTTGTGAAAAAAAAATTTAAGAATAAAAGGAAGTAAATTATCGTGTAATTAGCGTATTGGTAAAGGTTAGTGTCCTTGTTTTACAGCAATCGTTGATACATGTCTAGTTGATGTGGTCAATCACACACGATTATAGTGAAATATTTAGTGAACACACACTATAAGTGAAATATTTAGAAAACACACACTATAAGTGAAATATTTAGAGAACACACACTATAAGTGAAATATCTAGAGAACATACACTATAAGTGAAATATCTAGAGAACACACACACTATAAGTGAAATATTTAGAGAACATACACTATAAGTGAAATATTCAAAGATGACACACACTAAAAGTGAAATATTTAGAGAACATACACTATAAGTGAAATATTTAGAGAAGACATACACTAAAAGTGAAATATTTAGAGAACATACACTATAAGTGAAATATTCAGAGAAGACACACACTAAAAGTGAAATATTTAGAGAACATACACTATAAGTGAAATATTTAGAGAACATACACTATAAGTGAAATATTTAGAGAACACATACACTATAAGTGAAATATTTAGAGAACATACACTATAAGTGAGATATTTAGAGAACACACACTATAAGTGAGATATTTAGAGAACACATACACTATAAGTGAGATATTTAAAGAACATACACTATAAGTGAGATATTTAGAGAACACACACTATAAGTGAGATATTTAGAGATCACACACTCTATAAGTGAAATATTTAGAGAACACACACACAGACAATAAGTGAAATATTTAGAGAACACACACACTATAAGTGAGATATTTAGATAACACACATACAGACAATAAGTGAAATATTTAGAGAACACACACACTATAAGTGAGATATTTAGAGAACACACACACACTATAAGTGAGATATTTAGAGAACACATACACTATAAGTGAAATATTTAGAGAACAACTATAAGTGAGATATTTAGAGATCACACACTCTATAAGTGAAATATTTAGAGAACACACACACAGACAATAAGTGAAATATTTAGAGAACACACACACTATAAGTGAGATATTTAGATAACACACATACAGACAATAAGTGAAATATTTAGATAACACACACACAGACAATAAGTGAAATATGTAAAGGGCAAACGTTCATTCTGTAGTGCCACATGAGACTACACTGCGACGTCAATGAATCTGCCATCGAAACCCTTTAATTTGCATCTTCTTTGAGCAAAATCTTGCACGGCTTGAGTGGAAAGAAGGGATGAAGTCGTGACCGAGAAATGCACTCACCAATCCTGACGTATCCGCGACCATTGACGTACACTATCCCAGTAATTACGCTTCAGACGTGACGTCATCAAAGCTGTCTCCGATGAAAATATAGTTAGTGCAATCAATCGCACGTGACTTCTCTGTGATTCTTGCATGGGTAAAGCCACTGCTGTCTCATATAACTGCCAGAAAGTTGTCTCCCCCCTATATGTCACATATGTTACAGGGGAGATGATACATGATTACATAAAATGACTATAAAAGTAAAGTAAAAAGAGTCAAGAACCCCCGTCACGCCAAGTGGAGTAGTGGGAATATGGTGTTAGTGACCATAATTTTTACAGACCTACAGCACATGAATTTTGGTGTAATGTGGTTGGTATTACGCCCGTGCCGCTTTACTTTCCCAGAATAAAAATCCGGTACCCATTTAAGGCTGGGTGAACCCGGAAGCCGTCGATCAGGATCGAACCCGACCTCTTGTCCTTTGTAGTCCAGTTCACTAACCACTGAGCTATCGCGGCTCCATAAAGTGGCTGTATCTTGAATATAATATAAAACTGTAACAATTAGACGAAGTATTTCTATTACTTCCAAATTTATACATTACGCGGGCAATAATCACGGCAGAAAGGGACATGTTGACACAAAACTTTAAAGAATTGACCCACAAATGATTTGTTAAAAAGCTGTTCTTCTAGATTCTAGAATGTCACAATCTTTTGTTTTGTTTCTTCTTCTATCTTAATGCCAAACCGCATTAGAAAAGCAAAAACATATCTCTATCTTGCTTCATCCCTCGGACATCATTCGCCTCAAGTCTTGAAAAACATGGTTACACAACTCTCCTCAAAGTTGTGTTTAGTCTGCCTGTCTTTTATTTTTTTATTCTGACGTGTAATGAAACAGCTCTTGTTGTTGTTTTTGTGTCTTTAATCTTTTAGTCATTAGTTAAGGTGAGCGTTACCGCTGGGCATTCCCATGTCCGCTTTGTCAGCTTTTCCATCAACCATCGAGGTGTTCGTCTACTGATTGTTCCTGTCCTTCATTCATTGAATGTGTTGCGTTCTCTGTTGAGGATGCTTTTCTTGCTTTCGCCCCTCGTGACGTCGCATTCCTCCGTCTTTCGACCCTCGTGACGTCGCATTCCTCCGTCTTTCGACCCTCGTGACGTCGCATTCCTCCGTCTTTCGACCCTCGTGACGTCGCATTCCTCCGTCTTTCGACCCTCGTGACGTCGCATTCCTCCGCCTTTCGACCCTCGTGACGTCGCATTCCTCCGTCTTTCGACCCTCGTGACGTCGCATTCCTCCGTCTTTCGACCCTCGTGACGTCGCATTCCTCCGTCTTTCGCCCCTCGTGACGTCGCATTCCTCCGTCTTTCGACCCTCGTGACGTCGCATTCCTCCGTCTTTCGCCCCTCGTGACGTCGCATTCCTCCGTCTTTCGCCCCTCGTGACGTCGCATTCCTCCGTCTTTCGACCCTCCTGACGTCGCATTCCTCCGCCTTTCGACCTTCGTGACGTCGCATTCCTCCGCCTTTCGCCCCTCGTGACGTTGCTTTCCCGATTTCTTTGACACGTGGGTTATCCTCCTCATTGTCGCTTTCCTTAGAGAGGAGGGCTCTAAAAGCTTCACAATGTCGTTTATGTCCATTTTTAAGGTCCCTTGCGTAAAGGCAGACTTTGCCGTCAAGTCGGCCACATCATTGCCACGAACTCCCGCGTGGCTGTGGCAATATTTCCAAGTTTGGAAGAAGTCTGTATCTCTTCTAGGTAATTGTTTACTTCGTGAACAAAATGTGTTACTGTGGTTGTAAATAAGGAATCTGGAAGAATTTTAGAGCGTGGCAAATTTGTTATAGTGATCATGATGTCACAACTTTTATCTCGCGACTATTTAATCATTGAGAGCATATCATTTTAAAAAAAATGATTATTTACTATTTCATCTGGCCTCATGTGATGATCATAAATGAATTGATTTATTGATAATTCTTGATTGTTCAATATGATTATTTTCATGTTGAATTTACTAACATGATTAGATATAATGTTTCTCTCAAGTTCTCGAAATATGGTGCATAATTTGTATTGTTTTATTGGGAATGTGTACTTGGGCTATCTACTTGATGTTCACATCCCTAAAAGATCGTTGAGTGACGGCTCTTCTCGCTCAATGACTGAATATGCAGCTGCTCTCTGTGTACAGCTTAAAGTGTGCTTCTAATATATATATTTTCCTCTGGATTACTAATGCATACCTGATGACCATGAACTTCTATGATATTTTTCTGAACTATATCTAGCTAACTCTACAATCACTTCTTATTTAATTTGACTCTATTTTATGAAACTTAATTCGCTCTTATTGTCTTCTTGATTAGTGGATTCTGCAAATTTATGAATACGAATCATCATTGAAACATCTCGGAGGCAAATCTAATTAGATCAATCATTCTCCTCCCATTGTGCTCAGCTACTTATAATCTTGGTCACATCACACTGGTCAACCAATGACAGCAGGTGTTTTTGAGCTTCTGGCGTGCATGCTTTTCAGATGAATCTTGTGGAAAGTTCTATTTTCTCTGAGCTGACATAGTCATTCCCAAGTCATTCGACTAGACTTTTCTTTATATAATCTCTTATCACAACTATAGGCATCAGGCGTTCGGCAAGTGACCATCAATGATCATGTGTATGTCCTGCAATTGACCCTCTATGCATGAAGAAATACAATTTACTTCCGTTATTCTAAAATGTCTTTTATGTATTTTTAGCTGAAACATACACCATATTTGTTTGTTGAAATATCTTGCTTCATTTTATTTTAGCTTAAAAAAACTTTGAATCGTTTTTTTTTAATGTGTTTATGCCTGGTTAACTGAAATGTCATTTATGTGTCTTTATTGAACATCTATGCTTGATTTTTATAAAACATTTATGTCTGTTATGTTCAGAATGTTACATCGTTGATAAATTTAATATTTGTTTTGTAATTTGTTTGTTGTTTTCTACTTTGATTGTGCAATTAGTTGTAGGCGGGGAAATGGTTGGTCTAGACAACAAACCTGGAAACGAAGGTCCTGGTTCGAATTCTGACATCCGTTAAATGGGTGAGATTGCGTTGTGTCGCTAGTGGTAGTGCTGAGATATCTGCAACTCTAGGTCCGAGACATCTGTCTTTGACATGGGTAGATTTGCTTTTTCATAATTTTGCCAGGGCAGTGGTCATTTTGGCCTACTCTTTTCGACTTTTAAGTATTAAGATTCCTTATCATGTGTAACGTGCACACGGGACCGCCTGTTTTGGGGCGTTATACAATAGTGCTAGACATCAGGTATCAATACCCAGATATGGCCAGACATCGAGTCTCACTACCCAGATATGGCCAGACATCGAGTCACACTACCCAGATATAGCCAGACATCGAGTCTCACTACACAGATATGGCCAGACATCGAGTCTCACTACACAGATATGGCCAGACATCGAGTCTCACTACACAGATATGGCCAGACATCGAGTCTCACTACACAGATATGGCCAGACATCGAGTCTCACTACACAGATATGGCCAGACATCGAGTCTCACTACCCAGATATGGCCAGACATCGAGTCTCACTACCAAGATATGGCCAGACATCGAGTCTCACTACCAAGATATGGCCAGACATCGAGTCTCACTACCCAGATATGGCCAGACATCGAGTCACACTACCCAGATATAGCCAGACATCGAGTCTCACTACCCAGATATGGCCAGACATCGAGTCTCACTACCCAGATATGGCCAGACATCGAGTCTCACTACCAAGATATGGCCAGACATCGAGTCTCACTACCCAGATATGGCGAGACATCGAGTCTCACTACCAAGATATGGCCAGACATCGAGTCTCACTACCAAGATATGGCCAGACATCGAGTCTCACTACCAAGATATGACCAGACATCGAGTCTCACTACCCAGATATGGCCAGACATCCAGTATCACTACCCAGATATGGCCAGACATCGAGTCTCACTACCCAGATATGGCCAGACATCGAGTCTCACTACCCAGATATGGCCGAGACATCGAGCTTCACTACCCAGATATGGCCAGACGTCGAGTCTCACTACCCAGATATGGCCAGACATCGAGTCTCACTACCCAGATATGGCCAGACATCGAGTCTCACTACCCAGAGAGGGCTAGACATCGAGTCTCACTACCAAGATATGGCCAGACATCGAGTCTCACTACCCAGATATGGCCGAGACATCGAGCTTCACTACCCAGATATGGCCAGACGTCGAGTCTCACTATCCAGATATGGCCAGATGTCGAGTCTCACTACCCAGATATGGCCAGACGTCGAGTCTCACTACCCAGATATGGCCAGACATCGAGTCTCACTACCCAGATATGGCCAGACGTCGAGTCTCACAACCCAGATATGGCCAGACGTCGAGTCTCACTATCCAGATATGGCCAGACATCGAGTCTCACTATCCAGATATGGCCAGACATCGAGTCTCACTACCCAGATATGGCCAGACATCGAGTCTCACTACCAAGATATGGCCAGACATCGAGTCTCACTACCAAGATATGGCCAGACATCGAGTCTCACTACCCAGATATGGCCAGACATCGAGTCACACTACCCAGATATAGCCAGACATCGAGTCTCACTACCCAGATATGGCCAGACATCGAGTCTCACTACCCAGATATGGCCAGACATCGAGTCTCACTACCAAGATATGGCCAGACATCGAGTCTTACTACTCAGAGAGGGCTAGACATCGAGTCTCACTACCAAGATATGGTCAGACATCGAGTCTCACTACCAAGATATGGCCAGACATCGAGTCTCACTACAAAGATATGGCCAGACATCGAGTCTCACTACCAAGATATGGCCAGACATCGAGTCTCACTACCAAGATATGGCCAGACATCGAGTCTCACTACCAAGATATGGCCAGACATCGAGTCTCACTACCCAGAAATGGCCAGACATCGAGTCTTACTACTCAGAGAGGGCTAGACATCGAGTCTCACTACCAAGATATGGCCAGACATCGAGTCTCACTACCAAGATATGGCCAGACATCGAGTCTCACTACCCAGATATGGCCAGACATCGAGTCTTACTACTCAGAAAGGGCTAGACATCGAGTCTTACTACGAAGATATCGCCAGACATCGAGTCTCACTACGAAGATATGGCCAGACATCGAGTCTCACTACCCAGATATGGCCAGACATCGAGTCTTACTACTCAGAAAGGGCTAGACATGAGGTATCAATACCCAGATATGGCCAGATATCGAGTCTCACTACCCAAATATGGCCAGACATCGGATCTTACTACCCAAATAGGCCCAGACATCGGATCTTTTTACCCAAATAGGGCCAGACATCGGATCTTACTACCCAGATAGGGCTAGACATAGGATCTTACTTCCTAGATATGGCCAAACATCGGATTTTACTACCTAAATATGGCCAGACATCGGATCCTACTTCCCAGATAGAGCCAGACATTGGGTTTTACTACCCATATAGGGCCAGATATCAAATCTTACTATCCAAATAGGACCAGACATCGCATCTTACTACCCAAATAGGGCCAAATATCGGATCTTACTACCTAAATATGGCCAGATATCTGATCTTACTACCCAGATAGAGCAAGACATCGAATCTCACTATCCAGTTAGGGTCAGACATCGGACCTTAGAATCCAGTTAGTGCCAGGCATCAAGTCTGACTACCCAAAGACCAGGGAAGGGTAAAACCAAGACAAATTCACCGACTTGACATTAAAATTTCCCCATTTCCTAGTATTCGAACCGGGAAACTTCCTATCCATGGACAACGTCATTGTCGGTGAACTCTAAAATGAGGAAGATGGATTGAGTTATTTGCGGGTCATCATCATTGCACTCCGAACATGTCCATAGGTGCTCATATCCCCTTCTCAGCAATTCCCTAAGTGTCCAGCGACTGACGACTCCAGTTCTATGTTGGTTGATAAGTCTTCTTACACTGCCACTAAGTTTCTCATTTCTGGTTGTGCCCATCTTAATTCCCATTTCCATCATCCGAAGAAGTGACGTGGATCTGTGTTTGTCGAAGTCCTGTGCTCTTCCCACATCTCGGAGGGCATTGATAATGTCCACCCGATCCATTGGTTGCCCGTCCTCAACTACAGCGCAGCTAGCCAACCTGTCCGCTCTTTCATTACCCCGTACTCCCGCATGTCCAGGGACATAGACAAAGGTGACCTTACATATTTAGGATTTCTGCAACGACTCTACCCATTGCATGCGTACAGAGCCCGCCTCCACTTTTTTATCATGCTCATCGAATCACTCAGTATACATGCGTGGGTGTAGTCTTGTGACTCTAACCATTTGAATGCCTTGGTCACTGCCATCACCTCCACTGTCATGCTACTCGTGGTCATGACGTATGCACCACTGTCTTCCTTGACTATTCTACCTGCCGAGCGTGCTGTAAATGCCCATGCACTTCTTTGGTGTCGTCTTACAGATCCGTCTGTATAGATGACTGCATCTTTCTCATCGGTGTTATTGCAGATGAGACCGTTAACGTCAGCATTAACCACGACCGGGTCTGTTCCCTACTTTTCCTGTTGAGTGTGACAATACACGAGAAAGTCCCATTGAATGACGTAGGCACTGGACTCCTCATCAACACTGATATTGGTAAGCCCACAGACCTGTTTGATGACATCTTCTGCTGGGCCCACCCATGATGAATGCTAAATTGTTGGTCTTAATTCAAAAGTGTATGTGTCTTGAGTTGGAAATAATAGACTGTGGCTTTGGTACAGCCAAGATTGTTGACCTGGTCTACAGACAACAGGGTGTCTGGTTCGATCCAGATGGACTTGGTTCGTCTAACTTCTAATGGTGTCTGGTTCGATCCAGATGGACTTGGTTCGTCTAACCTCTAATGGTGTCTGGTTCGATCCAGATGGACTTGGTTCGTCTAACCTCTAATGGTGTCTGGTTCGATCCAGATGGACTTGGTTCGTCTAACCTCTAACGGTGTCTGGTTCGATCCAGATGGACTTGGTTCGTCTAACCTCTAATGGTGTCTGGAATTTTCTGGGACAGAAATACCTCACTGGCGTAATACAAACCACGTGACCACAAAAAATATGTCGGTTGTCAAATAATATGTTCAGTCAATCCATTCAACGCAGTCGAGCGTTGTGGTTTTTTTTTTTTTAAATCTTCCTCTTTCTCGCATGGAAAGGAAATAAAAGAACACGTAGCTAGGTCGTGACAGAACTGTTCATGTAGTTTTTAATTCCCGACCCTGGTTATCCCCACCCCTGATCTAAGAAATTATAAAATGCTGGATAGCACTCCCAAGCATTTGCTTGTGTGTATTGAATAGACTGGCTGATGAGTTATGAAGACTCACAATTGAAACTCTCAAGCCTGAAAATGGTCACACGGCCTTTATTCTCCGATTCTATAAGATTCTATAGGTGTATGTGTGAGATAGATAGATAGATAGATAGATAGATAGATAGATAGATAGATAGATAGATAGATAGATAGATGGATGGATAGATGGATAGATGGATGGATGGATAGATGGATGGATGGATGGATGGATGGATGGATGGATGGATGGATGGATGGATGGATGGATGGATGGATAGATAGAGAGAGAGAGAGAGAGAGAGAGAGAGAGAGAGAGAGAGAGTGTGTGTGTGTGCAACACGTCCTCATTAAAAGTCAGTAAACAATGGACGAGAAGCCAAGGCCATTGACGTTAAGTGCCGAGACTAAGAATGACACATATATTTGTTGTAATCGAAGGTTTTTTTTTTTTTATCCTGTGAAAGGTTGTCCGATCTTTGTTTTCCTAGTAGAATTTCTGGACTAAAATATAGCTGCCACTTCAACTTTCAAAGATTCTCTGAGAGGTTCTCTGGGAGGTTCTCAAAATGGGTAATTTGTTCCACTCAAAGAAATAGTACTGCAGATGACTGCGCGACATATGAACTAGTGAAGGAACAGTTTCCTGTAATTGTAAACAAGGGCGCTGAAACAACAACATTACTTAACAAAAAAGAGTAGCAAAGTTGAACGGAACCAAGGTTGATTAGGATTACATGATAAAAGGGAAGCTTACTTAAAACCGACAGATGGAAACAGAGATAAAGAAGATTGTTGAAGCATAAAACGATCTTAAGAATAATGCACCAAACATGGCCAACTGGAATGTGTTAAAGGCTTATGCTCCACAGGGAGCTGAAAGGAAGAAAAATAAGTACATGGAAGATGGAAATTAGTTGATAATGGGAGGAGGCCGCTTAGAATTAGCTGATAATGGGATCAGGGCGCTTGGAATTAGTTGATAATGGGATGCGACCGTTTAGAATTAGTTGATAATGGGATGTGGACGTTTAGAATTAGTTGACAACAGATTGAGGACGTTTAGAATTAGTTGATAATGTGATGAGGACGTTTAGAATTAGTCGAGAATGCGATGATGACGTTTATAATTAGTCGATAATGTGATGATGGCGTTTAGAATTAGTCGAGAATGTGATGATGGCGTTTAGAATTAGTCGAGAATGTGATGATGGCGTTTAGAATTAGTCGAGAATGTGATGAGGACGTTTAGAATTAGTCGAGAATGCGATGATGACGTTTAGAATTAGTCGAGAATGCGATGATGACGTTTAGAATTAGTCGATAATGTGATGATGGCGTTTAGAATTAGTCGAGAATGTGATGATGGCGTTTAGAATTAGTCGAGAATGTGATGATGGCGTTTAGAATTAGTCGAGAATGCGATGATGGCGTTTAGAATTAGTCGAGAATGCGATGATGACGTTTAGAATTAGTCGATAATGTGATGATGGCGTTTAGAATTAGTCGATAATGTGATGATGACGTTTAGAATTAGTCGATAATGGGATGAGGACGTTTAGAATTAGTCGATAATGTGATGAGGACGTTTAGAATTAGTCGATAATGTGATGATGGCGTTTAGAATTAGTCGAGAATGTGATGATGGCGTTTAGAATTAGTCGAGAATGCGATGATGGCGTTTAGAATTAGTCGAGAATGCGATGATGACGTTTAGAATTAGTCGATAATGTGATGATGGCGTTTAGAATTAGTCGATAATGTGATGATGACGTTTAGAATTAGTCGATAATGGGATGAGGACGTTTAGAATTAGTCGATAATGTGATGAGGACGTTTAGAATTAGTCGATAATGTGATGATGGCGTTTAGAATTAGTCGATGATGTGATGGTGACATTTAGAATTAGTTGATAATGTGATGATGAAGTTTAGAATTAGTCGATAATGTGATGATGGCGTTTAGAATTAGTCGATAATGTGATGAGGACGTTTAGAATTAGTCGATAATGTGATGAGGACGTTTAGAATTAGTCGATAATGTGATGAGGACGTTTAGAATTAGTCGATAATGTGATGATGACGTTTAGAATTAGTCGATAATGGGATGAGGACGTTTAGAATTAGTCGATAATGTGATGGTGACATTTAGAATTAGTTGATAATGTGATGATGAAGTTTAGAATTAGTCGATAATGTGATGATGGCGTTTAGAATTAGTCGATAATGTGATGAGGACGTTTAGAATTAGTCGATAATGTGATGAGGACGTTTAGAATTAGTCGATAATGTGATGAGGACGTTTAGAATTAGTCGATAATGTGATGATGACGTTTAGAATTAGTCGATAATGGGATGAGGACGTTTAGAATTAGTCGATAATGTGATGATGACGTTTAGAATTAGTCGATAATGTGATGATGACGTTTAGAATTAGTCGATAATGTGATGATGACGTTTAGAATTAGTCGATAATGGGATGAGGACGTTTAGAATTAGTCGATAATGTGATGATGACGTTTAGAATTAGTCGATAATGTGATGATGGCGTTTAGAATTAGTCGATAATGTGATGGTGACATTTAGAATTAGTTGATAATGTGATGATGAAGTTTAGAATTAGTTGATAATGTGATGAGGGCGTGCGGTTAAGTAATTATGGATTTTCATTTGTTTGCAGTTTTACCGGGGCTTCGAATAACTATAACTATATCTATAAATGACTTGTACCAACCGTTAACATTTACTGAAACATTTGTTGTTTTTTTCAGGGACTATAATGTGCATATATTTGTGTTTTGTTCTAAGTGCACACTTGCATCCAATGTGAGCAGGTGTCTCTCGCCATACAGGCAGATCTTTGGACTTGAAATAATAGACTTACATTTTATCATCGATAGTCTCACATTTTTAGATAGATCTTTTCTACAATGTTTGCCCATGACAGTTTCTTACTTTTTTCAACTGCCAATGGTTCTTTAACGTGCAAGGGGGGCTTCTTATTTGTCACCGTATGCACTAGGGATAGACATCGGATCTTCCTGCCCAGAAATTCGCTTTTGTGGGTAGAGTAAAGCCGCAAGGACACCACCGATTTTGTCCCCGCCTTTGGCGCGATTCATGCCCAGAGGCTTATCTCTTGACCACCCACACTCCACACAGTCGAGAGCAAACAAGAGAGAAGCGTCGAGTGAAAGATACTTACATGAGTAAGATATTATAAATGTCTAAATACGTGTATAAACGTTGGCAATAAAATGGTTAAACTATCAGGGTACAGGGGAGGAGGGTTGTTTATATAATTAAAGAAATGGTGAAGATTAGTTGATAACGTCAAGGGGGCGGAAGGGAGAATAAGGCTGGTAACCGCTGTATGGCAGCTAAGAATATTCCAGATAATCTTCACGATCTTTCCCCTCCAAGATAATGGTCACACAGAAGTGATGAGCCGGTGGTGGTCCCATCTTAATGGAATATTTATTTCTCATAAAAAACAGTTGATGGTGAAGTGACTTCGTGAAAAGTAGAGTTCCGCTAAGTAAGCAGACTTTTTATGGACAGTAAAACATGATTGCACGTGAGATGTTTACGAATGTGAGACGAATATAAACTACACTTATTGTATATAAAAGGGTCAGTCGAAGTAACACAGTTAATCAGATATTGCATTTCAGTATTTCTTTATTGTTCTAGGTTCTCTTTATTGATGAGAAGTCTTGGACGCTAACTCAAAGTAAAATATATGAAATAGTAGGGTATAATGATTAAAAAAAAAATCACGAAAAGAAATATTCCAACAAATTATCTTAAGACAACTGAAAATACAGACAAAATTGTGAACATATGTAATTAAATAGCTAAAATGAATATATATCTATCTATTGTCCTTTCGTGCCGAAGACGGCACATAGGGTAGAACTACAATCTCAAAAACAGAAACCTTGCGTGCCAAAATGGCACATCTGTTTCCCTAACAATACTTTTTACAATGACAGCTTGTCAAGCCATCGATCAATCTCCTTAGTCGCCTCTTACGACATGCCTGGAAGGTCACAGTGTCACTATTCTTTACATCCCCTTCATCCATGTCTCTTGCTTTGATGGTGCAGGTTGTCATAAGCTGGTTTGTCCATCTTTTGATGTTACTCGTCCATGTTAGTCTTGGTCTGCCTCTGTCCCTTTTACCTTGTATATTCCCCTCCAGGATTACTTTTAGTAGGCTGTTGCGTCTTTTAACATGGCCCAAAAATCGTATTTGTCTTGTTTGAATTTTGTTTAGTAGTTCTCTTTTCATTTTTAGTTGTTTTAAAACTTCATTGTTTGTTTTCTTTTCCTTCCATCCAATTCTACCTACTCTTCTATAAACCCACATTTCAAAGGCTTCAATTCTCTGTTCTGTTTTCTCTCTGTTCACAATTTAGCGTGTGGTTAGTCCAACGACAACAAATGTCTACAAAATGGCGGTTACTCACGTTTCATTTACAATCTGTAACGCTTGTAGTATTTTGAAGAAAAAAAAATTTCGAAAAAGCACATCGTCTACCCATCACATTCACACGAATTCGTATCACAATCAGACCGTCATTTCTAAAATGAATAAATGTTTCTTTCTAAATCAATCTCCACATAATATTGATTAAAATCATCCCAAATATATGACCTAATTTTATCACGGAAGCTAGTACACCGCGGATCTGTGCAATCAAATATGGACGTCGAATTTCAAAAACAAATTTCAAATTGATATAGGGTGTCTCTTTAATGACTGTGCATTTTTTGTTGTTGAAATAATTACGCACCTAAATTTTATCTATGTATGACGTAATAGTTCAAGCACCATTTACGTGTTCATTTAAACATCGCTGCTACATGCTAGATCTGGCTTACAATGGTGTTAACGATTGAAGAAAGAGTATTTATAGTGGAGCATGTGTTCCGTAACGGCGGAAAGTATTCGAATGGGGTTGTTGAACAATATGTGAATAGATATCCTGATACACCAGTGCCTCATCGAAATACTGTGAGTAATTCAATAATAGAGCAACATTTAGAACAACCAAAAACAAAATAAAATTACACATTATACAATGCTATGCACCAACCAACGATAAAGATGACTCAGTTAAAGATGATTTTTATAAACAGCTACAATGCCAGATGGATGCAAGACGAGCCAAGGATATTATAATCTTGATGGGAGACCTAAATGCTAAGGTAGGATCAGACAACAGAGGCTTCGAAGAGATTATGGGAAAACATGGACTTGGAGATATAAACGAGAATGGAGAGATATTTGTGAATTTCTGCGCCCTTAATCAAATGAGCCTAGGAGGAACAATATTCCAACATAAAAGAATACACAAAGCTACATGGGTGTCACCAGATCATAGAACGGAAAATCAAATTGATCACATATGTATTAATAATAAGTTTAAGTCATCCTTACAGGATGTAAAAGTATATAGAGGGGCAGATATAGCTTCTGATCATCATCTTCTGTTAGCCAAACTTAAAATTAAATTAAAAAGGTATACTACAACGAATAAGGGCAGAAAGTATTTCAATGTAGGGTTTCTTAAAGAACAAGGAATTAAAGATAAATTCGCAGTCACAATATCAAACAAATACCAAGTCCTCCAACAACTAGAAAATACAATAAATATAGAAGATCATTGGAAACAGGTAAAAAATATATGGAAAGAGACATGCGAAGAAACACTGGGGAAAAGAGAACGCCAAAATAAGGCATGGATGACAGCAGAGACCCTGGATAAAATTAAAGAAAGAAAGAACAAGAAAGCAGACATAAATAAAAGCAAAACAAAAAGTAATAAAGCCAAGACACAGGAAGCTTACACAGAGGTGAACAAAGAAGTGAGAAGATGCATTAAAAGGGATAAGAGGAAATATATAGATGAATTAGCTAAAGAGGCAGAATAAGCAGCAAATAAAGGGAATATGAAAGAACTGTACAACAGCACAAAGAAATTAGGTGGAAAATACAAATAGATCAACGCCTTTATCAAAGATAAGAAAGGAAATCTTCTTAGTAATATAAGGGAACAAATGGAGAGATGGAAAGAGCACTTTGAAGAACTTTTGAACAGACCCGGCTCAAATAATCCTCCAGATATTCTACCAGCAGAAGAAGAGTTAGACGTTAACTGCGGAAAACCAAGCAAAGAAGAAATAATGAAAGCCATCAAACTATTAAAAGATGGTAAAGCCACAGGACCAGATGAAATTCCTTCGGAAGCCATCAAAGCAGATATTAACACCTCTACCAAGATGTTACATAATCTATTGGATAAAATTTGGGAGAGGGAAGAAATACCTAAAGACTGGAGAGAAGGTTATATGATCAAACTACCAAAGAAAGGATGTTTACAGGAGTGCACTAATTATAGGGGAATTATGCTACTATCAGTGCCAGGAAAAATATTAGGCAGAATCATTCTGGAGAGACTAAAAGAGGCTATAGAGAAACACTTGAGAGATGAACAAGCAGGTTTTAGGAAGATCAGATCATGTGCTGATCAAATAACTACTTTACGTATAATAGTTGAACAAAGTTTAGAACTAAAATCCCCACTTTATATTGGATTCATAGATTACGAAAAGGCATTTGATAGTTTAGACAGAAGAATGCTTTGGAAGTTGCTGAGTCATTATTGAATCCCCATAAAGTTTATTAACCTGATAAAAACAATGTATGAAGGAACAAAATGTAGTGTGGTGCATGAAGGACAGCTTACAGAAGCATTTGAATTAAGAACAGGAGTAAGGCAAGGATGCCTTCTGTCTCCATTTCTCTTTCTACTGGCCATAGATTGGATTATGAAAATAACTCAAAATAACAGAAATGGGATCCAGTGGTCACTGACCAAACAACTTGATGATTTAGACTTTGCTGATGACATAGCTCTCCTATCACACAGCCACCAACAGATGCAAGATAAAATGAGTATATTAGATGAGAGATCACAACAGCTAGGACTAAAGATTAATAGAGATAAGACCAACATTATGAGAATTAATGCAGTTGGCAATAACCAAATAAAACTAGGAGAAATACCTCTACTAGACGTACAATCTTATATATATCTGGGCAGTAATATAGATAAAGAGGGAGGAACAGAAAACGATACCAAAATAAGGATATCAAAAGCAAGAGGAGATTTCATTGCACTGGGAAACATACGGAAATCCAAAGAAATTAGGCTAAATACAAAAATACAAATTTTCAACTCCAATGTTAAGTCGGTTCTATTATATGGCTGTGAAACATGGAGAATAACAAAATTGACAATCACGAAGGTACAGACTTTCATTAATGGATGCTTGCGCAGAATAAAGGGATGGAAATGGCAGGACAAAGTCACTAACGTGGAATTATGGAAATGTACCGGTCAAATACCAGTGGATAAAGAAATACAGCGAAGACGATGGCGATGGATAGGACACACACTACGGAAACCAACTGAGAGTATTACACAACAGGCCCTTTTTTGGAATCCCCAGGGGAAAAGACAAAGAGGAAGACCAAGGAATTCTTGGAGAAGACAGATTGAAGCAGAGATGAAGATGATGGGGAAGACATGGAATGATCTTAAAAGAATTGCAAAAAACAGAACGACTTGGAAAGTGTTTGCTGAAAACCTATGCTCCACTGGGAGCTAAAAGGTAGAAGAAGAATTCAATAATCTAATTTCAAAACACCGGTAGTGTACATGATGTTAGCCGTGCTGGTAGACCATCTGTTCTTGAAGTAACATCTCTCAACATCCAGGACAGCATTCTAATGAGTCCTGGCAAATCAATAAGAAAGCTGGCTCAACAAGTACACAAATCAAGCAATACTGTTCATAGAGTTCTGAAAAAAAATTTAAAGTTACATCCGTACAAATTTTCCGTCGTTCCTCAATTAAAAGAATTAGATCACCAATCCAGAATTAATTATTGTATGTGGTTTGAGAATTTTCTAGCCCAAGAAGGTGAGGAAATCCTTGATTTCACTTTCTTCACAGATGAAGCATGGTTCCATTTGTCTGGGTACGTGAATAGGCAGAATGATCGTCTTTGGAGTGATGAAAATCCACATACATTGCACCCAGTGCCTCTCCACGATCAGAAAGTATGAGTGTGGTGTGCAATGAGTCGTCAGCGGATAATCGGCCCAATTTTCTTCTATGACACAATAAATTCAGAAAGATACAGGATTAACATACTGGAGCGATTCGTAACCCAACTTTCTGAGTCAGAAATTGAAAAAGCTTGGTTTCAACAAGATGGCGCAACTGCTCACACTGCTGTAAAATCACTGGAATTTTTATATGAAATTTTTGCTAATCGTATAATCTCTCGCGGATTTGGCCTGCACGGTCTCCTGATCTTACTCCCATGGACTACTATCTCTGGGGTGAACTGAAAGGAAAAGTGTACGAAAACAATCCCCACACACTCGATGAGCTGCAGGTTTCAATCGCCAACAACATTAATAATGTTACACAGCCCATACTGCGTAAGGTTTTTGACAATATGAAAAAACGTATCAACATTTGCCAACTAAAACATGGTGGATATTTCGAATACCTTTTGTGAATAGTGATGTTATATGTTTAACTTTACCGAAAAAGGAACAAGCTACAGCAGTACATGATGCGTGATTTACGTAAATAAATTGGAACAACTAGATTTTCAAATAATGCACAGTCATTAAAGAAACACCCACCGATCTGGAAGACCTTCAATTTCACAAGACCAAATTATGGAACTCCAAGACAGAATTACAATGAGTCCAAATGCATCTTTAAACCACTTGTCTCAACAGGTGCAAATACTGTATCTAAGAGTTCTGTTCACAAGGTTTTAAGAAGTGAACTACACTATCGTCCATACAAATTAACTGAAGTGTCTCAACTCCAAGAAAGAGATTATGAATCCCGTTTAAACTACTGCATGTGGTTTCAGAATTTTATTTATGAACATGGCGCTGCCATCCTTGACGTCACTTTTTTCACTGATGAGGCCTGGTTTCATTTATCCGGTTATGTGAACAGTCAGAACAATCGGCTGTGGAGCAGTGAAAACCCCCATGAATTTCATCAAGTGCCGCTTTACGATCAAAAAGTCGGAGTGTGGTGCGCTATAAGTCGTATACGGATAATAGGACCTATATTTTTTAATGAAACAATAAATGCAGAACGTTACCGTACTTTAATTCTGGAACCGTTTATAGCACACCTTACAGAACGGGAAATTATGGAATCCTGGTTTCAGCAGGATGGGGCAACAGCACACACAGCCACAACAACACTCAATTATTTAGAAAGCATATTTGCAAATCGCATTATTTCACGTGGAATCTGGCCTGCTCGTTCACCAGATCTAACACCCCCAGATTATTATCTGTGGGGGGCATTGAAGGGGAAAGTTTATGAAAATAATCCGCAGACAATTAATGACCTAAAGACTGAAATAGTAGACAAGATTAAACAAATATCACCAGACATTATTCTGAAGGTTTTCGCAAATATGGAAAGACGAATCACGACATGTCTTGAGGCCCGTGGTGGACATTTTCAACATATGCTTTATGCACTTTATTGTGTTAATACCAACATTACCCATTATAAGCTCGCCGATAGCAGTCAAGTATATTTGAATATTTTACAATTTGTGTGACGCATTAGTTAACCGCATTTCTGGTGACGTTTTTGTTCCGAGAGTAGAAATTCACTGCACTGCGACTTTAGAAACACCCTGTATAATCCACTGCAAAAAAACCGGAAAACGCAAACACATTTTGTCGTTCTTTCACTTTCAAGCGTTCCTAGCAACCGATACAAAACCGGTAAAACTGTGCTTAAAACTTACTGCAGCGAAACAAGTAAAAAACTGTACATGTTGACACATTGTCAACCAAAAGGGGTTTAAACTAGCAGTAAATAGTTGAATAGTGATAATATAATTATTTCAGATTTGGCAATAAACACTCTGTTAACAAAGCAAATATCAAAGGCACCTTGAGTGTATGTATACACCACTTTATTTATATATGATATGATATACAAATGAACGATACACATACACTTTCTAGTTGCAGTTAATATTTAGTATTGAGAGACAGTGAAGCTGTAGCGACACCAGAAATGTACAACTTGCTCTTCCCTATCAATAATATATTTTAACTAAAAGAGAAAATAAAATCATCATTACACGCAGGGCTGCACAGTTACCGCCTTGTGTCTTTAGTTAATACAGAACACCTTGTGTCTATAGTTAATACAGAACTTCCACAGCGGGAAGATAGTGAGTGAGTGGGCTTGTGCGGGTAAGCATGTGAGTGAGTGGGTGAGCTGAGGTGAGTGGGCGGGTGAGTATGTAAGTGGGTAGGTGAAGTGAATGGGTGGGTTAGTAGGTGGGGTTGATGAGTATGTGAGTGAGTGAGTGGGTGAGTGAGTGATTGAGTGATATGAGAACAAATAAAATACTTGTCCATCTGATGAAAGTTATTCTCAAAGTCTCCCCTATCTCTGGCTGTCTACTATTGTTTTGGAACGTGCTGCTTTTTTAAAGTATTTCTTGTTATCTCTTTTATTATCTCTTTTATTATCTATTTTGTAATAATATTTTAAATCTTACATGGTCACCTTCTCCCTCCAGAAGTAAGCCCCCCACCCCCGACGTAACATGGCTACTATGCAGACGAGACGTCCCCCGTTGCAGTATACGTCTTTTGCTTCCTTGAGAATATTATTTTGGTTCTATCTTTGTTCATCTGCGCCTGCATTATTATTTCTAATCAAAAGCGATAATTTTTGCTTTGTAGACATTTGGATTCGACGCCTCTTGTTGTGTAGAGAGACTTGTTGTCAACCAGGTCGGATTGTTCTAGTTGTGAGATAACCGTCAACTTTCTGTTTCAAGCAGTTCATGTAGAACTGATTCTTTGATCATGTAGAATTGATTCTTTGATTATGTAGAACTGATTCTTTGATTATGTAGAACTGATTCTTTGATCACGTAGAACTGATTCTTTGATTATGTAGAACTGATTCTTTGATCATGTAGAACTGATTCTTTGATTATGTAGAACTGATTCTTTGATCATGTAGAACTGATTCTTTGATTATGTAGAACTGATTCTTTGATCATGTAAAACTGATTCTTTAATCTTCTAAACATCAAACTTTCCACAGAGCTGAACCATTCTGTCTACTTTAAGAACCACCCCTGACTAGCGTCAGGTGATTTTACCAAGGAGAATGTTTTTGTTCTGCTAACAGATTACAGCAGAGAGAGAGACTGAGGTTGACCAATGGGCGCCAACAACAGTTGACCTTAGCTACGCTCTCTGCGTGATCGGAAATGACTTTGCTAAGTAATGGCATGAAGATGAATTGTGCTAACTGTGATGAGATCTATTTTTCTTCTATCCATGAGCGGTGTTTTATATCTAATTGATTGTCACTGCTTGGAAGACGTTTAAAAACGTATTGCTTGTATCCTAGCACGATCTGAATTCAAATTTTCGCTGATTCTCCTTTTTTCTGAAAGAGCTGCTATGAATATAAAATGTTTTGTGAATATCAAAATAGAATAACATTTTTCCTGTAGGTGAATCATTCAAGTCCATCACTGGTAATTGCGACGTCATTTTACCGACGAAAACGTTCTACCTTGCAAAACAGCAGAGGGGCTTCGAGTTGACCTTAGCTCCTGCGTGCCTAGAAATGAATTTGTTAAATGTTAAAATAAAAACGCATTGTGCTGACTGTAATAAGATTTTGTCCTCTCTCTCTCTCTCTCTCTCTCTCTCTCTCTCTCTCTCTCTCTCTCTCTCTCTCTCTCTCTCTCTCTCTCTCTCTCTCTTTCTCTCTCTCAACGGATGCGATTTTGATGGCTGGGAGGCTCTTCCTGCTAGGAAGGCGATCTAAAGATGTACTGCTGGTGTCCACACAGGATCCTCCAATTTTGCTCGATCACCAAATGATTAATATGCGTTAATGTTTTGGTGAATATCAAACTAGAATGCTCAATCATGATTGTGCCCTTTATCTAGCAAAAGAGTCAACAATGAGAACCGTGGCAGCTACGTACCCAGAGCCAGTGTCTAATGTCCGCGCAAATGATGCTGTTCTGTCTTGACATTCTTGACTTTCTCTTATTTCCGGTCATCTTGACGTCATCATTAGTCAATATCAGAGGGTCACATTTTACATCAAATTGGCTTCAGAAGTACATCCGAACTATGATGTTTCGGAAAAAAGGGGCTGAAGGTAGCATTAGAAGAGGCTTGATGAATGAAGCAGCAGACACCACGATGAGGACCTTACTGGAGAAACACTTCGGAGACTCTAGCAACCAATTTATTCTCAGAGATGGAAAGTAATAAAAGCAAACTACAACACGTGACTAACAAGCCCAACGTAAAATAGGCATTGTATGCATGATTTATGATGGTGGACATTCAATGTAAAGTGAGGTAAGCCTGGCACAAGTAGGAGAAACCTGTTAGTCTGGTAGAGTTGTTTTATGTGAATAAACAAACAAGACTGCCTATAAACAGCTCATGTCTTACAGGGATGTCAAGCACAACAAAATATGAATGTGTTCCTGTCGCTTGTTGGCGACAACTGCACTGGGCCTCAAGTCAATCTGCGAATCGAGAAAAGACGTGCCTCTCTATTCTGTGCTACTTTGTGATCAATTCATTCGCAATATGAACCCTTTGATGAGCGTTATTCCTTCAGTCCCTGTTGTACGCAATGCCATCAAAGACTGATAATGATAGTATGATGTAACGTTACCGACCGAAAGCTAAATGCAGTAAAGATAGAACACATTTTATCTCGCTCTCTGCCATAGGTGGTAGACTTTGATATGTGCGGGTCTTCATCATCTCATAACCTTATGGGTCGTTGGAGTCCTACTGACAGACTTCGTCAAACTTCCCCAATTCTTCAGTCATTGTATTTGGGACATTGTTTTTTTTAATGCTATTAAGTAAGAGAACGTGTCTGTTTTTGTCATTTGTGTTTAATGGGCTAAGGAAACCTGACGGTGCCCAATCATCTCCATGATGGCAGTCGGAAATCGTAGTCATTGTCACTACAATTGACATGTTCTTCATGTCATCACGTGGTGGAGACCATAACCGGCACTACTGTTGGCTGCTTCTACAGCACCACCCACCACCTGCTGCCATGGCTGATAGGGGGTGGGGTTCGGATGTGCCAACTTGAGATTATTATGGTTAGATTATAAGATACAGAGTTCTGGACAGAGCAATGTGCCAACTTGAGATTATTATGGTTAGATTATAAGATACAGAGTTCTGGACAGAGCAATGTGCCAACTTGAGATTATTATGGTTAGATTATAAGATACAGAGTTCTGGACAGAGCAATAATGAAATGTTGTATTTGATCTCTGTCGACATTAGGTAAAGGCAGTTCCATAAAATTACCTCCGAGTAATGAATTATTAATAACCTCATTATAATAATTCTCAGCTTCATATGGTGGGGTTCCAACAAAATATGACACCCACTACGGGTGGCTGGGTGAACCTCGAGAGTCTCAACTCGCATTAATCTTCAAGTCGACAGGCGAGTGCACTAGCTACAACCCAATGGGCCATCTCAATCTCACCCGCCACATTTGAATAGCTGTTTCTACTAGCATCCGTTAAGTGATTTACTTAGTAATTGTCGATAGATTGGTTTTATTGCACAACGGACAAATCCATAGTAATATGATCCTCTTCTGAACACGTTCTCCAGTAAGAAGCACTTCCGTTACACTAGCGAGAACATTAAAGATGGCTTGAGCTCAGATGTACGAACTCCGTAGGACCGACGAAGATCTCGACTCCTTAGTCGCCTCTTATGACATATGTCTTATGACATATGTGGCAGGTGGAAGTGACCATTAGTTTCTTCCTTGACACTTATCAGGGTTCTGGTAGCCACGCATGCGAATAAAGTGTTTTATTATGTTGAAGTTGAAAAGATGAAGCACTTTGAGAATGTATACTGGGAACGGTATACATCATGAGCTTATATTTTTCCTTCGGAAATGATAAAGCAGTCACTTTTCTTTTATTATAAAAATATGTCGGAGGCAGGTTTGCTGTTGTTAAGCTCAACAGAAAGATCGCTAACTATGTTGATTATCAATGCTTATTGTAATCAACAATTATTGTTGTGATCGACACAGGTAATCATCGATGCATATGAAATGAGCTACCTGTTATAGTCGTCTGTAGCGGCTATTGGCACAACTATTATTGTTGTCTGTAGCGACTATTGGCACAACTATTATTATTTTCGATGCAGCTGAATCTGAGTGTTTTTGTTGAAGGTGAATGTCGTTATGATAACTGGTTGTTAATACTGGTTATCGTGGTCAACACTACATATCGTGGTTGACACTGGTTATAGTGGTAAACACTGCATATTGTGGTTAACACTACATATTGTGGTCAACACTACATATTGTGCTCAATACTACATATTGTGGTCAACACTACATATTGTGGTCAACACTACATATTGTGGTCAACACTACATATTGTGGTCAACGATACATATTGTGGTCAACACTACATATTGTGGTCAACACTACATATTGTGGTCAACACTACATATTGTGGTCAATACTACATATTGTGGTCAATACTACATATTGTGGTCAACACTACATATTGTGGTCAATACTACATATTGTGGTCAACACTACATATTGTGGTCAATACTACATATTGTGGTCAATACTACATATTGTGGTCAACACTACATATTGTGGTCAACACTACATATTGTGGTCAATACTACATATTGTTGTCAACACTACATGTTGTGCTCAATACTACATATTGTGGTCAATACTACATATTGTAGTCAACCTACATATTGTGGTCAACACTACATGTTGTGCTCAATACTACATATTGTGGTCAACACTACATGTTGTGCTCAATACTACATATTGTGGTCAATACTACATATTGTGGTCAAAACTAAATATCGTGGTCAATACTACATATTGTGATCAATACTACATATTGTGGTCTATACTACATATTGTGGTCTATACTACATATTGTGGTCAATACTACATATTGTGATCAATACTACATATTGTGATCAATACTACATATTGTGGTCTATACTACATATTGTGGTCTATACTACATATTGTGGTCTATACTACATATTGTGGTCAAAACTACATATTGTGATCAAAGAGAGGTAAAGGCATCAAGATGCACCAAGATGCGTAGAGATGCGAAGCTGCTGTAAAGCTAATGATAATAGCAATACTAAAAAAAAGAAGAAAAAAGTGGTATGGTGTCAGCTTTACGTGGTAATGGACGAAACAAAAGTCGACGTTTCGGCCAAGTAGGCCTTCATCTGGATGAACAACAAACAGAAAAAAAGTATATATAACGATATATTAACAAATCTAACTACATGGCGATAATATGCTAGATACTAAAGAGAGGAACAATAAAAAATGGTCACTTCCCTGTGTTCCTGAGCTGGGTCAGTCTCCAAATGGACTAAATTGATACGGCAGGACCGACTATAAATCTCTCTGACCAGGAAGTCAGGTGAGAAGACGGAAAGGAAGGGTTATAAAAATATGGGGAGGTGGGTACAGGATATGTGTAAACTATACACGTCTACCTCTGTGTGTGCAACCCGAACCGATGTGTAAACATAAGCATGTGTATGCAACAATGCATACGTACAAGCATAAATCAGCACATATATTGCCACAAGGCCCACAAAAGTAAAACCCAAAGGAGCCCAAATGTGTCAATACATGTGCAGACAAATATGTCCACATGTATAGGTTAAGTAGTGCATGAGGGTATGAAATATGTAGTGGGTGTTCTATGAGTATGAGAGTGATATGTTTATTCCTTGGGGGGACAGCGAACCCAACTGGGCAATAAGACGATTCTCAAGGGCGAACCTGCTGCGATTGCTAGAGTGATATGAGACAATGCCAGTAACTTGCATGTCGAGTTTACCATTATGTCCAGGAGAGTTGAAATGGGCATACGAATATTGTGATCAATACTACATATTGTGGTCAATACTACATATTGTGGTCAATACTACATATTGTGATCAATACTACATATTGTGGTCAATACTACATATTGTGATCAACACTACTTATTGTGGTCAATACTACATATTGTGGTCAACACTACCTATTGTGGTCAACACTACATATTGTGCTCAATACTACACATTGTGGTCAATACTACATATTGTGGTCAACACTACTTATTGTGGTCAATACTACATATTGTGGTCAATACTACATATTGTGGTCAATACTACATATTGTGGTCAATACTACATATTGTGGTCAACACAACATATTGTGGTCAATACTACATATTGTGGTCAATACTACATATTATGGTCAATACTACATATTGTGGTCAACACTACATATTGTGGTCAATACTACATATTGTTGTCAACACTACATATTGTGGTCAACACTACATATTATGGTCAATACTACATATTGTGGTCAATACTACATAATGTGGTCAACACTACATATTGTGGTCAATACTACTTATCAACACTACATATTGTGGTCAATATTACATATTGTGGTCAGCACTACATATTGTGGTCAACACTACTTATCAACACTACATATTGTGGTCAACACTACTTATCAACACTGCCTATCGTGGTCAACACTACTTATCAACACTACATATTGTGATCAACACTACTTATCAACACTACATATTGTGATCAACACTACTTATCAACACTACATATTGTGGTCAATACTACTTATCAACACTACATATTGTTGTCAATACTACTTATCAACACTACATATTGTGGTCAACACTACTTATCAACACTACATATTGTGGTCAATACTACTTATCAACACTACATATTGTGGTCATCACTACTTATCAACACTACATATTGTGATCAACACTACTTATCAACACTACATATTGTGGTCAACACTACTTATCAACACTACATATTGTGGTCAACACTACTTATCAACACTGCCTATCGTGGTCAACACTACTTATCAACACTACATATTGTGATCAACACTACTTATCAACACTATATATTGTGATCAACACTACTTATCAACACTACATATTGTGGTCAATACTACTTATCAACACTACATATTGTGGTCAATACTACTTATCAACACTACGTATTGTGGTCAACACTACTTATCAACACTACATATTGTGGTCAATACTACTTATCAACACTACATATTGTGGTAAATACTACTTATAAACACTACATATCGTGGTCAACACTACTTATCAACACTACATATTGGGGTAAATACTACTTATCAACACTATATATCGTGGTCAACACTACTTATCAACACTACATATTGTGGTCAACACTACTTATCAACACTACATTTTGTGGTCAACACTACTTATCAACACTACATATTGTGGTCAACACTACTTATCAACACTACATATTGTGGTCAACACTACTTATCAACACTACATATTGTGGTCAACACTACTTATCAACACTACATATTGTGGTCAACACTACTTATCAACACTACATATTGTGGTCAACACTACTTATCAACACTACATATCGTGATCAACACTACTTATCAACACTACATATTGTGGTCAATACTACTTATCAACACTACATATTGTGGTCGATACTACTTATCAACACTACATATCGTGGTGAACACTACTTAGCAACACTACATATCGTGATCAACACTACTTATCAAGACTACATATTGTGATCAACACTACTTATCAACACTACATATTGTGGTCAATACTACTTATGAATACTACCTATCGTAATCAACACTACTTATCGTTGTCGACATTGGATGTTGCTGTCGATTCTCATTGTGGTTATTGATTCTGATTTTCGTTGTCGATAACGATTATTATTCCGATGGTTGTTATCGTGATACATACTGGTTATAGTGAATGAAAATGGCTGCAGTGTTAATATCTACTACGATCATTGTTTACAAAAGTCACGAAGACACTGCCATAATTTGTCTGACACATGTTCTTTGAGAAACTAATGACCTGTTGTACAAATTATCACCATGGACCTTCTTTCTTCACCAGACAATCATCACATTTGAGCTGACTTACAACGCCCCTGACGGCTCTGTGGGCCTGTGGCAGAAAGGTGGGTTCGAGAAGCTTCATAGTGACGAACTGAGGCGTGGTCTGACAGTAGAGGAGCAGAAACACATGGACGATCTGAGTAAACAAGAACATCACTCACTGTTAGATGGAGACAGGTAGGAGAACTTAAGATTATCGGTATTTTGTGAAATATAGATAAGTAATAACAATAAAATTAGATGATCACTTAATGTTAGATGTAGACATTATCGTCGGCATTTTCTAGTTTGTCACTGATGGAACTTGGCTCCCAGCTACTTTGAATTTCTCTCTCTCCTGCACGAGATGTCTAATTCCTGCAGTCACTTCCAGCTCATCTGTGATATCTTGCACCCACTTCCTCTCTCTCTCTCTCTCTCTCTCTCTCTCTCTCTCTCGCTCTCTCTCTCTCTCTCTCTCTCTCGTTTATCTGGTTAATTATCTTCTCTATGTAATTATGCCATTTGACATGACCAGAATATTTTATTTCACTTATTAACCAGTTTTGTGGAATTTTAAAGTTCTTGCAAGATTGACGTATTTGTTCTTTTTCTTGGTCTATGTTTTACTGAATATTCTTCTGTAACGCCTCCATCAAAAGAGATTAACGTACTTTGTTTCAATAGATATATGGATTGTCCATGTTTCACAGCCATACATTGTTATTTGAGGAATGAGAAGCACTTTAAAAACCTGTTTTGTTACAATGTCTGTTCATTTATGTGTATTGTGCAGTTTCAACAAAGAGGCCAAAATCAGTTTCGGGTAAATGAAATTAAATTGTTACCATTAAATGTTAGACATAGAAACGTACATATGGATGTGAATCATGGAGAATAGGACATCAGATAAGAAAGTCACTTGAGGCTGTAGAAATATGGTTTTACAGATAAATGTTGAGAATACCAAGGACAGCTAATTGAGAGTAATGAAAATGTTCTGAAAGAGGCCAAAGCAAAAAGAGACATAATTTCCAATATTAGAAAGAAATAATCACTTATTCCCCATGTTATGAGAAGGGAACAACTGGAATATATTGTAACAACTGGGAAAATTGAGGGACGAATAAATAGAGGGAAGCAAAGAGAAAAGATACCAGACATCTTAGAACGATGGCTCGGCAGAAGGTGAACAACAGAAATGATAAATAACTGTCGTGATCGAAAGTTGTGGGGAGACATGATCACCTACGCCAGAAGGCATGTTACTTGATGATGATGATGATGATGATGATGATAATGATGATAGACAAGCACAAGTAATTTGATTAATATCCTTGACAGCAGTCTCCAAAAATGTGGCCCACATTGACGCAGTCTCTGACAAAACCAAAACTCACACATCCAGTGAAAGACTCCCCTTCTGGTAATACACACTATCAGAACTCAAAGAAAATAACAACGATGTAGATAATAGGCACACACACGAACCCGGAGAAAAATGTAT
Organism: Megaustenia siamemsis; assembly: GCA_032433765.1. Lineage (NCBI taxonomy): Eukaryota > Metazoa > Mollusca > Gastropoda > Stylommatophora > Ariophantidae > Megaustenia > Megaustenia siamemsis. The sequence continues at coordinate 66,183,541 of JAVIAB010000139.1, forward strand.
TGCAGATGTGTACATATACGAGAACTATCCACAGGATTCATGGTCCAATGTGTACACGAATAGGTCAGCTACAAACGGCATTAACAACATAGGAAGGGGAGTGGTTTTCAGTCTAAACACTCTGGAAGAGCTTGTGCAGGCCATAAACACAGATAAATTCTTAAGCAACTACAAGGTTGCAACAAAACTCCAAAAGCTGCTGCATAACTGGTCATTCAATAGAGAAGTAAAGTGCAACAAGACATTGGTGTTGCTGACTGATGCATTGCCAGTTGTTGTAGAATGTAGTCCCCCAACAGTGACGAGATAAATGACTTGAGGACAACCCTCGTGCAGCTGTTATTTTCCAGAGAGAAGTTACCCACTGGATACCATCACCGTAAAATATACAAGAAACCGGCATGCAGAGTATCCAAAGCAGGTGCACAATTTACTGTACAAGATCGTCTGATCAACTATTAAGAAGCGAAATTCGTTATCCAGAGCAATCCTAGAAATGTAGAAATCTATTGACCATAATTGACCATCCTCAACGTGCAGAATTGATATTAACAATTCCAGGAAACAGCAGGTTACCATAACCACCTTCACACAGTACACAATAGAATACAATAATTTATCTATCAATCCATCCATCCATCCATCCATCCATCCATCCATCCATCCATCCATCCATCCATGCACTCTTCCATTCATTTATCCACTCATTCATCCACTACCTTCTACATCCATCCATTCATTTATCAATTCATTCATCCACTAAATTCTTCATCCATCCATCCATTCATTCATCTATTCATTCATCTACTAACGTCTCCATCCATCCATTCATTCATGCACTAACTTCTTCATCCACCTATCCATTTATTCACCAATTCATTCATGCATCCAACCATTCATCCATCCATTCATCCATCCATTCCTTCATCTATTAATTCATCCACTAACTTCTTCATCCATCCATTCATTCATCCACTAACTTCTTCATCCATCCATTCATTCATTCATCAACTAAATTCTTCACCCATCCATTCATTCATCCATCCAGTCATACAATAACTTCTTCATCCATTCATTCATTCATACAATAACTTCTTCATCCATCCATTCATTCATCTATTCATTCATCCACTAACAACTTTATTTAACGATACATTCATCGATTCATTCATCTATTCATTCATCCGTTCATACATCCATTAATCTATCCATTCATTTATCCACTCATTCATCCATGCATTCATTTATCCATTCATTCATCCATGCATTCATTTATCCATTCATTCATCTATTCATTCATCCACTAACTCCTTCATTTATCGATTCATTCATCTATTCATTCATCTATTCATTCATCCGCTCATACGTCCATTCATCCATTCATCCCTCCATTCATCCATCCATTCACCCACTCATCCATCTATTCATTCATACATCCATCCACCTTTTTATTCATCCATTCATCCATCGATTCATTCATCCATTCATTAATCCACTAACAATTACCATCCATTAATTCATCCATTCATTAATCCAGTAACTTCTTCATCCATTCATTATTTAATCCATTCATTCAATAACTTATTCATCCATCCATTATTTCATTCATTCATTCATTCAATAACTTCTTCATCCGTTCTTTATTCATTCATTCATTCATCCATAACTTCTTCATCCATCCATTCATTCATCCATTCATTCATCCATTCATTCATCCAGTAACTTCTTCATCGATCCATTTATTCATTCATTTATTCATTCATTCATTCATCCATTCATCCATTAATTCATCCATTAATTCATCCACTAACTTCTTCACCCATCAATCTATTCATTAATCAATTCATTCATCCACTAACTTCTATATCCATTCTTTTATCCATTCTTTCATCCATTCATCAATTCATTCGTCCATTAACTTCTTCATCCATCCATCCATTAATTCATCCACTAACCTCTCCATCCTTTCATTCATTCCTTCATCTAGTAACTGCTTTATCCATCCATCCATTCATCCACTAACTTCTTCATCCATTCATCCATTCATCCATTAATTCATCAACTATCTTCTTCATTCATTCATCAATTGATTCATTCATCCACTAACTTCTTCATCCATTCATCCACTAACTTCTTCATCCATCCATTCATTCATCCACTATCTTCTACATCCATTCATTCATCCACTAACTTCTTCATCCATCCGTCCATTTATTCATCCACTAATTTCTTCATCCATTCATTCATCCACCAACTGCTTAATCCATTCCTCATTCATTCACTCTTCCACTAACTTCTTCATCCATTCATCCATTCATTCATCCTTTACCTTCTTCATCCATTAATTCATCCATTCATTCATCCACTAACTTCTTCACCCATCAATCTATTCATTCATCAATTCATTCATCCACTAACTTCTATATCCATTCATTCATCCATTCATCAATTCATTCATCCACTAACCTCTCCATCCATTCATTCATTCCATCATCCAGTAACTGCTTTATCCATCCGTCCATTTAATCATCCACTAACTTCTTCATCCATTCATCCATTTATTCTTCCTTTACCTTCTTCATCCATTAATTCATCCATTCATTCATCCACTAACTTCTTCACCCATCAATTTATTCATTCATCAATTCATTCATCCACTAACTTCTATATCCATTGATTCACCATCCATTCATCAATTCATTCATCCACTAACCTCTCCATCCATTCATTCATTCCTTCATCCAGTAACTGCTTTATCCATCCATCCATTCATCCACTAACCTCTTCATCCATTCATCCATTAATTCATCCACTATTTTATTCATTAATTCATCCATTGATTCATTTATCCACTAACGTCTTCATCCATTCATCCACTAACTTCTTCATCCATTCATCCACTAACTTCTTCATCCATCCATTCATTCTCCACTAATTTCTTCATTGATTCATTCATCCACCAACTGCTTAATCCATTCCTCATTCATTCATTCTTTCACTAACTTCTTCATCATTCATTCATCCTTTACCTTCTTCATCCATTCATCCATTCATTCATCCAATAACTTATTCATCCATCCATTCATCCTTTACCTTCTTCATCCATTCATCCATTCATTCATCCAATAACTTATTCATCCATCCATTCATTCATCTATTCATTCATCCACTAACTCCTTCATTTATCGATTCATTCATCGATTCATTCATCTATTTTTCATCCGCTCATACATCCATTCATCCCTCCATTCATCCATCCATTCATCCACTCATTCATCCATTCCTTCATTCATTCATTCATCCACTAACATCTTCATCCATCCATTCATTCATCCACTAACTTCTTCATCCATCTATTCATTCATCCATCCATTCACCTTTTTTTCATCCATTCATTAATCCACTAACAATTGCATACATCCATTAATTCATCCATTCATTATTTCATCCATTCATTCATTCAATAACTTCTTCATCCATCCATCCATTTATTCAATCATTCATTCATCCACGAACTTCTTCATCCATCCAGTCATTCATCCATTCATTCAACCATTCATTCATCCAGTAACTTCTTCATCGATCAATTCATTCATTCATCCATTAATTCATCCATTCATTCAACCACTAACTTCTTCACCCATCAATCTATTCATTCATCCATTCATTCATCCACTAACTTCTTTATCCATTCATTCATCCATTCATCAATTCATTCGTTCACTAACTTCTTCATCCATCAATCCATTCCTTCATCCACTAACCTCTCCATCCATTCATTCATTTCTTCATCCAGTAACTGCTTTTTCATCCATCCATTCATCCATTAATTCTTCATCCATTCATCCATTAATTCATCCACTATCTTCATCATTCATTCATCCATTGATTCACTCATCCACTAACTTCTTCATCCATTCATTCACTAACTTCTTCATCCATCCATTCATTCATCCACTATCTTCTTCATCCATCCATTCATCCACTATCTTCTTCATCCATTCATCCATTAATTCTTCCACTATCTTCTTCATTGATTCATCCATTCACTATCTTCTTCATCCATTCATCCACTAACTTCTTCATCCATCCATTCATTCATCCACTATCTTCTTCATCCATTCATTCATCCACTAACTTCTTCATCAATCCGTCCATTTATTCATCCACTAATTTTTTCATCCACCAACTGCTTAATCCATTCCTCAATTCATTCATTCTTCCACTAACTTCTTCATCCATCCATCCATTCATTCATCCAATAAAATCTTCATCCATTCATCCATTCATTCATCCACTAACTTCTTCATTCATTCATCGACTAACTTCTTCATCCATCCATCAATTCATTCATCCACTAACTTCTTCATCCATCCATTCATTCATTCATTCAGTAACTTCTTCATTCATTCCACCGTTCATTGCATTCATTCATCCACTAACTTTCTTCATTCATTCCACCATTCATTCATTCATCCACTAACTTATTCATCTATTCATCCATTCATTCATCCTCTAGTTTCTTCATCCATCCATCCATTCATCCATCAACTTCTTCATTCACTCATCAATTGATTCATTCATCCACTAACTTCTCCATCCATTCATCTACTAACTTCTTCGTCCATCCATTCATTCATCCACTAACCTCTTCATCCATACCTCCATTCATTCATCCACTAAGCTCTTCATCCATTCATCAATTCATTCATCCACTAACTTCTTCATCCATTCATTCTTCAACTACTTTCATCATCCATTCATCCATTACCTTCTTCGTCCATTCCAGCATTCATTCATCCACTAACTTCTTCATCCATCTATCCATTCATTCATCCACTAAGCTCTTCATCCATTCATCAATTCATTCATCCACTAACTTCTTCATTCATTCATCCATTGATTCGTTAATCCACTAACTTCTTCATACTCCACTAAGCTCTTCATCCATTCATTCACCCACTAACATCTGTCCTGATGACGTCATGGGACGCACCAACATGGCAGCTTATTTATATTCGAGCCATGGACTAAGCAATGTTTACTTTGAACACCACGATATCTGTTATTGCAGCGAGTTGGCAGTTTTTTGAAAATGTATTCAAGGGTTTGAACATAAATGTTTGTTCACAGTTCGTTAACCTTCGCTGTAGATAAAGTCTTTATTTTGATGGCTTCGTTTGTGACCTTGGTAGCTAAGGACCTAACTTGTGCAAACGGATGGCATTGGCAAGGATCATTTTGAATCTATGAAGTGGGCTCATTTTGTGTTTAACTCAAAAGCATATGTGCTTTTTAACCAAAGACCTTTTTTTGGAGACTCAAGTAAGATATCCCCGATGGAAGAATAAATTGTACTATTAGTCCCATAAATGATTCGCTTCCAGAGGTTTATGATGTACACAAAGCAGTTTTGTCATTGCAAGTGAATAATGTCCACACCTATAATTCGTCAGGATTATGTAGCAGCAGCAGCTTTATAGCGAACACAGAAAACATCATAGGATTGTGCTGTTCTGAAACAGCTATGCCATGCTACCCTAGAATTGCCTTTAATGGGATTAGTGTGACCACAAACCACTCTCATGTGTGTGCCACATATTTACACCCCAGAAAGAAATACTGAATGTAACAACATCATATGCCGTCTGTGATATTAATGACCACAAACCAGGAGCCTCCTGTATGATTGATACAACTGTTGCACCAAGCACTTCATCAGCAGAGCCAGATCTATGGAATGTTAATCTGACATTGTTCTTGAATGATGTCCAAGTTATGAGACATCATAATCGTGTGGCAGCAGCTACAAGAAGGGAGCAGAGAACATCAAGTTCTGCTGCTATAAAGGAGACTTGCCATGCTATCCTAGAATTGCCTTAAATGGGATCACTGTAGTTGAAAACTTCTCCTCTTGTGTAAACTACACATTCACATCCAAGAGTGAATCAGTGAAGGTCACAAAATCATATTCTCTCTGTGGTTTTACTAACTACAGGTCAGGTGGCTTCTGTTGGATTGGAAATGATAACTTACCACCACTGTGTGTCTATATGTTTGGAATTTTAGTCATCAACGATGGCCTAACATCATCAAGTGCTACGACGATCATCATTTTCGGGAGGACGCGAACTACCATGGTATATGGTGGATAGGCGGCAGGAACCATTGAAGGCTATGTCTGAAAAGTGTTCCTTCTTGCAGTCTCCTCATATTCCAAGTCCGGCTTGTTGCAGGAGCTACTGAGTTAAGTGCACTGTGCACACCGTGAGCTGCGTGTCTCATCCGTTTTGATCCTGTTTCGATATCCCGCTTGTTTACAATGAATGATGATATCGTATGACAGGGAACAGTTGGCTGTGTTCACTTTCTGCGCGGTTTCGCCTTATGTCTTTTGGCGTGTGCTGAGACTGCTACGATGGGGACTACAGTTAACTTTCTTTGTTTGGGAGATGTGTTAGTAATTAGGATGATTCCCCTGGCACGGGCGGTTGAGCAATTATGGATTTTAATTCGTTTGCAGTGATACCGAGGCCTTTCATAACCAATAACCAATAACCACTAACATCTTCATCCAATCATCCATTCATTCATCCACTAACTTATTCATCCATTCATTCATCAGTTAACTTCTTAATCCATTCATCTATTCATTCATCCACTAGCTTCTTCATCCATTCCTCCATTCATTCATTCATCCACTAACTTCTTCATAGATTCATCCATTCATTCTTCCACTAACTTCTTCATCCATTCATCCATTCATTCATCCATTAACTTCTTCATCAATCCATTCATTTATTCATCCACTAACTTCTTCGTCTATTCATCCATTCATTCATCCATTAACATCTTCATCCATCCATCCATCGATCCATTCATTCATCCACTAACTTCTTCACCCATCCATCCACCCATCCATTTATTTATCCACTAACTTCTTCATCCATTCATCCACTCATCCATTCTTTCGTCCACAAACCTCTTCATCCATCCACCCATCAATTAATTCATCCACAAACTTCTTCATCCATCCATCCATCCATTCATTCATCCACTAACTTATTAATACATTCATTCATTCATTCATTCATCCACTGACTTCTTCATCCATCCATCCGTTCATTCATCCATTCATTCATCCATCCATTTATCTCCCCACTTCTTCATCCATTCATCGATCTATCACACTTTCATCAACCAACTTTTGCATCTATTCCTCACTCTTTCATGTGTTCATTCATCCACACACTCTTTCATGTGTTCATTCATCCACACACTCTTTCATGTGTTCATTCATCCACACACTCTTTCATGTGTTCATTCATCCACACACTCTTTCATGCGTTCATTCGTTCACTTACTCTTTCACCCATTCATTCGTTCACTTACTCTTTCATCCACTCATCATCCTTACAGTATACTTACTTTCCTCCACCTGTGTTACATTTCAGCATTAGAAACAAATTGAGCACTCCAGCCAATCCCTGCGGTGTGCCTTATATAGTGCTCATTGTTACATCTGATATTTCTTATCCCCTCGTATTTAGATCTGCATTTCCACTTTTCACCACTACAGTAGCTAACATATGTCAGATTGTATATTGTGAACTAAAATTGTGATGAGCAAATGGACAGACAAATAAACACTTATTGCTAATTCTTTGAGAACTGACGAGCTTACAAACATTGTTCATTAACAGGGAAGGTGACTGTAATTCCGTGTCTAGCACTCCCACCAAGTCTTTCAAGGGATCCATGTTGAGTTTAACATCAAAGGCGTCGAGTAAATCCACAAGAAGGTAATTCATTAATTCTTCTTTTCTTTATTTACAATCTGTTGTGTACACCATGTTCATTATCTGATTCAGACTCAAGCGAAAGGCTAGCGGACGGAATAAATGATTCAAAGATGATCTCAAAGTGCTTCTTCAAATAAAACTTTAATATTAACGTCAACTCCTGGGAAATCCTAGCGCAGAATCGCCTGCTGTGGCGCAGTGTACAAGAGACGTTCTCACCTGCGACAGTTTTGTGCAGGTAAATGGCGAAATGAAAAGGCATAAAGAATAATGCTCTCCCGGGGGAGGGTGTGAGCGAATAGAAAAAAAACAAAACTCATATGATCAAGGGTGTCCGGTTAGCGCAATCGATAGGCGGTTGGCTTACCACGGCAACAGCCGGGGTTCGTAATCCTGGCGAGGACACCTGGGTTTTACTAATTCCCTAAAAATTAGTAGGAGCCGCGATAGCTCAGTGGTTAGTGAACTGGACTACTACGGACAAGGGGTAGGGTTCGATCCCAACCGACGGCTCCGGGTTCACCCAGCCTTAAATGGGTACCTGATTTTTTCTGGGAAAGTAAAAGCAGCACGGGCGTAATACCGACCACATTACCCCAAAAATCATGTGCTGAAGGTCTGTAAAATATAGGGTCACTAACACCATATTTCCCTATACGCCACTTGGCGTGACGGGGGGTACTTTACTTTTTTTACATATGATCAACACTGATTATACATGCCTGCCTGTGGCAGGGATTCTATACTATATTAGAACTTCGTGCAAGATAGTTTGTGCAGAAGTTTCATACAATGACACTGAAAGATAATACCGACAGCAAAAATTAGGTCAAACTCTAGTGGCACTGTAAGATGTATATATGGTGTGTTTGCTAATGCTTAATGTGTCCAATGAAAATGTTATTGCATTTCGAGAAGAGAGTCGGAGCACTTATGTATTTGTTACGACCGCGATGATGACGATCCTAACATAATATAACATAACATAACGCAACTTAACATAACATAACATAACATAACAAACACATTATGTAACGTGTGACATTGCTACTTACTACTAATTAAACATAGGTGGCGTCAAATTAAATCGTTTGAAACACATGCAATATCATATACGACATGTTGGTTATTAAACTGACATTAAGAGAAATGACGGAAAGAAAAAAATCAGAGGAGAACAAAAGACACAAGTAAATGGAGAACTACTGGCAATGTTGGTGGGATTCCAGGAAAAAGACGGTAAACTTTGAAAGTCAATAAACGAAAATAAAATCCCTGTCACACTCTCAGGCGTTTGGATAATAAAGTGTAAGTGCCAATAATGATCAAATTAACAGAGCAGACTTGTAATTAGAACATTGATTACATGATGTAAGAGAGAGGGACAGATTGCACTGTCTGACTTGGAGAGACGTCAGATAGAAACACTTGACGGATCGAAGTAGAAATAGGTCAGGTACGACAAGACCTCGATGGTTCGAGAGGACGAAGAGGTTGTAACTGCTGACGTTTTCACAGTTACCGTGAAACAAGAGCACCAAAGACACACGTCCACATGAAATTTCTTGAGTTGACCAATGGGGAATACAGTTGCACCACTCTGGGCTTGATTGTAGACGGCAAAAGTAGTGAGCTCGGGGGAAGTTAGTCATTTCTGGTGCATACAGGTATCTCCTCCCTACCTACAGACCCTGTTGTCGCGTGCGGTCTAGGGTGAAGTGGTACTATAACAAGAGCTTCTCGGGGTAGTGGTAGTGGAAATAGCTCCGAGTAGAAAAACAAAAAAAGTTCACACAGGTTGAGAACCACTAGATAAATTATAATATTTTAGCTGGCAGAAACTATCTCGATCCATATTTGTTGATATGTGTCAAGTGAACAAATAAGTTAGTGCAGCCAATATCATTCTCTTCTGTCCGTCCTGAGCAGAGTAATAAGGGTCTGTGGGGAATAGACACACACAAGTCTGTGAGTAGGGAAGGACATTCAATACAAATATTTTATATTCCAATTGACACTTTGTGAACTGATGTATGCCGGACAATAAACGTTGTGGTGTACTGGATCGTCATAACCATCCTCCGTGACAGTTAATCTGAGTTCACTGACTTTGTTTTCTGTACAGATAACCTTTCAATGCAGTGATGTTGAACATGCTCCAACCACTGCACGTGTAAGGTTATTGTTGCAGGTACAGAGAAGAAGGTGAACGAGCAGAGTTGTAGTCTGCTATATCAAGACGAGTAACCGGAAAACTCACGACTATGTTAGGTACAGACTCCCTGTAGATTGTCCTAGGAGAAGACTACCACTTTAGGTACTGCTACATGTCGGTGTGGTTCGTTGCCCGAGGCTCTAGTTTAGTACTGCTACACAAAGGTGTGATTTGGTACCATTCCCCATAATGCCACACAAAAGTGTGATTTGGTACCATTCCCCATAATGCCACACAACGGTTTGATTCAGTGAAGTAATGTGGGCCCTACTGCCACAACAAGACCATGTGTGGACAATGTGATAGGACTAGTGGTGTACAAGGCCGCCTTACCTTCCCAAAGTATGGCAAAAGTTTGTCGGATAAAAAACACTGGCTGGACCCGGAAGTCGCGAGGGTCTGTCGAAAAAAACTGTCAGGTTTTGGGAATGAAATAAGACCCACATGGATAGTACACAAGCACACTAACCATTTCGCTACAGCAGCTATAAAAGGAAAGTCGGGGAATAAAAAGAAAATGGTGATGAGAATGAATGATAGATAGATAGATAGATAGATAGATAGATAGATAGATAGATAGATAGATAGATAGATAGATAGATAGATAGATAGATAGATAGATAGATAGATAGATAGATAGATAGATAGATAGATAGATAGATAGATAGATAGATAGATAGATAGATAGATAGATAGATAGATAGATAGATAGATAGATAGATAGATAGATAGATAGATAGATAGATAGATAGATAGATAGATAGATAGATAGATAGATAGATAGATAGATAGATAGATAGATAGATAGAGAGATAGAGATAGATAGAGAGAGAGAGAGAGAGAGAGAGAGAGAGTAGAAATTTAAGAGTCAATCAGGAGAAAAGACAAATGTTCATGAAAATGTGAGTCTTCTTTTCTCTTTCACTGATACCTAAAAGGTGTCGTGGTTTATATCATTTGTCGTTCTTGAGCTGCTCGAACTGTCTGAATTAGTGATTTTCCTTTGTTGTTACATGTCTCTGTCACTGCATCTATCCATCTTCTTCTGGGTCTTCCTCTTGGTCTTTTTCCATGCATTCTCGAGAAGAACGCCCTTGATGGTGATTGGTAAGGATTCATTCTGACCAGGTGGCCAAACCATTTAAGTTGTTGTTGTTCTATATTTTCTTGACAGGGTTTTGTTCCTACCATTTTTCTTATGGTTTCCTTTGGTATTCTATCTCTTCTTGTGTTGTTGTTACTTTTCTCAAGCATCGCATCTCACATGTGTTGATCTTTCTTAAATGGGATTTATATGTGTGGAAAATGTGAGTAAAGAATTAAAAAAATACTCCTGACATCAACAAAAGATAAACAATTTGTATAGAAAACGTGCCTATTCTTACTCGCGTACTTGAGGCTGTGATTTGACAAGAACAACTGAAATTGTGGGTAGACATTCCTAAATACAGGGAGCCGCGATAGCTCAGTGGTTAGTGAACTGGACTACAAAGGTCAAGAGGTAGGGTTCGATCCCAACCGACGGCTTCCGGTTCACCCAGCCTTTAATGGGTACCGAATTTTTTTTCTGGGAAAGTAAATCGGCACGGGCGTAATGCCGACCACATTACCCCAAAAGTCATGTGCCGAAGGTCTGTAAAATATATGGTCACTAACATCATATTCCCTATATGCCACTTGGCGTGACGGGGGTACTTTACGTACTTTTTATTCCTAAATACAAAGTGTACAAAGCGTGGTGGGGGTGATAACAATCTTCTAAATGACCTGTCCCTTTGGAAGAACGCCCTTCTTGAATAGAATTATTGATGATAGCATAGTCCACAGGTCTACTCCTTTTATGAAACATAAAGTGCTAAGTTTTTGAAATAATCGTTCTCGTGATGGTATAGTTTATACTCTGAAGCTACATAGCTCGATGCAAATTAAAAGCGGTTTATTGGTTTCACATTAGTTCACTTCAACGCACTTGACTTAGCTGCGATAATTCATGACAAATGAAACTCATTGCAAGCCAGAATAAATTCGCGGAGAAAGTCATCGCCTGCTTGCTGAGCGTAAAATAATTTCCTGTTTGACCGCGATAAAATGAGCAATGAATCCAAGCAGAAATAGCCAGAATGATAAATGAAATGAGAAACTGATAGGTCTCAATATCAAGTGTACTCAAGAGAAAGTCACCAGATAACCATTATAGTGATCACGGCTTTTGCTAGGACCTATCAGGATTTCCAACAGACGATTTTAAAGTTGGACGAAGGGATGAAAACTGCTGAACTTTCATTCTGCCAAACCTGAAAGATGAAGACACTTGAACTGTTTTTATTTCTATGGACTTTTTTAAAAGACTATTTCGAGTAATTCAATGATAATATCCTTGACGATTGTGAATGATTTATTTTGTATTCCCGTATCGGTCTATTTTGTTTGAGACTAAAACAATGATATCGTAAGTTAAAATATTGTGTGTTTATTTCTCCGTGTGATAGAAAAACAAATAGTGATCTACTTTTAAAACAATTTAATTGTTTCCAACAAGAAACGGTTCGTTTAAGAGTGGAGTAGAGCAGGCCTGCTTGTAGTGACCGTCCGGATGCTGACCTAGCCGTTGATCTGAGTGGGGTCAGCGACCCACAGCTGGCAGCCTGGTTCAAGGTCGGCGAACAATCTAAGAGCTAATCAAGACCCTCCTCCACATCCCAGCGGTACTCTTGGAAGCAGACTGACCGATCGGCCAAAGCGAGAAGATATGGAAGAGGGAAGGCAACCCGTTATTCAAAAATGCTATGCTGAGATGGGACGTACTGTGCCGAAAGGCACTAATACAACAGCCTAGCTGCAAAACCACTACACAACGAGTTTGCGTCCAATTAATGTTCTCTATGGTTGATCATGAAGAGGGGTGCTCAACTCATTGGACGAACACCAGAAGGAACTAGTCGCACATGACTATAACTAACCGTCATTTCAAAGAATTGGCTATGTCACCCCGTCTAGTTGTAAAATGAGTTAGTACAATTTCTTATGTTGGTAGCCGCGATAATTCAGTGGTTCAACTCGACTACATTGGACAAGAGGTCAGTTAAATCCTGATTGACGGCTCCCGAGTTCACCCAACCTTAAATTGGTACCGGATTTTTTTTCTGGGAAAGTAAAGTGGCACGCGTGTAATACCGACCACATTACCCCAGAAATCATGTGCCGAATGTCTGTAAAAATTATGATCACTTACACGATATTCCCTATACGCCACTTGGCGTGACACTTACACGATATTCCCTATACGCCACTTGGCGTGACACTTACACGATATTCCCAATACGCCACTTGGCGTGACGGGGTTCTTGACTTTTTTTCATTAGTTTCAGAGCTGAGGAATTATTAAGAAACATAAACAATGTTGGCAAGAATAGATGTAAAATTGCTAGTTATCAGGAAGAATTACGCCAGTGCAATTACGCCAACTTTGAACAATTTGATAGAATAAAGCCTTGCAATTATGTCGGAGATACTCAAGGTTGATTCAGGCAGGACTGACTACATCTTCGATTATTTCACTACTTTTGTGTATGTAATCGGGTGATTTCACGTTGGAACAGTTCCTGGCCCGGCGGTGCATTGCAGCCCCACGCGGAGTTAAGCAAACACTATTTCTGCACTGACAACTTCCAATCAGCATTCTCAATCTTGTTAGAAGAGTTATGTCTTCCTCTGGCAACCCCACACCTCCACCGCTTCCTCTTCCGTCAGTTCCCTCTTTCCAAGCCCCACTTCTCTCTATTATTGATTCAACTATTGCAATTCTCTTGGCGAAACACATTTACTTGGAATTTCAGCATGCTCGTTTTATTTTAACAAATTTATTCGGCATTAACGACCTCGCTCTGTGCCGTCCGTCTTGCTACCCCACGCCGCTCAAGCACATTTTTGGTGTTTCAGCAGTTTGTCTACGATGCTTGTAAAATATCATCATTTTTCTTCATCAATTAGCGCGTCTGCTGGTGTGGGTGATCGTGTCTCCACGTATCTTTTTTGTCTTTAGAGCTGATTATAAATTCTAGTGCTCACTTCCCTTTTTGATATGTGATGAGTTATCTGATTATTTTCTGTCTTGTTAATTTCCCTATGGTTATTTTTTTCCCTTCTTACTTTCTCTATGAATATTTTATCTCTTGTTCTTCTCTAGTATTTTTCTCTTGTCTCTCTCCCTCTGATTACTTTCTCTTTGATTATACTCTCACCGATTACCTCTCTAGTTTCTCTTATTACTTTCTGTCTCATTACCTTCTCTCTGGTTACTTTCTGTCTCATTACTTTCTCTCTGGTTACTTTCTGTCTCATTACCTTCTCTCTGGTTACTTTCTGTCTCATTACTTTCTCTCTGGTTACTTTCTGTCTCATTACCTTCTCTCTGGTTACTTTTTGTCTCATTACTTTCTCTCTGGTTACTTTCTGTCTCATTACTTTCTCTCTGGTTACTTTCTGTCTCATTACCTTCTCTCTGGTTACTTTTTGTCTCATTACTTTCTCTCTGGTTACTTTCTGTCTCATTACTTTCTCTCTGGTTACTTTCTGTCTCATTACTTTCTCTCTGGTTACTTTTTGTCTCATTACTTTCTCTCTGGTTACTTTCTGTCTCATTACATTCTCTCTGGTTACTTTCTGTCTCATTACTTTCTCTCTGGTTACTTTCTGTCTCATTACTTTCTGTCTCATTACTTTCTCTCTGGTTACTTTCCCTCTGGTTAATTTCTTTCTCGTTACTTTATATCTTGTTCTTTTACCAATTTTCCTATCTCCCTGGTTACATTATGTCTTATAACTTCCTATGGTTATTTTCTCTCGTGTAACTTTATCTCGTGTTATTTTGTCTCAGGTTAATTTCTGTCTGGTTATTCTATCTCAATTTATTTTCATTCTTTATTTATTATCTTTGTCTCTCTGGCTGCTTACGTTCTATTTCTTTCTAAATCTTCTTTTTCTCCACGCTCCAAATTATCACAATAACTCTCCTTTCCTCATTTACCTGGTCTGGGTTAGTTGTGATTGCTTCCCTCTGATGTTAGTAATAGCTTCTCATTCTGCCTTTCTCTATCTAGAACGTTCTAATTACCCTTTAGTTTCCTATGATATTCTTAACATTATTCTGGAGACAGTAATTGTGTCTGGGTAAGTGGTTGGCCTACAGGTAATTAGCCGGTCTCTGGACAAGAATGTTCAGAGTTCGTATCCGCCATATGTGGTGGGAATTTGTATTTCCTAATCCGTTTTCTTTGTGGCATTACTCTCCTCTAGTCCCTGGGTAGTGATATCCGATATCTAGCCCTTTCGGGCAGCGGCAAAAAAAAAGGAATTCTCGTGTGCACTCTGCCCATGTTAAAGAATCATTTGCAGTTGCTAATCGAAAAGAGTAGGCCAAATTTGGCCGTTACCTGGGACAAATTATAGGAAAGAAAAATGTAGCCAAAATCTGAATTCTCTCAACGATAACAAAAATAAGAGTACCTATAAAATCGGAGAATATCTGCTTCCATGGCGAGGAACACGTATGCTGGCGGTGTCGAAAAAGAAGGAAAAATAGATATTCATGCAAAATTCAGTCCCCCAGGACCTCCTTGGAGATATAAAGCTGGTGAACACAGACAACAAAAGTATGTTTGTATACAAATAAATATTCCTGTCTGTGGTTAGACTGGCCCGTATTCACTTACATATTAACATGTAGTAAAAAAATAAAAAGTAAAGTAAAGTGCCCCCGTCACGTCAAGTGACGTATAGGGAATATGGTGTTAGTGACCATACATTTTACAGACCTTCGGTACATTATTTTTTGGGGCAATGTGGTAGGTATTACGCCCGTGCCGCTTTACTTCCCCAGAACAAATCCGGTACCCTTTTAAGGCTGGGTGAACCTGGAAGCCGTCGGTTGGGATCGAACCCGACCTCTTGTCCTTTGTAGTCCAGTTCACTAACCACTGAGCTGTCGCGGCTCCCAAACATCTAGCACCTACATTGAAAATCATATGTGCAATTATTAAATTAAGTTTGACAGTCATATATTTTGTCATGGATCATGTACATGATTTCCATGTATATTTATCGCCTCTGAAAGTTTCTAATGAAAAAAAGGTAACAGGGGACAGAAGATAGACACAAACAAATCGTGGAAGGCCGCTGTAAGGCTGAAGTCAAATGTGAAAAATAAACATAAAATGGTATGTAATATCTATGATTAAGTCCTAGTTTAGGTACATAAATTAAAGTGATTTCCCCTTAGTTGGCATCATAACAAAACTACAGTGATTCTCAAATACTAAAAATTATCTCTATATTTATCAATGTTCAACGCTAACACTATTTTTTTTATTTGATTAGGGTCTAGATAAGGAAACATACAACTTTACCCTTGCCTTGTTTCTCTGTTCTCTTCAGTTAGGAGTCTTCTGATGACAGATTAGACAATCACCGAATAAAGTGCAAAAGTCACTCAAGAGGGCGTTACTCTTCCGAAATGAAATAAATTTATGTCGCTTAACTAGTACTTTATCAACAGTTTTACTGAAAGTAAGATGGCACAGCATTATTATAAGCGTTTCCGGCACATAACTTTGCCAGTATAAAAAGATAAAAGATAAACAATCACGGTTACATAGACAATTGTCTTCTTAACTTAAAGCAAGAGTCAGGGAAACATCACACGTGATCCATGGGAGAGAATATAAATGAATCCATGAGCGGTCCATGGGTGAGGAATACATGAATCCATGAGCGGTCCATGGGTGTGGAATAAATGAATCCATGAGCGGTCCATGGGTGAGGAATACATGAATCCATGAGCGGTCCATGGGTGTGGAATAAATGAATCCATGAGCGGTCCATGGGTGAGGAATACATGAATCCATGAGCGGTCCATGGGTGAGGAGTACATGAATATATGAGCGGTCCATGGGTGAGGAAAAAAGTAATAAAGCCAAGACACAGGAAGCTTACACAGAGGTGAACAAAGAAGTGAGAAGATGCATTAAAAGGGATAAGAGGAAATATATAGATGAACTAGCTAAAGAGGCAGAATAAGCAGCAAATAAAGGGAATATGAAAGAACTGTACATCACAAGAAATTAGGTGGAAAATACAAACAGATCAACGCCTTTATCAAAGATAAGACAGGAAATCTTCTTAGTAATATAAGGGAACAAATGGAGAGATGGAAAGAGCACTTTGAAGATTTTTTGAACAGACCCAGCTCAAATAATCTTC
The DNA here is from genome assembly GCA_032433765.1 of Megaustenia siamemsis. Classification (NCBI taxonomy): domain Eukaryota; kingdom Metazoa; phylum Mollusca; class Gastropoda; order Stylommatophora; family Ariophantidae; genus Megaustenia; species Megaustenia siamemsis. Next base: position 66,200,815 of record JAVIAB010000139.1, read on the forward strand.
CAGATATACTACCAGCAGAGGAAGAGTTACACGTTAACTGCGGAAAACCAAGCAAAGAAGAAATAATGAAAGCCATCAAACTATTAAAAAATGGTAACGCCACGGGACCAGATGAAATTCCTTTGGAAGCCATCAAAGCAGATATTAACACCTCTACCAAGATGATACATGATCTATTGGATAAAATTTGGGAGAGGGAAGAAATACCTAAAGACTGGAAAGAAGGTTATATGATCAAACTACCAAAGAAAGGAAGTTTACAGTAGTGCACAAATTATAGGGGAATTATGCTACTATCAGTGCCAGGAAAAATATTAGGCAGAATCATTCTGGAGAGACTAAAGGAGGCTATAGAGAAACATTTGAGAGATGAACAAGCAGGTTTTAGGAAGAACAGATCATGGGCTGATCAAATAACTACTCTACGTATAATATTTGAACAAAGTCTTGAACTAAAATCCCCACTATATATTGGATTCATAGATTACAAAAAGACATTTTATAGTTTAGACAGAAGAATGCTTTGGAAGTTGCTGAGTCATTACGGAATCCCCATAAAGTTTATTAACCTGATAAAAACAATGTATGAAGGAACAAAATGTAGTGTGGTGCATGAAGGACAGCTTACAGAAGCTTTTGAAATAAGAACAGGAGTAAGGCAAGGATGCCTTCTATCCCCATTTCTCTTTCTACTAGCCATAGATCGGATTATGAAAATAACTCAAAACAACAGAAATGAGATCCAGTGGTCACTGACCAAACAACTTGATGATTTAGACTTTGCTGATGACATAGCTCTCCTATCACACAGCCATCAACAGATGCAGGATAAAATGAGTATATTAGTTGAGAGATCACAACAGCTAGGACTAAAGATTAATAGAGATAAGACCAACATTATGAGAATTAATGCAGTTGGCAATAACCAAATAAAACTAGGAGAAATACCTCTGATAGACGTACAATCTTACATATATCTGGGCAGTAATATAGATAAAGAAGGAGGAACAGAAAATGATACCAAAATAAGGATATCAAAAGCAATAGGAGCTTTCATTGCACTGGGAAACATATGGAAATCCAAAGAAATTAGGTTAAATACAAAAATAAAAATTTGCAACTCAAATGTTAAGTCGGTCCTATTATATGGCTGTGAAACATGGAGAATAACAAAATTGACAATCACGAAGGTACGGACTTTCATTAATGGATGCTTACGCAGAGTAAAGGGATGGAAATGGCAGGACAAAGTCACTAACGTGGAATTATGGAAATGTACCGGTCAAATACCAGTGGATAAAGAGATACAGCGAAGACGATGGCGATTGATAGGACACACACTACGGAAGCCAACTGAGAGTATTACACAACAGGCCCTTTTTTGGAATCCCCAGGGGAAAAGACAAAGAGAAAGACAAGGAATTCTTGAAGAAGACAGATCGAAGCAGAGATGAAGATGATGGGGAAGACATGGAATGATCTTAAAAGAATTGCAAAAAACAGAACGACTTGGAAAGTGTTTGTTGAAGACCTATGCTCCACTGGGAGCTAAAAGGTAGAAGAAGGATGGGTGAGGAATACATGAATCTATGAGGACAGGCGTTATGGAAGTCATGCAGATGAAATATTAAAAGTAAAACAGCAGACTGATGATGCTTATACATTGGTGCGCCGATACCCTGCTACTGTGACCTGGCAGACTGTTGCATAATTTAGTAGTTACATGAATATAAGCTATGAGAAGTCCCGGTGAATGCACCTCAAATAGCGGGGGATTGGGGGGGAGGGGGGTCAATGGTAGTACATTTATACTACAGTCAACAATAGATTTACTTAGACCTGCGATCTGAGAGAGAACTTCTGGAAAACGACAAACTAGTTTGACTTTGTCAGCTTTGCTAGCAGGGGTGGTTGTGGGTAGAGTGAAGTCCACCGTCTATATCGCCTATAGTTGAAAACGTCACGTTAGTTTGGTGGGTTTTCCGGATTGATTTTTTGTCCACGCGCTTTAGTAAATCTAAAGTTGGCTGTGGTTGGACCAAGGAAATGGACGGGGTAACAGAAGAAGCGATTGAAATTCTGCGCTTCGTGTTTCTATAAAGCTTCAATGTTACCGTCTTGTCTTGTCTGTCCCGTGACTTTGTGAGTTATGGGGGCACCATCACGGACATAGCATATTCTACACCAGATTTCATTATGTCACGTTTATAATTGTATGTTTCTTCTCTATTTTATAAGCATCACTCATACATCTCCATAACTTTTATTTCCAGCTATCTTTGATTGACCAGTTCTGCTCGTCTGTACTTTCGTTACCTATTCTATAGAGTATTAGCTCGTGTCTTCTTTACTGCGTTTTTCTCAAGACAGTTTCCATAATTCATCTTTGTTTTCTTTTATTTTTTTTGTTACGCAAGATCTTTTTGGCTGGTTGTATATTTTACTTTATGTATTGCCATCTGGGTGTAATTATTTCGTTTACATTTGTCTGCAGTATTGGCCAATCCCTTCCTCCCGCAGTTCTCGTTACATTTTCTTTCTCTTATTCTTTATTTGCACCGACGTCAACTAATTTGTTACAAGTTCACATTTCTTGAATTGTGCGACGAAAATTGGTAACCCAAGACTGCGTGACAATTGGCATGGAATAAATATTCCCAGAATTACGAATCAGAGTTACGAATACTGAATCAAATTTTACTTGAAAGATGTAAGAATTCTGGTGTTCCTAATAACATATACATATAAAGTAAAAAAGTAAAGAATCCCGTCACGCCAAGTGGCGTATATGTAATATGGTGTTAGTGATCATAATTTTTTATAGACCTTCAGCACATAATTTTTGCTGGGTAATGTGGTCGGTATTACGCCCGTACCGCTTTACTTTCCTAGAAAAAAATCCGGTACCCATTTAAGGCTGGGTGAACCCTCTTGTCCTTTGTAGTGCAGTTTATTAAGGTCACTAACACCATAATCCCTATACGCGACTTGGTGTGAGGGTGCTCTTTACTTTACTATTTATATATATATTTTTTCGGTACTGATATATATACTTTTTCCCCAGTGATTCGCATTTCACTATCAATCTTACTCATCATCATGTGCCTTACCGGTTGGCGTAGGTAATCATGTCCCTCCACAATCTTCTATCTACAGTGCATCGTATCAGTTCTGTTGTTGACTATTTTCCATGCCATGACACCAAGCTATCCAGTATTTTCTCTCTTTGTCGTCCGCGATCTCTTTTTCCTATTATTTTGCTAGTTGTAACCAAGTATTCCAACTTTCCTCTTCTCATGATGTGCCCGAAAATATTGATTGCTTCTTTCTGATGTTTTTTAAGAGCTCCCTTTTTGTGTTGGCCTCCTTGAGAACTTCCTCATTGGTCTTTTTATCAATCTTACTAGCCACTTTAAATCCGTTGTTTTATCAAAACCTATGTATATTATATTGTTTTTTCCAATATATGTGTTACTTTCTCAAGCCCTGGGAGCAGAACCCTGGGAACTGTGTCAAAAATGGCGCTGTTGATGCGACACAAGCCATCTTCTGTGGAAATTGAGGAGGATCAAGTTACACTGACGAGTCATGACGAGTTAAACCACGGCAAGAACACAATTTGTCACTTAAATGTTATATTATATCGTTATATTTATATGCTGATTAGAAACATTATAAATGAGTCATATATTTCGTTAACTCTGTCTCTTTGTCAGAAAGCCACACGAAACTGTTTAACATAAGAATGGAACAATATGAGTGTCTAGATCGCTAGAACCTGAGTCTCCATGTAGACTAGTCTTACTAATCTTAGTTGAGCCAATTTAAGATGAAGAGAAGCACTGATTAAGAAAATGGCATTACCTGGCAGAATTACATTATCTCTAGATAGACTTGAAAATGCATGTAATCTAGAAATGTAATCTAGAGTTATTGCCTTCTAAGGTAACCTGTTGTGGATTTCGGAAATATATTTGCCCTTTTTGCGTCATTGGAAGCTTGACGACGTCAAGCTCATATTGTATCGAATGTGAACAGGATAATATCGAACAAAACTCAATACATAACTGACTGCCGCTTCTGAGGCACAGCCTGAAAATAATGGCTTCCGGGGGTAAGAACTTGAGAACGATGTGTCCCTAGAGTATTAGAGCTTCAAACGTGACACGAAATAGAAAACTGACACTCGAACAAAAATAAACTGGATAACAGATGTCTGCTATGACGTCATTATCAAGTACGATGCCTGCTGGCGTAGGTGATCATGTATCTCCAAAACTTTCGATCTCGACAGTTATTTATCGTTTCTGTTGTTGCCAAGCCATTCTCATAAGCTGTCTGATATCTTTTCTCTTTGCCTCTGTCTATACCTCTATATATCTATTACCTCTATCTCTTCGTCCCTCAATTTTCCTAGTTGTCACAATATATTCGAGCTGTTCCCTTCTCATTGCACGGCCAAAAATAATGATTGTTTCTTCCTATTATTGGAAATTAGCTCTCTCTTTGTTTTGGTCTTTTTCAGAACGTTTTCATTACTCTTCTTAGCTGTCCATGATATTCTCAACATTCTTCTGTAAAATTACATTTCTACAGCCTTCATTGATTTTTTAGTCTGTTGTCCCATTGTCCATGATTCACATCCATATGTTAAGATTGGCTCTACATAACATTCAAGAAGTCTTTTTTCTTGTTTCTATTGTCAAAAATGGATTGCACAGTATCTTCCTCATATTTTGAAAAATTACTTTTGCCTGAGCCATTCTGCATCTCACCTCAGTTGTACATTTACCATCTGAGGTTAACATAGTTCCCATATATTTATAATTCATTTACTTGTTTTAATATTGTTTTACTTATCTTTATTTTGCACTGCGGTGATGTTTTTTTCTTTGTTGCTACCATTACTTCTGTCTTTTTGCTTAAGGCTGAGTCCTTAATTTTGCTTTCTTTCACTATGATGTCTAATATTTCTTGTAACTCATTTTCTCTCTTAGCTGTGACGTACTCGACATACTAATTTCGGTGATATATATCTATGCAACAGTTAAGTAGGAACAACAGTTCCTCCCGAACGCCATAGATGAGAGAGTAACACCAAGAGATGGACTAAATATCGACATACCTTAATAGACAAATAATAATTCAATAGGCTAAAGTCTTAGGAGAATGATCTTAGTGAACCTTCAGTGCTGTTACGACACACGATATGGCATGGCAACCCGTTATGCTTCATTTGTTGTACACATACGTCATCGTTGTAAACACGTCACTGTTGTAAACACGTCATTATTTGTCGATAATCATAATAATTACTGTTATCTTTTTTGTGTCAGAAATACAATCATACCCGTGCAAGTTTCTCAGATCAAGCATTTATTTGTGACCTGTTTAGAATTAGGGGTCACGTATGCAATGTTTGCAAAAGTTGGTTTTGAATGTGATGTCACTTTTGTAAAAATATACAAATCCATAGTTGTAATTAGCTGTTTATGATTTGAAATGATTGCCAGATGACTTCAGTTTGTTGTAGCAGCAACGTTGCATTGAAGTATTCCCTTCCGTTTAAAGAAGAATATAGAGCAGAAGTCACATGATTAATGAAATGAGTAAGCCGAAAGCAGTGGCAGACTCATAGCTGATTGTTGAACCTATGATATCAATGCTGATCAAGACCCTACTCCCTCGTATGTGGTTGGGTGTACCAAAGGCTCGCCTATGCTAAGTATGATGACACCAAAGAGGAGACGGAGTGTCGGTATCCAAGAATACCGGGGCAAAGTTCAGAGCGTTCTATTGAAAGGCGTAACATATAACAGTGTCCCTTAAAAGGGAGCGCTATTTACGGCAATTTACTTGTTTACGTTTTCTTTGCTGGACGAGGTAGAGCATTAATTGTTGCAGTATAGTTTAACAACATTAACAAATACATCTAGATCTGAACTCTCCTTTGTTTTTATAACAAACAGCAAAAAGCAATAAGCTCATTTCTTGAACATTTCCTACTGGTAATTTCCATCTGTTGTTGTATATTGCTAAAGTATTTTTTGTTTTTCTTATTGACTAAAAACGCTAAATAAAATGAGGTATCATTGAAAGATACATAAAGAAATAAGAGATAAAATGGTTTTGACCACATGATAAGAAAGAAAAATCAAAACACAACACAACGAGCATTTATTAAACGGTTTGAAAATATCAGACCCAAGGACCGACTAAGAAAAAGCTGGATTGGTGGATTATTAGAAACATTAGAAAACATAACAGCAGGAGAGGGCACGAAGATCAAAAATACCATAAACAATACTTCCGCTCAACGCTGAAAGACCAATGAAAATGGAAAGAAGAAAACAAATAAGATGATGATTCACAGATATAACATTCAGAAAATGAATAATAACATCATGCTTCTCGCGAATAAAGATAAAGTTAAAGGTATACAATGATAATAGACAGAGATAAGTGCTCAGAGAGGGCACAACAGAACTGTGTTTCGCTAATGCAAAAAGCGACAGACCAAGGACGGTCTTACATAGAATAAATGAAATAACATACACAATGTGAGCCAGACTTGAGGCACGACGATGAATGGCTGCGGATTGTAAAATGTGTAGAGATTTTGTTGTTGCCAATTTATGCTGTAAGGCATGTCGGCTAGATCTCTGTCGGACCACTTTCAAGTAATTGATCTCAGTAGTCAAAACAAAAATTCCCTGACAGGCATTACTTTATCACACATTATGTTATCACACATTACTTTATTACACATTACTTTATCACACATACATTTTCATATGTTTAATACGTTTGAACGTACACGAATTTATATTTATATATATGACTTTAGACAACATTTTACCATATATAGATGCACTCGTGAATGTAGCATCAAAACTCCAGATAATTATGCAGATTTCAGAACTCTATGAGTATAATGTAAACTAAGTAGGAGATGTCTGCACCGTCTGGATTGTTATCTCTCGTCAATGGTAAAGTGTGTCCTATAATTCACTGACAAACAAGCTGTAGGGGAGCCAAGTATGTCGTAAACCTGATCACAGGAAACAAAGAAAAGCAAAGTGCCCCCATCACGCCAAGTGGCGTTTAGGTAATATGGTGTTAGTGACCATAAATTTTACAGACCTTTGGCACATGATTTTTGGGGTAATGTGGTCGGTATTATGCCCGTGCCGCTTTACTTTCCTAGAAAAAAATTCCGGTACCCATTAAAGGCTGGATCACCGGAAGGCGAGTGGATAAAAACATGTCGTTCTCCACAATCACTAGGCGTGGAATCGCATTACGACAATACATTGTTGTTTAAATATTGACATGTGATCCGAACACCTTGTGGCGACTGTGCTGGACATACGGCCTTTATTCTCTATCCCCAAAGAGAAGCCCTGACACTCCCTAGACATGAGAAAAAAGAAATGTCGGACGTCCCATCATGGCGGCGTGTGTTGTTAGTGCACATATTTTTTAAAAGACCTTCCTCACATTATTGGGGGGGGGGGGATAATATGGTCAGTATTACGTCCGTGCCGTCTTTCTTTACCAGAAGAAGATCAAATAAACATTTAAGGTTGGGTGAACCTGGAAACCGACTCTCAGGAGCGAATGTGTGCCACTTGCCCTGTGTGGCTCAGCGAATCAATTGAGCTATGTTTACAGCACAGGGGAAAAAAGACAAATAATCAACAACAGAAAAAAAGACCAGAAGTCACCAGGACTTTGTGCTTCATCTGACTAACCACTGAGCAACCGCGGGTTTCTAAATGATATAGCGATATCGGCAGCGATAGTACTAGGCCGCATCATTTGTGGGGTGAGGAGGTCAGTGCTTCTCTTCGCTATTGTTGACCTTACCCAAATCATTGAGTTAGCTACTCATTATTTTGGCAGATAGACCGATTGGAGATCACAAGTCTTGGATTGTAAGCACGTAAACCATCAAGCCAGTGGCTAAGTAAGCACTAACGCTGTAAACAGTCACAAATCGTATTGAGACAGGAAAACGTGAGTGGTTTAGAATGAGTGCATCAATAAAGCCAGACCCCACACATTAATCCACGATTAACTAGACTTCAATTCTGGTCTGGGCTCGTGTTAATGCACTTATTTACCAACATAAATCCACGAAGTTCTCATTAATTACAAATAGGTTGGAAATGAACCGAGTTAAATCAAGAGCACTCACTAGCGTTCGGTTTGACAATCACTGTCGCGGTAATACAAAATAGAATGAAATTAATGGACAAATGTGTTTAGTAACTTGCTAAACTGAGACTAAACATTTGCCTAATTGCATTTGTTGTGTTTCTGTTTACTTTGTTTTTGTTCTGTATGCTGACAGGCTGAAGGTTTCAATTTAATCAAACTGCGGGGGTTGGAACCTAAACCTGTGGAGAATAATGTGTGTCCTATCCATCTTCCTGCGTCTCTTCCAACTCAGCTTCTGTTTGAAGTGTTTGGATGTTGTCACTTCTTATGAAGACTTTGAAGATGGATCGAGTAGAGGTTGCCGTGACATGGGCTAAACAACAACAGTGTCAGTTGTCTCGCCCAGGCAAGGAAATGGATCAACTGCCTCCGCCAAGGTCATGTATTTATAGACACCAAGAAGAGAAAGAGTTGGACGGGCGTAGAAGTAACGATAGTCCCACAGCAGTTGCAGCTGGGTAATGATATAATAGTGACGTCGGTAACGATAGTCCCACAGCAGCTGCAGCTGGGTAATGATATAATAGTGACGTCGAAGTACAAGGTGGGGTCTTACCTCATATGGTGGGGTGCCCAGTTCCCTTCCTCGCAGTCTTTCTTTCCGAGAGAATATCAGTAGTACCCATTCTAAACAGGTTTGGTGGATCCCGAGAGAATACCAGTAGAACCCATTCTTGGCAGGTTTGGTGGATCCCGAGAGAATATCAGTAGAACCCATTCTAAGCAGGTTTGGTGGATCCCGAGAGAATATCAGAGAACCCATTCTAAGCAGGTTTGGTGGATTCCGAGAGAATATCAGTAGAACCCATTCTAAGCAGGTTTGGTGGATCCCGAGAGAATATCACGTAGAAAAAACAGAAGCGTCAACAGCCATTTGAACTCCGAACCTTCAGGTCGGTGGGCGAGTGAGCTAACCACAACATCATAACTTTCTATGGATGGCTGTTGAAATGACAAGAAAAAGAGATAAGGTGCCAGAAGAATAAAGAAGACGATGACTGTGTCAAGAGTGAACAATAGTTCAAGTTGTGATAATAATCATAGAGAAGGCATGGAGTTTCATTAAACAGATAACAACAATTCCACACCCGGTTCAACAGATGATAACAACAATTCCACAACCCGGTTCAACAGATGATAACAACAATTCCACACCCGGTTCAAAGTGGTGAAGCTGGAACTCCGCATAAGAAACGTTGACAGACAGGGTTGTAAACTGAATTATTCATTCATGAGTGTTCTCTCTCTCTAACAGCAAGGACCGCGGTGTCGACAGCTCAGACGTTCGATTCCAAATTCGATAATTTTTTTCACAATCTCCATCGATCGACAGCTCCTACGTTCACTCAGCCTGAAACGAGTACCTGAGTTTTGTCTGGGAAAGGACGGCACAGCGTAATGCTGATCACATTATCTCCCCATGAGAAAAAATTCAGTGGATTGTAAAACTTATCGACATTGACACTAGTGTCACGTGGTTCGCGAAACTTGAATATCTCTCTTCTTCTTGTCTCCCTCAAAAATTATATTTAACTAAATTGTAAACTTAGTAAATGAATTGAAATATAGCCATTTTAACTTACACTAAGAAATAAGCGAGTAATTATTTTTCTTTTTGGACACTGAGAAACAACTAAGTAAATTATTTTTTGTAAATTGTTTTTGGACAATAAGAAACAGTAAAGTAAATTGTTGTGTACAATAAGAAACAGTAAAGTAAATTGTTGTGTACAATGAGAAACAGTAAAGTAAATTGTTTTGTCAATTGAGAAGCAGTAAATTGTTTTGTCTATTGAGAAGCAGTAAATTGTTTTGTCTATTGAGAAACAGTAAATTGTTTAGTCTATTGAGAAACAGTAAATTGTTGTGTCTATTAAGAAACAGTAAATTGTTTAGTCTATTGAGAAACAGTAAATTGTTGTGTCTATTGAGAAACCTGACAATCACCAGAGTTATACAAGCATGAACATTTGGATGGAACAACAAAGAAAGGAAAAGGAAGACATCCCAATTAATGAACAAAACACGCATCGTCACGCAAACTATGGCGTGGGTGGCAAACCGTAGAGCTTTGTCAAGGATACACGGTTCTGTTTTTCATCGACGCTGTGAGGCTCGAGAGGGGGCACGGATAATGATTTTCTTTCTTTAATACCATCAGCGATGTTTACTTTCTTGACTTTGCAACTAGGTGGCTCCTTTCGCTACAGAAGAGGAGAAGAAGAACTGTGACTCAATCTAGAAATACAAGAAATGTGACTCAATCTAGAAATACAAGAAATGTGACTCAATCTAGAAATACAAGAAATGTGACTCAATCTAGAAATACAAGAAATGTGACTCAATCTAGAAATACAAGAACTGTGACTCAAACTAGAAATACAAGAAATGTGACTCAATCTAGAAATACAAAGAATCTATGACAATCTAGAAATACAATAGTGACAATCTAGAAATACAAGAGCACTGACTCAATCTAGAAATACAAGAACTGTGACTCAATCTAGAAATACAAGAATTGTGACTCAATCTAGAAATACAAGAACTGTGACTCAATCTAGAAATACAAGAAATGTGATTCAATCTAGAAATACAATAAATGTGACAATCTAGAAATACAAGAGCACTGACTCAATCTAGAAATACAAGAACTGTGACTCAATCTAGAAATACAAGAATTGTGACTCAATCTAGAAATACAAGAACTGTGACTCAATCTAGAAATACAAGAAATGTGTCTCAATCTTGAAATACAAGAACTGTGACTCAATCTAGAAATACAAGAACTGTGACTCAATCTAGAAATACAAGAACTGTGACTCATAGAATACAAGAACTGTGACTCAAAGTAGAAATACTGTGACTCAAACTAGAAATACAAGAACTGTGACACTGACTCAATCTAAAAATACAAGAACTGTGACTCAATCTAAAATACAAGAACTGTGACTCAAAGTAGAAATACAAGAACTGTGACTCAATCTAGAAATACAAGAACTGTGACTCAATCTAGAAATACAAGAACTGTAACTCAATCTAGAAATACAAGAACTGTAACTCAATCTAGAAATACAAGAACTGTAACTCAATCTAGAAATACAAGAACTGTAACTCAATCTAGAAATACAAGAACTGTAACTCAATCTAGAAATACAAGAACTGTAACTCAATCTAGAAATACAAGAACTGTAACTCAATCTAGAAATACAAGAACTGTAACTCAATCTAGAAATGTGTAATAAAGACCATGTATGTCCAAATAGAGAGCTACGATAGTTCACTGGTTAGTGTACAAAGAACAAGAGGACAGGTTCTTTCCCAACCGACGACCTGGATTCACCCAGCCTTAAATGGGTACCGGATTTTTATCAGGGAAAGTAAAGCGGTACGGTCGTAATACCGACCACGTTGTCCCAAAAATCGTGTGCTGAAGGTCTGTAAAATGTATGGTCACTAACACCATATAAGAAAATATTTAAGAAACTAAATATATGTTATTCAATCTGTGTTTTTATGTTAAATATAAACAATGACATGTGTAACACAAAACACACTGTTATAAATGCACACTCAGAACGTGACCTTACATCTAAGTGCATGCATTCACTTACACGTGCCCGATGTAGGTTTTAATTTAACGGCATCTTCTTCCATATTGCGATGTTGCTAGTACTCATTATACAGGTACAAGGCATTAGCCACGAACGTAGCCATTCATCTCAAACAGTTAAACACTCTCTTGCCATCTTAGCGGCTTGATGTGATGCTGACCGTCCATAAATGAGCTTTAGTAAAGTGTGGGCTCTAAAACATTGTTGTTTTTTATTATCTTCTGCTATTATAAATCACACCAAGTTGCTAGGTTCTAGCTCTGTGAGTTGAGAAAAGGCCTTCACAGCAAGGAAGTAGCTCAGCATGGTGAAGTTAAATACGTCCCTGCCTTGCCATATTTCCTATTATTTTCATTTTAATATTTAATATTTAGCGGGGCATCGTTCAGAGCCTTAACATTCAGAAACAACGGTCGTGAGGGAAGGTAGACATAGAAATCGATGGATTAATGAAATAGTGGAAACTAGGGTAAGCGCCATGAAAGACATTGGCTAAAGAGCAATGACACGAACACTAATTATATTTTGTCTCGGCGCCGAAAAGCAACAGAGAAAAGTAATGGGACATCATGTATCTACTACAATGGCAGCAAAATATGGACAGCTCTTCTCCCAGAGAATCAGATATAAGAAACAAACATAGATTGATATTAATGTGTACTTACGTTTCGAAAACTATTCAAACAGATCTTCTAACAATCCAAGCAGGTCTTCTAATTACCGAAGCAAATATTCTAACTTTCCAGCAAATTTTCTAACTATTGTAGCAGATTTTCTAACTATTCTAGCAGATTTTCTAACTATTCTAGCAGATTTTCTAACTATTCAACCAGATTTTCTAACTATTCAACCAGATTTTATAACTTATCCAAGCAGATGTAACTATCCAAAGCAGTTCCTCTAACTATCCAAGCAGATCTTCTAACTATCCAAGCAGATCTTTTAAGTTATTTAAGCAGGTCATCTAACTATCCAAGCAGATCTTTTAACTTATTTAAGCAGGTCATCTAACTATCCAAGCAGATCTTTTAACTTATTTAAGCAGGTCATCTAACTATCCAAGCAGATCTAACTATCCAAAAAAGTCCCTCTAACTATCCAAGCAGATCTTCTATATATCCAAGCATATCTTCTAACTATCCAAACATATCTTCTAACTTATTCTAGAAGACTTTCTAATTGTCCAAGCAGATCTTCTAATTATCAGATCCAAGCAGATCTTCTAACTATCTAAACAGATCTTTTTATTAACTTATTCAAGCTGATTTTCTAACTATCCAAACAGATCATCTAACTTATTCTAGAAGACTTTCTAATTATCCAAACAGATCTTCTAACTATCCAAGTAGATCTTATAACTATCAGATCCAAGCAGATCTTCTAACTATCAAAACAGATCTATTTTAACTTATTCAAACTGATTTTCTTACTATCCAAACAGATCTTCTAACTATTCAAACAGATCTTCTAACTATTCAAACAGATCTTCTAACTATCCAAACAGATCTTCTAACTATTCAAACAGATCTTCTAACTATTCAAACAGATCTTCTAACTATTCAAACAGATCTTCTAACTATTCAAACAGATCTTCTAACTATCCAAACAGATCTTCTAACTATCCAAACAGATCTTCTAACTATCAAAACAGATCTTCTAACTATCCAAACAGATCTTCTAACTATCCAAACAGATCTTCTACCTATCCAAACAGATCTTCTAACTATCCAAACAGATGTTCTAACTATCCAAACAGATCTTCTAACTATCCAAACAGATGTTCTAACTATCCAAACAGATCTTCTAACTATCCAAACAGATCTTCTAACTATCCAAACAGATGTTCTAACTATCCAAACAGATCTTCTAACTATCAAAACAGATCTTCTAACTATCCAAACAGATGTTCTAACTATCCAAACAGATCTTCTAACTATCCAAACAGATCTTCTAACTATCCAAACAGATCTTCTAACTATCCAAACAGATCTTCTAACTATCCAAACAGATGTTCTAACTATTCAAACAGATCTTCTAACTATCCAAACAGATCTTCTAACTATCCAAACAGATCTTCTAACTATCCAAACAGATCTTCTGACTATTCAAACAGATCTTCTAACTATCCAAACAGATCTTCTAACTATCCAAACAGATCTTCTAACTATCCAAACAGATCTTCTAACTATCCAAACAGATGTTCTAACTATCCAAAACTATTTTATGTCTCGTCGTGTATGTTACTCATTTAAATATCTTTCTCAGACTCCAGCGACCTTGACGCTAAGGCAGCGGAGGTTGCGTCCATGCTGGCGCACACGAACAGGCACTGGGAGCACGACAAAAACTCCAACATTACAGTCCCAGTGTCCATAACTGCCCAAGGAAAAAGGTATGTGACATTACTGAAGTTATTGTGAAATCTCTTATATCTTTGAAACAGGAAGTAATATGATCAACATTAGTGACCCTTAGCCGAGCAGGAGTTTCGGCCCCTTAGACTATTAACACTATAGAAGTGCAACAGCAGGCCATCACCCAGTGCCTGGACGCAGATAGGTTACCGACTGACAAATGACTGCGTGCGACGGGATCAATCAAAGAGAGAGTTGGTCTAGTTCCTAAACCACTTCCCAGTGAATCCTCTGGACTAAGCGAAGACAGTATTGATCGAAGAGGGAAGGCAACTTAGTACCCACAAATATCACACCGAATACGGCTATGCCGGGCCGAAAAAGCAGATAACGCGGCTTACTGTCAACGTGCCACACAATGAGGTCATTCCCACTTACGTCCACTTAGTGGTGGACGATGAAGTGGAGCAGTAACTGAGTGAACACGGATAAAGAGAAGTTATCGTCAGGTGAATACGGATAAAGAGAAGTTATCGTCAGGTGAACACGGATAAAGAGAAGTTATCATCAGGTGAACACGGATAAAGAGAAGTTATCGTCAGGTGAACACGGATAAAGAGAAGTTATCGTCAGGTGAACACGGATAAAGAGAAGTTATCGTCAGGTGAACACGGATAAAGAGAAGTTATCGTCAGGTAAACACAGATAAAAAGACGTTATCGTCAGGTGAACACAGATAAAGTGAAGTTTGTCTTCAGGTGAACACAGATAAAGAGAAGTTGTCGTCAGGTGAACACAGATAAAGAGAGGTTGTCGTCAGGTGAACACAGATAAAGAGAGGTTGTCGTCAGGTGAACACGGATAAAGAGAAGTTATCGTCAGGTGAACACGGATAAAGAGAAGTTATCGTCAGGTGAACACGGATAAAGAGAAGTTTGTCATAAGGTGAACACAGATAAGAGAAGTTGTTATCAGGTAAACACAGATAAAGTGAAGTTTGTCGTCAGGTGAACACAGATAAGGAGAAATTTGTCTTCATGTGAACACAGATAAAGAGAAGTTGTTGTCAGGTGAACACAGATAAAGTGAAGTTTGTCTTCAGGTGAACACAGATAAAGAGAATTGTTGTCAGGTGAACACAGATAAAGTAAAGTTTGTCGTCAGGTGAACACAGATAACGAGAAGTTATTGTCAGGTGAACACAGATAAAGTGAAGTTTGTTATCAGGTGAACACAGATAAAGTGAAGTTTGTCTTCAGGTGAACACAGATAAAGTGAAGTTTGTCGTCAGGTGAACACAGATAAAGTAAAGTTTGTCGTCAGGTGAACACAGATAAAGTGAAGTTTGTCGTCAGGTGAACACAGATAAAGTGAAGTTTGTCATCAAGTGAGCACAGATAAAGTGAAGTTGTCGTCAGGTGAACACAGATAAAGTGAAGTTTGTCATCATGTGAACACAGATAAGTGAAGTTTGTCATCTGGTGAATACAGATAAAGTGAAGTTTGTCTTCAGGTGAACACAGATAAAGAGAAGTTGTGCGTCAGTTTAACATAGATGAAAAGAGGTAGTCGTCAGGTGAAAACGGATAAAGAAGAAGACACTCTAAGGAAGGCATGCCTGTCTTGGTCATAACTGCGGGGTCGGCCTTACTCTACATCTGAACCTGAAGTTTCGCTAAAAAAAAATCCGACAGAATATATTGTTATAGAGACCAACAGAAACATCATTGTGACGACATAAGGGTTCCCTGAAACCCAAGTAATGCACAACACAGCGTTAGTCCACAAAACTATGTCAACCATAGTCTGGAACATAAACATTGTTACTCATGTTGTTGAGAACGGGTCGTCATTAATGTCCATTATTACATAAGAGTCCAGATTTCAATAACAATTCACGACATCGGCTTGTTGATCAAACGGTAATAGCATGATGAAGAGAAGCAGATCTCCAGCTGTTGGACCGGAATCAGAGAATCTCAAAGCAACCCCTCAAATGTGCTAAACAGTAGACGGATGCGTGAAGCAAGAGGCAAGCAACATCTTCTGAAGGACTCGCCCAGAACAGAACCTATGACGAAATACAGTATGGGTCCTGTGCAAGATTTGACACGTGATAACAAAAATCATCGGACATACAGAATCTAACATTTCTATCTGATGTGTCGCATTCCGAAAGGACAATAAATAGATAGACGGATAGGCAGACTGACTGACTAATTGACTGACTGACTAATTGACTAATTGACTGACTGATTTATCGATTGATTACTTCTGCACATTATTGTTGACTGTTATCGTGCGAAAGTCCATTTGAAAGAAGAAATCTTTGATGTCCGACAATATCATTCTTCTCTGTGACAATGCCCCCCCCCCCCTTTTTTTGCCTCCCCATGGCCAGTTTGACAACAAGACTTGCCCAAATTGGGCTTGGAGATTTTACAGCGGAAGTCTGCTTAAGTCCCCTGAATTTTGTTTTATTTTTGTTTTTGTTGTGGGCCCTTTAAAGCTCATCGGGGAAGAGACAGCGACAGATAAAGCACTGCAGAAGGATGTCCTTGTATGTGGTCACGAGAACAATTCATTTCTTTCTGCTCCAAGGAATTGGATTCTGCCACGACTTGGATACACGCGGGATCTACTTTGACAAACCTGTGTAGTTTAGTGCCTAGTGTACTGTCCATTTCTTCTTTAGAAATAAAAGTCTCGTCAACCTTGACATACCCTTGAAACTCTTTAATATGATCTTCTTCGCTGAATACGTGCATCGTCATAAGCACTTCAAACGGTCTTCTTCTTCTACATTTCGAGCATGTCTCCTACAAACACTTTTCAAGCCGTTCTGTCTGGTGCCATTCCCTCCATGTTCTCATTCCCTTACCTATCCTGAATGACAAAAATATACATTTTCTCTTCTTTATTGTCAATGTATGTGATAATTGTGCGACTAATTTGTTTACAGTTGGGGGTAGCCATCCCTAAGCTCAACCTTCCGTAGTCTCCCTTGACGGCATGCCCGTTAAAGTACTGCGCCACTGTTCTTTACTTTTCTTCGGACTTCGGCGTAGCACAGACGAAATGACATCAAGTGGACGCTCTGTCGTGGACTGCTACTTGCATGCCAAATCTGCGCCGTTTGCTCCAACATGTTCTACTTTCAGTATGGATGTTGAGTAACTGGTTGAATTACCTTTTAGATGCCTTTACTTGCTTGGCTAGAATAGTTCATCTGTTTCCAGAGCCATCACGGAGAGGTGGACTAGTGGTTGTCATCAATGTTCATTCGCTCGTTCACAAAAACGAACATAAATAGAGAAGGTTGACGAGAACTGAAAGGATTAGCCCAAAAGCTCCAAGGTTTGGAATGATGAAGAGGAAGAAGGAAGGAAGAGGATGAGGAAGTGGAAGATGAATAGGACGATGAAAATGAATAGGAAGAGGACAATTAAGATTAATTAGAAGACGAGGAAGACAAAGCGGAGGAGAAAGGGGAAATTGAATGGTAAGATGGCATGGAAGATTAGGTGGAGGAGAAAGGGGAAATTGAATGGTAAGATGGCATGGAAGATTAAGCGGAGGAGAAAGAGGAAATTGAATAGTAAGATGACATGGAAGATTAAGCGGAGGAGAAAGAGGAAATTGAATAGTAAGATGACATGGAAGATTAAGCGGAGGAGAAAGAGGAAATTGAATAGTAAGATGACATGGAAGATTAAGCGGAGGAGAAAGAGGAAATTGAATAGTAAGATGACATGGAAGATTAAGCGGAGGAGAAAGAGGAAATTGAATAGTAAGATGACATGGAAGATTAAGCGGAGGAGAAAGGGGAAATTGAATAGTAAGATAACATGGAAGATTAAGCGGAGGAGAAAGGGGAAATTGAATAGTAAGATGACATGGAAGATTAAGCGGAGGAGAAAGGGGAAATTGAATAGTAAGATAACATGGAAGATTAAGCGGAGGAGAAAGGGGAAATTGAATAGTAAGAAAGCATGGGAGATTAAGCGGAGGAGAAAGGGGAAATTGAATAGTAAGATGACATGGAAGATTAAGCGGAGGAGAAAGGGGAAATTGAATAGT
The DNA here is from genome assembly GCA_032433765.1 of Megaustenia siamemsis. Taxonomy (NCBI): domain Eukaryota; kingdom Metazoa; phylum Mollusca; class Gastropoda; order Stylommatophora; family Ariophantidae; genus Megaustenia; species Megaustenia siamemsis. The sequence continues at coordinate 66,219,083 of JAVIAB010000139.1, forward strand.
AAGATAACATGGAAGATTAAGCGGAGGAGAAAGGGGAAATTGAATAGTAAGATGACATGGAAGATTAAGCGGAGGAGAAAGGGGAAATTGAATAGTAAGATGACATGGAAGATTAAGCGGAGGAGAAAGGGGAAATTGAATAGTAAGATGACATGGAAGATTAGGCGGAGGAGAAAGGGGAAATTGAATAGTAAGATGACATGGAAGATTAGGCGGAGGAGAAAGGGGAAATTCAATAGTAAGATGGCATGGAAGATTAAGCGGAGGAGAAAGGGGAAATTGAATAGTAAGATGGCATGGAAGATTAAGCGGAGGAGAAAGGGGAAATTGAATAGTAAGATGACATGGAAGATTAGACGGAGGAGAAAGGGGATGAGGAAGATAAAAAAAAATAAATCGAGGACAATGAAGAGGAAAAGGAGGATGACGAGGAGGAGGAAGAAGAGGAAGATGAAGAGGAAGATGAAGAAGACGAGAAACAAGAAGTTGAATGGGACGATGAGTAGAGTCAGGAAGATAGAGAAAGAAGAGGAAAGATAAGGTAACTCCAGCAGTCAGCTATAAGTCGGTGACAGTTTTCAGCATGTGAACTGTCATTTCCTTAGCCCCTTTGTTAGGTCAATATTCTCAAGTATCTATCTAGTTGTCTTGATCTCTCTTCAACAAATGCAACATAAATAATCATTATTCTGTAGATATTGTCATTAAAGCTTATTTCTATCTTGCTATATTTTCTCTCATATTTCTTTTCCAAATAGAGGAAAATCAAATCTGATCACGGAGGATTCCTTGATGAAAGCTCAAGATTTTCAGGTAATTTTGATATATCTTTTGTTGAGATAAATCTCACAGTTATTTAATATTCTTTACGACTCAGCGCACTCGTCTTGAATACTCATTTTTCCGGGACAGTATTTCTTAGTTTTACCCCAGCAAGACAAGAGCTGTTGTCAGAATTGTCTTTCACAAGAAACGATTCTCCTACCAGTCTCTTGTGTTCTGCCGTGCATCAAGGTTTTTCTGCTTTTAGTTTGTTATATTCACAGAATACTTATTATATATCCTGTATTTGAATGATGTCGTTACTAGTCATAGTTTGAACTTCTTCTTTTCCCTTTCTCACTGATACCTAAAAGGTGTCGTGGTTTATATCATTTGTCGTACTTGCGCTGCTCGAACTGTCTGAATTAGTGACTTTCCTTTGTTGTTACATGTCTCTGTCACTGATACCTAAAAGGTGTCGTGGTTTATATCATTTGTCGTACTTGCGCTGCTCGAACTGTCTGAATTAGTGACTTTCCTTTGTTGTTACATGTCTCTGTCACTGATACCTAAAAGGTGTCGTGGTTTATATCATTTGTCGTACTTGCGCTGCTCGAACTGTCTGAATTAGTGACTTTCCTTTGTTGTTACATGTCTCTGTCACTGATACCTAAAAGGTGTCGTGGTTTATATCATTTGTCGTACTTGCGCTGCTCGAACTGTCTGAATTAGTGACTTTCCTTTGTTGTTACATGTCTCTGTCACTGATACCTAAAAGGTGTCGTGGTTTATATCATTTGTCGTACTTGCGCTGCTCGAACTGTCTGAATTAGTGACTTTCCTTTGTTGTTACATGTCTCTGTCACTGATACCTAAAAGGTGTCGTGGTTTATATCATTTGTCGTACTTGCGCTGCTCGAACTGTCTGAATTAGTGACTTTCCTTTGTTGTTACATGTCTCTGTCACTGATACCTAAAAGGTGTCGTGGTTTATATCATTTGTCGTACTTGCGCTGCTCGAACTGTCTGAATTAGTGACTTTCCTTTGTTGTTACATGTCTCTGTCACTGATACCTAAAAGGTGTCGTGGTTTATATCATTTGTCGTACTTGCGCTGCTCGAACTGTCTGAATTAGTGACTTTCCTTTGTTGTTACATGTCTCTGTCACTGATACCTAAAAGGTGTCGTGGTTTATATCATTTGTCGTTCTTGAGCTGCTCGAACTGTCTGAATTAGTGATTTTCCTTTGTTGTTACATGTCTCTGTCACTGATACCTAAAAGGTGTCGTGGTTTATATCATTTGTCGTTCTTGTGCTGCTCGAACTGTCTGAATTAGTGATTTCCCTTTGTTGTTACATGTCTCTGTCACTGCATCTATCCATTTTCTTCTATGTCTTCCTCTTGGTCTTTTCCCATGCATTCTCGAGAAGAACGCCCTTGATGGTGATTGGTGAGGATTCATTCTGACCAGGTGGCCAAACCATTTAAGTTGTTGTTGTTCTATATATTCTTGGCAGGGTTTTGTTCCTACTATTTTTCTTATGGTTTCATTTGGTATTCTATCTCTTCTTGTGTTGTTTGTTACTCTTCTCTAGCATCGCATCTCACATGTATTTATCTTTCTTAATTGTGATTTAGAAAGGGTCCATGTTTGACTTTCATAGCACAAAGTTGGTATGAAAATGATATTTATCATTAGTTGTTTAGCTGGCATAGAAATGTTTGGATGTTTTAGCAATGGTGAAAGCTGGTATGTGACAGCATTCGCTTTTTGTATTCTCATGTCAATTTCTCTGTCTAGTTTTCCATCTTCTGTGAACATTGTTCCTAAATACTTGAATTCCTCTACTTGTTTTATTTCTTTATCTTTGATCTTGATGTTTAATGGGTGTCTTAATTTGCTTATTCTCATAGCCTCTGTTTTTTCTGTGTTAATTTTCATACTGTAGTTTGTGCAGCTCTTATCTAGAGATGTTAAATGTTGTTGTAGCAGGTTTTCTTCCTCATATATTAGGCATTGGTCATCTGTGAAGAGTAGCTCATTGATGTTGGAGTTAGTTTGAACTGATTTCTAAAACTATAATAATCTAGAGTTGATCGGTATTTACAAAGCTCTACAGTTGATTCATGTTTAAAAATCCGCAGTAGACGTGCCTTTATATATGCGCTAGTCTGACTGGTAATCCTATATTTCCACTCGAATTGACTGGTATTTCTATGCTTGCCCAAGATGTGACTAATAATTCTGAATATCAGTGGACGTTACTGGTATTTCTATGCTTGCCCAAGATGTGACTAATAATTCTGAATATCAGTAGACGTTACTGGTATTTCTATGCTTGCCCAAGATGTGACTAATAATTCTAAATATCAGTGGACGTTACTGGTATTTCTATGCTTGCCCAAGATGTGACTAATAATTCTAAATATCAGTGGACGTTACTGGTATTTCTATGCTTGCCCAAGATGTGACTAATAATTCTGAATATCAGTGGACGTTACTGGTATTTCTATGCTTGCCCAAGATGTGACTAATAATTATAAATATCAGTGGACGTTACTGGTATTTCTATGCTTGCCCAAGATGTGACTAATAATTCTAAATATCAGTGGACGTTACTGGTATTTCTATGCTTGCCCAAGATGTGACTAATAATTATAAATATCAGTGGACGTTACTGGTATTTCTATGCTTGCCCAAGATGTGACTAATAATTATAAATATCAGTGGACGTTACTGGTATTTCTATGCTTGCCCAAGATGTGAGTAATAATAATTCTAAATATCAGTGGACGTTACTGGTATTTCTATGCTTGCCCAAGATGTGACTAATAATTCTAAATATCAGTGGACGTTACTGGTATTTCTATGCTTGCCCAAGATGTGACTAATAATTCTAAATATCAGTAGACGTTACTGGTATTTCTATGCTTGCCCAAGATGTGACTAATAATTCTAAATATCAGTAGACGTTACTGGTATTTCTATGTCAGTAACGGATGTGATTGGTGCTTTTATATTAGCACCAGCTCTCGCTGATACTTATTTTTGTTTACTAGCAATGATATGTTTTTATATCTGTGCCAGAGTTGATTGAAGTTTTATATCTGTGCCAGAGTTGATTGAAGTTGTATATCTGCGCCAGAGTTTATTGAAGTTTTATATCTGTGCCAGAGTTTATTGAAGTTTTATATCTGTGCCAGAGTTTATTGAAGTTTTATATCTGTGCCAGAGTTTATTGAAGTTATATATCTGTGCCAGAGTTTATTGAAGTTTTATATCTGTGCCAGAGTTTATTGAAGTTTTATATCTGTGCCAGAGTTGATTGAAGTTTTTGTATCTGCACCAGAGTTGATTGAAGTTTTTGTATCTGCACCAGAGTTGATTGAAGTTTTATACTGGAGACAAATAATAATAAATTAATATTATTATAGAGGGAAACTTCCGGGGCGATAATTCAGGGAATCATAGGAGGAAGAGGTATGTACTACAGCACTCAGAAAAAAAAGACAAATAAACAACAACAGAAAAAAAAAAACAAAGAACAATATATGGTCCGAAGCAGGATCGAGCCCGTACTCCATGGCACTGCGTCTTGCCACGAGAAGTGGCATACCTCTTCCTCCTATGATCCCCTGAAGATTTTATATCTGCACTAGATTTGACTGAAGTTTGTGTATGTGAACTAGAGTTGACTGAAGGTTTTTTATGTGAACTAAAGTTGATTGATGTTTCTAGATTTTCTCGCTAACTGACTGATGCTCACTATAGTTGAAATGCCAATGCTCGAGCTAACGAACTATTGACACTGTAAACACCGACAGGTCTGTGTGACAGTAATCGAGGCTCGCCAACTGGCCGGACTCAACATGGACCCCGTGGTGTGTGTCCAGGTTGGAGACCAGAAGAAATACACCAGTGTCAAGGAGTCCACAAACTGTCCTTACTATAATGAGGTAGGTCAAGTGCAAATTTACATCTCCTGAAAGCATTTAATATTATTTAATGCCATATGCGTTTATTGTTGGGTACAAATATACAAATCCCACTTGAACCAATCGGCACTTTATGACTGTCTTTTTTAAATCATACAATTTATTTATTTGATTGCGCTCTGACTTCGTGACCAGGTTTGTAGACTTAGTTCTGAATACGTCCTGATCGATCTAAAGGTAAAAATATGTATCTTGCTCGCAAAGAGGGTAAACATTGTAGCTAACGGCCTCTCTATGAGGAACTGAAGTGCTTTCATGACATGATTTCACGCTTCCAAATTACAATTTAGAGATTCGGTTGTCGAACATCTATCATTTTCCAAGTAGTTAGATATGTCTTCGATTCCTGGTAATATCAAAGCGCAGTTTATATTACGATGAAATAATAAACGTTGACCTGTACACTATAGCCACTGTAATAGGGCATGCGACCTTTATTCCCCGTCTCTGTTGATCCTCCCCCTCCATATTTTCCCCTGTAGACCCCATAAAATGGGATAAATGTAATAAAAGTTCGGTTTTAATAAAGCATTAACACATGTGGCTACTATCAACTAGTCTAAGCGCATCATTCTCCTTCTTCATTCTTTGATACTCAAGGCCAAGACATTCTGCACCCAATTTTACTGCCCCTGTCAAATCATAAAAAACACACTCCTGGTTATATTTAAATCTCAAGAATAATGAATCGTCTACTTATGCATGTAATCTTCATCTTTACCGAATAGTGTCATGTTTCCCTACATTTATTTCATTTTTACTCATTGTTCCCTTTTTTCGAAAGCGCGACGAAAAGTTCTGGAATTTGGACAGTAGCCATTCTCATTTGCGCCAGCTGTTTCCCCACCGATCTGAAGCCGTTTTTGTACTTCCTTTCATTCTGGCCGACAACATATCAGTTTCTGTTTAGACAAACATTTTACAATAAAACATATATTTGACGTAATGATTCCTTTTTGCTCATTACCCAATGCTGCTTTTCAAATCTCTAGGATTATTCTTCAATAACGTGGCCATTAATCTATATTGAAGCGTCCTGTCCATTATTTATTCTTAATTCCTTTGTTTTGTTCCCACTTTCATGCAGCCGCAATGTCGCTGTTTCTATGGTCTGTCTGTCTACTCCAGCAAGATTTCTTGTCCAGACGACAGTAAAGACCGATCATTTGTTAAGCCTATATCTGTCATTTATTTAAGAAATGCCAATCCTAATCTTGTGTGGCTTCCTGTTGCTTTTATTTTTAGCACCAAACAGGATATAGAGCACGGAGACAACGATCCCTGATTTTAGCTGTTTTGTCATGCCATAGACAGGCAGATTTTGAACATACGGGTATTTCAATGAGGACAACTATCAGTGCCAACTTATTCAAAGATATCATCATCTTGCACCGTCTTAGTGTCAAAGACGTTCAACATTGAGGCGTCATTTTGTTATCGCTCATGTCTTGGTGATTGGGACCGACTCTTCATAACTTGATGCTATCAATCAACCTCAGTCTTTGTCTGCCTTTACCCAGGGATGGTACGGTTTGTTCTAAACTGAGGATGCAGGACGTAAGACCTATCTTGTCATTTTGATCATTTGTGACATAAACATTACTATAATTTTACGTTATGTAACATAGTTCCATCAATTGTTGCCCTAAATTAACATAATTATAATTGACATCATACAATCTTAGTCATGTGCGTAATAAGCTATGGAAAAAAACACGACTTTGCTATTAATGAACATCTCGAACAGTTTTGTTTTAGCTATATATATAAAGATAGGGGGACTAGTTGGTCTCGAGGCAAGACGCCGACCTCGGGACAGAGAGGTTGTGGGTTCAAATCCTGGCTGCACCAGTTAGGATTTTTATCTCTGATCTCTTTCTACGGCAACCACCCCTGGTCTCAGCAGCGGGGCCCGGCTTGAAACGTCAATTACTCATCGACGGAAAAAAAATATGAGTACCTCCGAAGACGGAGTTATCTGCTTGTGCGACGACGGACCCCTGTGCACACGGCTGCCAGGGAAAAATGGATTAATACGCAAAATTCAGTTCGTAGTCTCTAGGAACTTCGTCAGAGGTCAAAGCTGGCGAACGAACAAAATTATTTTATATATATAAAGATGTAGAGCAGTTATTCTTACCGGATGTACAAAATAGGACTGCATCCTAATGGCTCTACTTCATTATGTTTAGATACAAAGACAGAACATTATCTTATTAGTCGTTGTTCTGTTCCCATGGCAACAAGGAGCTGTTTGGCCTTTCTAGTCCTCATACACATTGTATGGTTGATAGATGTCCTTGTACGGTTGATAAATGCCCTTGTATGGTTGATAGATGCCCTTGTACGGTTGATAGATGCCCTTGTACGGTTGATAGATCCCTTGTACGGTTGATAGATCCCTTGTACGGTTGATAGATGCCCTTGTACGGTTGATAGATGCCCTTGTATGGTTGATAGATGCCATTGTATGGTTGATAGATGCCCTTGTATGGTTGATAGATCCATTGTACGGTTGATAGATGCCCTTGTACGGTTGATAGATGCCCTTGTATGGTTGATAGATGCCATTGTATGGTTGATAGATCCCTTGTATGGTTGATAGATGCCCTTGTACGTTTGATAGATGCCCTTGTACGGTTGATAGATGCCCTTGTATGGTTGATAGATGCCCTTGTACGGTTGATAGATGCCCTTGTATGGTTGATAGATGCCCTTGTACGGTTGATAGATGCCCTTGTATGGTTGATAGATGCCCTTGTACGGTTGATAGATGCCCTTGTACGGTTGATAGATGCCCTTGTATGGTTGATAGATGCCCTTGTATGGTTGATAGATCCATTGTATGGTTGATAGATGCCCTTGTATGGTTGATAGATGCCCTTGTATGATTGATAGATCCATTGTATGGTTGATAGATCCATTGTACGGTTGATAGATGCCCTTGTACGGTTGATAGATGCCATTGTATGGTTGATAGATGCCATTGTACGGTTGATAGATGCCCTTGTATGGTTGATAGATGCCCTTGTACGGTTGATAGATGCCCTTGTATGGTTGATAGATGCCCTTGTACGGTTGATAGATGCCCTTGTACGGTTGATAGATGCCCTTGTTTGGTTGATAGATGCCCTTGTATGGTTGATAGATCCATTGTATGGTTGATAGATGCCCTTGTACGGTTGATAGATGCCATTGTATGGTTGATAGATGCCCTTGTACGGTTGATAGATGCCCTTGTATGGTTGATAGAAGCCCTTGTACGGTTGATAGATGCCCTTGTATGGTTGATAGATGCCCTTGTACGGTTGATAGATGCCCTTGTACGGTTGATAGATGCCCTTGTATGGTTGATAGATGCCCTTGTATGGTTGATAGATCCATTGTATGGTTGATAGATGCCCTTGTATGGTTGATAGATGCCCTTGAATGGTTGATAGATGCCCTTGTACGGTTGATAGATCCATTGTATGGTTGATAGATGCCCTTGTATGGTTGATAGATGCCCTTGTATGGTTGATAGATGCCCTTGTACGGTTGATAGATGCCCTTGTACGGTTGATAGATGTCATTGTATGGTTGATAGATGCCCTTGTATGGTTGATAGATCCCTTATATGGTTGATAGATGCCCTTGTGTGGTTGATAGATGCCCTTGTATGGTTGATAGATGCCCTTGTACGGTTGATAGATGCCCTTGTATGGTTGATAGATGCCCTTGTATGGTTGATAGATGCCCTTGTACGGTTGATAGATCCCTTGTACGGTTGATAGATGCCCTTGTACGGTTGATAGATGCCCTTGTACGGTTGATAGATGCCATTCTACGGTTGTAGTAAATTTGACTTCCATAGACATTTAAACCTAATTATTATAGTTCGTTCAGAAATTCTATCCCACAGAATGTATTAATTATCTCGAAAACTGTTTGATGAATTTCAATAATTTTTTTTCATGATATCTTATTTTTAAAATGACCTTAGGCCTGATTTTTTTCCCCTACAGTGATGCATTTAGGAAAGAGTTATCTTTCTGTATATAAAAATATGTATTTTATATATAAAAATATGATTTTTTTGGTTGTCCTAATTTTTAGGAGTTTACATTACCCACATTTGTTGCAATCAACATGGTCATTTAAAAAGGCAAAATGTCACGTGTTTATTCACACAATCGTAGCACTTGCTCGCACTTACTGAACGTGATTTTGAAATATGTGCCACTTTTGCCATTTCCGATTTTTTGTTAAATAGGTTCAGAGGCGTATTTTGACAAAATATTTACTATTAATGTTTATTCCTTTGCATGTGATAATTTGTAAGCTGTTGTGAAGTGACTACTTGATTTTTAAAATTATGAAGAGCTCAAAGTGTAAATGTATCACTAGGCAAAAGCTAACTGTGTTATTGTACAGGCGCTCTCTTTGTTTTCGTTCGCCAGCTTTGAATTCTGACGAAGTTCCTAGAGACTAGGAACTGAATTTTGCGTGTTAATCCATTTTTCCCTGGCAGCTGTGTGCACAGGGGTCCTTCGCCGCACAGGCAGATAACTCCGACTTCGGAGGTACTCATATTTGTTACGTCGATGAGTAATTGACGTTTCAAGCCGGGCCTCGCTGCTGAGACCAGGGGTGGTTGCCGCAGAGAGAAATCGTAAATGAAAATCCCAACCGGTGTAGCCGGGACTTGAACCCACAACCTCTCTGTCTCGAGGTCGGCGTCTTGCCTCGAGACCAACAAGTCCCCCTGACGAAGAAATAAAATCAAATGAAAAATTGTGACCCTCTTCATGTGATACGCACAGGCCTTTGGTTTGCATTGTTAGAAAATTAACGTAATTTACAGTAAAATCTAATGTTTAGAGCACACGGTTTGATATTTTCCTAAAATTATATAACAAAAAAAAAAAAACGATTTATGCAAAATTTAGAATACCTTTGTACTCAACTGTTATTTAATCTGAAGGTCGGTGAAAAAAATAAGATTTCGTGAAAAATAATTACAGAAATTCATCAAACAATTTCCCAGATAATTGATCAACTCTGTGGGCACGAATTTCTGAACGAACTATAGTAACGGCTTGCGTTATTGGTAACTATATCACGGCTATACTAGAGAATATGGTGGCGGGTTGTATTCTAACATTTAACTCATTGAGATTGTATGTGATCGTGTTATGTATGCTGATCAAATATTAGAGGAGTCGTGGCCTCCGTTGCCTCCTCTGAATATCCGCCGCTGCGTTGACCTTCATCTCTTGCATGTTACCATCCAAGATGACTCACTAGGTTAGCGATTGTGTACCAACAAATGTCGTTTGTCTTGTTCCACTTGTGCTAAAAAGTTCTTTCTTTCTTTCTTTTCAGATGTCTTAAAACGTCAACATTTTCTTCTCTATCAAATTATTCCCATTCTTCTATCAATATTTTTTAAGAATGTAAAGTTTGTTCTGTCTTTGTTGTATCCATGTGTCTGTGCAATACATTAATTTTGACCAGATATATCACTTTATTATTCTCAATTTTAGTTTTGATGTCTTTTTTTATCTTCTTTTTTTCCTCATATATCTTTTAGCGTCGAAGGGAGATATCATTTGCGGTCTTTTGCTCTTATGTTAACTAGTGTTTCTAATATTCCATCGACCCATCTTTTTCATAGTCGGCCCTTGGGTCTGGTGTTCTTGCAACGTTTATTGAAGGCGTGTTGTGTTGTGATCTTTCTGCCTTGTCACGTGGCCAAATCATTGTATATATGCTTTCTCTTTATATATGGAGGGGGGAAAAAGGGGGGGGGGGCGGGAGTTATTCCTAACTTTTTTCTCAGTTCTTCATTTCTGATCTTATCTATCAGATTGTTTCCTGTCTAAAACATTTCATCTCAGTAGAGGTTATTTTTCTTATTGTTCTTGCATCTAGGGTCAAGGTCTGGCATTGGTAGCACAACGTTGGGATAAAGATTGTATTGTACTGTGCCCGTTTTGCCTATATAGTTATTTTCTTGTTGGACAATAATGGTGATAGCTGTCCAATGATTTGATAAGCTTTGTTGCATCTTTAGTCTATTTCTGCTGTTTGTGAATTGTCTATTTTGATGTAAGTATTTATTTCACCGACGGAAGGCAACAGAAAACCACCGTCGTAACTTCTTTGTACAATCATGACAATATTAAAGCAGGTAAATGAATTTATATATGAATATATACCATATATGCACATTAGACAAGGTTGTGTGCTGTCACCAGATTTGTTTAATATTTATAGTGACATTATTTTAAGATCCATAAGGGACATGCCTGGAGTAACAATTTAAGGTCATAACATAAATAATTTTAGGTATGCTGATGATACAGTCTTAATCGCTAAGAGTGAAAATGAGTTACAAGAAATGTTGGACATTATAGTGAAAGAAAGCAAAAATAAAGGACTCAGCCTTAATAGAAAAAAAGACAGAGGTAATGGTAACAACGAAGAAAAATACATCACCTCAGTGCAAAATAAAGACAAGTGGAGCAATATTAAAACAGGTAAATGAATTTAAATATTTGGGAACTTTGTTAACCTCAGACGGAAGATGTACAAAAGAGGTGAGATGCAGAATGGCTCAGGCAAAAACAGCTTTCCAAAAAATGAGGAAGATACTATGCTATCCATTTTTGACAATAGAAACAAGAAAAAGAGTTCTTAAATGTTATATAAAGCCAGTCTTGACATATGGATGTGAATCATGGACAATAGGACAACAAGCAAGAAAATCACTGGAGTCTGTAGAAATGTGGTTTTACAGAAGAATGTTGAGAATACCATGGACAGCTAAGAAGAGTAATGAAGATGTTCTGAGAGAGGTCAAAGCAAAAAGAGAGCTAATTTCCAATATTAGGAAGAAACAATCATCATTTTTTGGCCATGTAATGAGAAGAGAACAATTGGAATATATTGTAACTACTGGAAAAATTGAGGGACGAAGAGATAGAGGGAAGCAAAGAGAAAAAATAACAGACAGCTTAAGAGAATGGCTTGGCAGAAGGTCAACAACAGAAATGATAAATAACTGCCGAGATCGAATGTTGTGGAGAGACATGATCACCTACGCCAGCAGGCCCGGTACTTGATGATGATGATGATTTATTTCACATTGTTAAAAATGCCCCGTCACGCCAAGTGTTGTATAGGGATTATATTGTGTTTGTGACCATAGTTTTTATAGACCTTCGGCACATGATTTTTTGAGGTAATGTGGTCTGTAGTACGCCCGTACCGCTTTACTTTCCCAGAAAAAAAAATCCGGATTCCCATTCCGAACTCCGAAGTCATCGATCAGGATCGAACCCGACCTCTTGTACATTGTAGTCCACTAACCACTGAGCTATCGCGGCTCCCTCATACGCCACATATATTTTATTATTTTTTTCGTAAAAAAAGACAAATTCGTTATCAATGTTACTTTTGTTCAGCTCTGAAGATGGACGATGTTCGAGCCTGATCAAGCTTGCAGGACCATTAGGTGGGAGCCACGGTAGCTCACTTACAGGTTAATTCGGCTACTACTTCTGCTGCTGAACTGCTACTGCCATATTACTGCCACTATCACTACCACTATTACTGCTACTACTACTACTACTACTACTACTACCACTATCACTACCACTATTACTACTACTACTACTACTACCACTACTACGACTACTACCTCTACTACTACTACTACTACTATTACCCTTACTACTACTATCACTACTACTACTACCACTACTACTACTACTACTATTACTACTACTACTACTACCACTACTACTACTACTACTACTACTACTACCACTACTACTACTACTATTACTACTACTACTATTACTACTACTACTACCACTACTACTACTACTACTACTATTACTACTACTACTACTACTATTACTACTACTACCACTCTACTACTACTACTACTACTATTACTACTACTACCACTACTACTATTACTACTACTACTATTAATTGCATGACGTCGGTCGAGTTCCTTCAACGGTGTTCAGGTTCACCCAGCTTGTTAGGGTATCATATTTTTTTCTGGTAAAAAAAAAACAGCACTGGTGTAATACCGACCACCTTACCTCAGAAAATAATGTGCTGAAGATCTATAAAAGATATGGGCACTAACGCAATGTTCCCAATACTCCACCTCGTTGTGTGACAGGGCCTTTCTTTCTTTTTTCTTTGAAGATGGATAACATATTGATTTGACCAGAACAAGATCTCATTTAATGAAAGAGTTCTAGTGTTACAGAGTTCATGCTAAGATAGTTCTGTGTAATCAGGCCTGAGATCGGAGCACTAATTGAAACTGTAAGGGTACAATAATGATGGCTCTGTATACAATAGTACAAGAAATGGGTTATTTTATTTGTAAATAACAATTATATTCGTTGAACTAGTTCATTCATTTTGTTTGTTTCTTCAAAAATTGTAACATGCAAAGACGTCAGCAACATATGTTGTATGTTGTGCTGGCCTGTCAATAAATTCAACGTGGCATACGATTCCAGCGTGACACTCTACAGTCCACGCTACTGAAAAGAGAAATGAGTACTTGAATTACTGGTTGTAAAAGATAGTGACAGCGCAGAGTCCACTGGCCCCCTCACCTTCAATGTTGTGACTGAGTGCAGTGAAATGTAATACTTTTTTCATCAACAACATTATATGCTGCCAGTCATTTTTGACAGAATTAACGATCTAAATCGTCGACTAGATTCGAACATCTGTCCTTAGATCCTATGATTGTCGATGATTCCTTAAAAACTGAAACTGCAAAGTGCTTTTGGCTTAAAAAAACCCAAACATGACATTGAATAGATCTTGGCGTTAAAAAATGAAGTGTGATTTGGATAAAACAAAATCCGAGTAAAATAACAAAACATCAACAATGGATTGCTTCTAATTCTAAATATGGCAATAGTTGATCGATTTAATTAAGGCAGAGGAAGATCACATTTCTGAAACGTTCATTAGAGCTGAAATTGTTTTAAAAAAACATGATCTTGACTGTTACTGAGCTTACATCGAGGCTGTTATAAAACTACAAATCCACATTGATACCACCAATTCATGTCTTGTACACAAACATTTCGGTGGTTTATTTTATTTCCCGTCTCCGTGCCTGTTTATGTTATCAATTTCCGATATAAAGACCTGACAGGTCCTAGAAGAGAAGCATTGTTGATGCCAAGTCTCTTGTCTTAGTACTATCTTTACAACACTTGGACGATGTCTACGCTTAGATCTCTTTCCTACAAAAACATGAATGTCTCTCCAATTTACACAGACTCAACATCGCAGGCGAGGATGAAGAAGATAATTTTAGTAACAGCCAGAGTTAAGAAATGTAATGGCGATATGAATTATACTTTTCAATTTATTTTAATTTGGCACATGTAGCAGCATTAACGTCGTTAGCTGTAGATATTAAGTTGTGTTTTGACATAATTATATATCAGAAAGAAATAATCAACATCTTTGAGGCACATTATGAGAAGAGGAAAGTTGGAGTACTTGGTTACAGCTGGCAAAACTCATGGAATCGAAGAGAGATCGCAGCCGACAAAGAGAAAAAATACTGGACAGCTTGGTGCCATGGCATGGAAAACAGTCAACACCAGAACTGGTCCGATGCACGGTAGATAGAAGATTGTGGAAGGACATGATCGCCTGCGCCAACCGGTATGGCACATGATAATGATGATGTAACAGCATAGGGCCTTTTTTTTTATTTCAACTGTAGAGTTTTGTTTTGATTTTTGATGTGTTGAATTTGAACACGAGAACTTTTTGTCCGCTTCCAATTGGACTAGATACGCAAGAGCATCCACATGCATCATTGACACGCTTCATCGCTTTAATAGGATACCTTGTCGACGTGGAATGTGCTCGTTAAGCTTCCATGACAGAAATTCTCCCTCCCTGTCTCTCCCTGATCCAACAACTCTCTCTCTCTCTCTCTCTCTCGCTATGTAACTGATAATATTTCATGTAGTTTGTGTGTTCATGTTTTATATAAAGATGTAATTGATGTCATTAATAATTGTCTATTTCAGTACTTTGTCTTCGATTTCCACATGCCACCATTGATGTTGTTTGATAAGATCATCTCTTTAACCGTAAGTATCCGAGATGTCACTGAAATGTTAACTTTGTAGAAAAGTATCAGTGATTCATGCTATATCATATGCGGTATTAAATGTAATGAATGGAAGAGGCAACGATAGTAGAGTAACACATTCTTATATGTCGTTAGCTTGATTGAAACTGTAATTAATGGATAACAAGCAAAGATGCATAGCATGACTTCATGCTAAAAACTTCACTACATGAAATAGTCAGAAGTTGAATCTTGACAAATTTATTGTTAATTGTAAAGAAATGTTCATTAAGCTTTGTTTTTGTTTACAATTCTTAAGTTATTATTAAGTGTTTTAATTGTTCTTTCCTTAAGAATCTTGCAGATGTTTACTGTTAGGTGAGCTGGAGAAAAGACTTAGTGACTGAAGAGACTTTATTCAAACTGATGTTGGAAGAAATATCCAATAAGATTCCTTCTAAGTTTTTATTTAAACTGCAACTAATAGTTAAGAGTGGAAGATTCAGTGATAGATTATTTTGAAAGGAAATAGAGTCGGGTATAAAATACTCAGTTGTAAGTTAGTTAGCAACACGGTAGAAGATAATATTAGATATATGGTTTATCTAAGTTGTTAACTTCAGAGACTTATAGCTGACTGTTGGTGGCAAGTTCAACAATATAGAGAGCATTGATTCGTCATCAAGAAAGCAGACAAGATCAACAATATAGAGAGCATAGATCGTCACCAAGACAACATACAAGATCATCTTTATATAAAGTACTGATCGTCACCACAACAGCAGAAGGGATCTTGACAAGATCAACAATATAGAGAGCATTGATTCGTTATCAAGAAAGCAGACAAGATCAACAATATAGAGAGCGCTGATCGTCACCAAGACAGCGAGCAAGGTCAACAATATAGAGAGCACTCACTGTGGGCAAAACCGCGCCTGGTTTACCAAAAACAGATAATACGATATGATCAAATGAATAGGAAGGCAAACCAATTCCGACAAATGCCGTAATCAATTAGGACGTCTCAGATGGAAAGGCATACTCTTTACAGCGTATCTTTAGAATTACGACCCAGCTCATGGCTGGCATAGTCAATATGAACGACGAAGCTAACTTTACAATCAGAGGAAGAATTAAGTTATGTAACACTGCGATAAATAGCCTCTTTTTTGCAAAAAAAAATAGCAGTAAATTAAGAAATTAAGTTTATTTTAGTAACGTACTGCGTTTCTCGACCATTTGTTTGCCTAAAGATTTAGCGTGCACTGAACTCGCGTAAGAAAATATATGGCAAAGACAGAATACATAAGTAAGAGCTGAATAACATTACTGTAGAATAGTGAGGACTGCAAACGACTTTATTGATTCCAGTGAGAACTGAATAATATTATCTGGCTTCAGTGAGAACTGAATAGGACTGTATTGGTTCCAGCGATATTTCAAATAAAATTATGTTCGTTCCAGTATGGACTGGATAAGTCTGTTTTGGGCTGCAATGATTGCGCAGTACAGATTGTAAAACAAAGATCACACAACGATTGCATAACTCACAAAGATCAAACAACGATTAACTCACAAAAATCACACAACGATTGTATAACTCACAAAGATCACTCAACGATTGTATAACTCACTAGGATCACTCAACGATTGTATAACTCACAAAGATCACTCAACGATTGTATAACTCACTAGGATCACTCAACGATTGTATAACTCACAAAGATCACTCAACGATTGTATAACTCACTAGGATCATGAAAAAAAAAATATTTCATACCAAAGACGTGTTACCTAACAAATAATTAACAAAAGATTATTAACTAAGGAAATGAAAGAAAAATGGATGAAGAGAAGGGGCAGATGGTGTGTATTTGAAATTATACTCGGAGAAATAGCGCCCCCCGCCCCATCAACAGAGAAGATAAAGGAGAGTTAACGAGAGTCAACGGCGACGCTGTACATGCCATGAGACTACAGCAACTTCTCTGGCAAACATGTGGATCATACATAGAGCTAAAGACAGAATTGTAGTCACAGGAAATGTGGGTGATAGAGGAGTTATTGACTACTCGTGAGAAATAGGTGATAGAGGAGTTATTGACTACTCGTGAGATATAGGTGATAGAGGAGTTATTGACTACTCGCAAGATATAGATGATAGAGGAGTTATTGACTACTCGTGAGATATAGGTGATAGAGGAGTTATTGACTACTCGTGAGATATAGGTGATAGAGGAGTTATTGACTACTCGTAAGATATAGGTGATAGAGGAGTTATTGACTACTCGTGAGATATAGGTGATAGAGGAGTTATTGACCACTCGTGAGAAATAGGTGATAGAGGAGGTATTGACTACTCGTGAGATATAGGTGATAGAGCAGTTATTGACTACTCGTAAGATATAGGTGATAGAGGAGTTATTGACTACTCGTAAGATATAGGTGATAGAGGAGTTATTGACTACTCGTAAGATATGGGTGATAGAGGAGTTATTGACTACTCGTAAGATATGGGTGATAGAGGAGTTATTGACTACTCGTAAGATATAGGTGATAGAGGAGTTATTGGCAACTCGAAAGATATGGGTGATAGAGGAGTTATTGGCCATTTGTGAGATATAAGTGATAGAGGAGTTATTGGCCACTCGTAAGATATAGGTGATAGAGGAGTTATTGGCCACTCGTTAGAAATGGGTTATAGAGGAGTTATTGACCACTCGTGAGAAATTGGTGTTAGAGGAGTTATTGACCACTCGAGATATATATGTGATAGAGGAGTTATTGACTACTCGTGAGAAATTGGTGTTAGAGGAGTTATTGACCACTCGAGATATATATGTGATAGAGGAGTTATTGACTACTCGTGAGAAATTGGTGATAGAGGAGTTATTGGCCACTCGTTAGAAATGGGTGATAGAGGAGTTATTGGCCACTCGTAAGATATGGGTGATAGAGGAGTTATTGGCCACTCGTAAGATATAGGTGATAGAGGAGTTATTGGCCACTCGTGAGAAATTGGTGATAGAGGAGTTATTGGCCACTCGTGAGAAATGGGTGATAGAGGAGTTATTGGCCACTTGTGAGATATTGGTGATAGAGGAGTTATTGGCCACTCGTGAGATATAGGTGATAGAGGAGTTATTGGCCACTCGTGAGAAATGGGTGATAGACGAGTTATTGGCCACTCGTTAGAAATGGGTGATAGAGGAGTTATTGGCCACTCGTTAGAAATGGGTGATAGAGGAGTTATTGACCACTCGTGAGAAATTGGTGATAGTGGAGTTATTGACCACTCGTGAGAAATGGGTGATAGAAGAGTTATTGGCCACTTGTTAGAAATGGGTGATAGAGGAGTTATTGGCCACTCGTGAGAAATGGGTGATAGAGGAGTTATTGACCACTCGTGAGAAATGGGTGATAGAAGAGTTATTGACCACTCGTGAGAAATGGGTGATAGAAGAGTTATTGACCACTCGTGAGAAATGGGTGATAGAAGAGTTATTGACCACTCGTGAGAAATGGGTGATAGAGGAGTTATTGGCCACTCGTGAGAAATGGGTGATAGAGGAGTTATTGACCACTCGTGAGAAATGGGTGATAGAGGAGTTATTGACCACTCGTGAGAAATGGGTGATAGAGGAGTTATTGACCACTCGTGAGAAATTGGTGATAGAGGAGTTATTGACCACTCGTGAGAAATGGGTGATAGAAGAGTTATTGGCCACTT
Source organism: Megaustenia siamemsis (assembly GCA_032433765.1). NCBI lineage: Eukaryota > Metazoa > Mollusca > Gastropoda > Stylommatophora > Ariophantidae > Megaustenia > Megaustenia siamemsis. The sequence continues at coordinate 66,237,696 of JAVIAB010000139.1, forward strand.
GTTAGAAATGGGTGATAGAGGAGTTATTGGCCACTCGTAAGATATGGGTGATAGAGGAGTTATTGGCCACTCGTAAGATATAGGTGATAGAGGAGTTATTGGCCACTTGTGAGATATTGGTGATAGAGGAGTTATAGGCCACTCGTGAGATATAAGTGATAGAGGAGTTATTGACCACTCGTGAGAAATGGGTGATAGAGGAGTTATTGGCCACTCGTGAGATATGGGTGATAGAGGAGTTATTGGCCACTCGTGAGATATAGGTGATACAGGAGTTATTGGCCACTCGTTAGAAATGGGTGATAGAGGAGTTATTGGCCACTCGTTAGAAATGGGTGATAGAGGAGTTATTGACCACTCGTGAGAAATTGGTGATAGTGGAGTTATTGACCACTCGTGAGAAATTGGTGATAGTGGAGTTATTGACCACTCGTGAGAAATGGGTGATAGAGAAGTTATTGGCCACTTGTTAGAAATGGGTGATAGAGGAGGTATTGGCCATTCGTAAGATATGGGTGATAGAGGAGTTATTTGCCACTCGTAAGATATAGTTGATAGAGGAGTTATTGGCCACTTGTGAGATATGGGTGATATAGGAGTTATAGGCCACTCGTGAGATATGGGTGATAGAGGAGTTATTGGCCACTCGTGAGATATGGGTGATAGAGGAGTTATTGGCCACTCGTGAGAAATGGGTGATAGAGGAGTTATTGGCCACTCGCGAGATATGGGTGATAGAGGAGTTATTGGCCACTCGTAAGATATGGGTGATAGAGGAGTTATTGGCCACTTGTGAGATATGGGTGATAGAGGAGTTACTGGCCACTCGTGAGATATGGGTGATAGAGGAGTTACTGGCCACTCGTGAGATATGGTTGATAGAGGAGTTACTGGCCACTCGTGAGATATGGGTGATAGAGGAATTATTGGCCACTCGTGAGATATGGGTGATAGAGGAGTTATTGGCCACTCGTGAGATATGGTTGATAGAGGAGTTACTGGCCACTCGTGAGGACTCGTGCTGACTGAGGTGTTCGTGATTCTCTGGGGCACATACCGAGCGTAGGAAACTAACAGCAGGGGAAGGGGACAAGGTTCGTGAATGTACCAGACCACCGAGTGACACAACATCTTGACAATTGATGACTGCAGTTGCCTGTCTCCCGTACGTGCTGGAACATATCAGATTAATCATCACACTTTTCTGGAAGTACGACACGATGTCCACGTCTATTTGCTACTCGTTCACATTGTTGATAACTATTTATATTGTATTTTGTTTGGTGCATTATTGTTGTTGTTGTTATCGTCAGTGGTTGTTGTCGTCAGTGGTTGTTGTCGTCAGTGGTGATGTTTCATATTTTTTGTACCTTTTTTTCTGTCTAGTCTCTCTTGTATTGTTAATGTCAGAAATGAGATCGGGGAGGAGAGTAACAGTTGTAGAAGTTTTAAAAAGCACAGTGGGAGATGTAAAAATAAGAAGAGAGAGAAAGATATTAAAAATCAGCAAGAGATGAGGCAAGGAAGAAGAGAAAGAAAATAGAGCAGAGAAAGAATTAAAAGAAGAGAAATAGATTTAACTAAAAGTTTGAAGAATAAAAATGTGGAAGAGAGGGGAATACTACTAGAAGAGAAAGCTCACAATCAAAGAGTGAGAATTAGGGGAGTCAACAGTGCGGAGTAATGCACACTCCTATAAGGTATGGTTCGTGTTGTATTCCTTTTTTTATAAAGCTGTCACAATACCTCATAAGAGTGTGCGGTACAGCCCACTATTGGCTCCTTGCTCCCAGCTTTACCTTAGCACTGAATTTATTTGCCCGTACCCCAGTGAGAATTAGAGCAAAACAGACAATGGAAAATAATCAAAGAGATAAAGCAAAGATGGAGGAGAAGAAAAAGACAACAGAAAAATTGAGAACAATAATAAGAGGAGAAAGATAGCATAGATTGCAAGAGGAAGAAAAAAATAATTAAGGTACTGTCGAAGAATAATGTTATTGGAAGAAGAAAAAATAAGCTAAAGAAAAGATGGAGAATGATTGACGAAAGGGGAGAGTGAAGAGTTACAAGATATAGAAAAGGATGACTGATATTATTCAGATAGACGAGACAGAAAAAAACAGGAGTGAAAGGTGCGAAAAAAGTAATGGACGTTTGTTTATTCGAGTTCAATCGAAGGCCAGAGTAATACAACCTAGCGTTAAACAAGATTATGTACAGCGGAACAGCTCAAGGGAAGTAATCTACAAAGGATAAATTGGTTCGGACGCTACGTGAATATATATCCCAATTTAATTAACTCCCATGATAGTATTGGGCAAGTTGTTTGTCACTGAAATGTCCCGTGAGTGTTTTTAATAGCATCACGTGGTATTAGTAATGTAATTGTGTTATATTTCATTAAATTCATATGAAACAAGTCATTGTAGTGTATGATATTGCACAATTGTAAGACACTACAGTGGCACTGAACACATTTGTGGTATATTATTTAATATGTATGTATCGTCTGTGGCTGCTGTAGAATCAGCAATCGTCACGGAACTGGAGACAGATGGAACTGTTTGTTTTCACCGCAGAGAAATGGCTACTCGGCTACTATCACTTTGTCCTAAACTTATGTCCCGCAGCTACAAATTCAACAAACCGAAGTCACCAATTAATGTTTCCTTATCTACACATTCAACAAACTGAAGTCACCAATTAATGTTCCATATCTACACATTCAACAAACTGAAGTCACCAATTAATGTTCCATATCTACACATTCAACAAACTGAAATCACCAATTAATGTTCCATATCTACATATTCAACAAAAAGAAGTCACCAATTAATGTCCCATATCTACACATCCAATAAAGAGTAGTCACTAAATCATGTCCCATATCTACACATTCAACAAAGAGTAGTCACTAAACCATGTCCCATATCTACACATTCAACAAAGAGTAGTCACTAAATCATGTCCCATATCTACACATTCAACAAAGAGTAGTCACTAAACCATGTCCCATATCTACACATTCAACAAAGAGTAGTCACTAAATCATGTCCCATATCTACACATTCAACAAAGAGTAGTCACTAAATCATGTCCCATATCTACACATTCAACAAAGAGTAGTCACTAAATCACGTCCCATATCTACATATTCAACAAACTGAAGTCACCAATTAATGTCCCATATCTACAAATTCAACAAAGAGTAGTCACTAAATCATGTCCCATATCTACATATTCAACAAACAGAAGTCACCAATTAATGTTCCATATATTTTACACATTCAACAAAGAGTAGTCACTAAATCATGTCCCAAATCTACAAATTCAACTAAATGTTATCACTAACTTAAGTCCCACTACAACACATTCAAAAAAGTGTAGTCAGTAACTTAAACCCCATATCTACAAATTCAACGAAGCGAATACACTCATTAATATTGATGTGACAGCGTCTCTTGGCTTTAGACCTGAGTGGGCTGAAAGCTCAAAAGATTTCCAACACAGAAAATGCTACACTTTGAGTATGACAATGAACTGCTGGGTTATTTACCCATAGGGCTACCCAATTAACATGGAACAAATCAACGAAAACACTGACGACATGTACGTGTCTGCATATACAATAATGGAAATATTTCAGCTGAGGCACTTGAGTGCATGAGGCTGGTGTAAATATGACTTTATTCTCACTGTTCACACAATAGTAGATGTATATGTTTCTGTTTAGAATAGGGAAATTGTGCACGACAAACATGGATGTTTTGATGCATAGATGTCCTCACTTCGTGCACAGTTGATGTTTCAAAGCTTGCGTGGCACTTTATACAATTGGGCAATGAAACATTGTGCACAGGTGGTTGCAATAATCTGTACAATTGTTTGTTTGATGTACTAAGCATGATATTCTAGACAGGTGACGTTTATAATGCACAAGCGTTAACTTCAATGAAGCTTATGTAACTGATCAAATTAAAAGAGAAAGTAACAATTACAGTTTAGCGAAAGTTTAATTTGGTGCAGTCAGAAAGAAACTTGAATGTAATTAACTAAATGTGGCATATTAACATGACCATTAAACAAATAATTTTATAAAGAGATAAAGAGATCTAAATATAAAGGCAATATGAATAATAAAGAGATCTAAATCTTAAAGGCAATATGAATAAGCATTAATATACAACATAATTCATACAAAGAAAATTAATTTCTTTAAGGGACTTTTATTTTACTAGAATGAACATTAAAATGAGAATAAATTAATTGACATTGAAAACACATAAAAAGAGTGTAAATGTTTGTACAAGTGATAGCTATCCAATTTATTTAAAGGAAAGTGAAATCATTTTTATTTTAAAAAGACAGTAAATGAAGGAGAAAAAAGAACAACTTTGACTGAAGCTGCAGAAATGAATGGACATGAACAAACCAGGGTGATATTTGTGAGATAGCGCGCACAATGTTACTGCAGGACACAATCTGTCAGCTAGAAATGGAGAATTTTTGTTGACCAAAGTTTAGTAACAATGTTAAACATAACAAGCAAAAAATATGGACTAGATATGAATATCAAAAAGACTAAAACTATGATCATAAACAAAGAAAATTATCAAGACCTACAATCAAATATCACAGTTGAGGGAATACATCTGGAGACAGTTCAGAGCTACAACTACCTGGGACACACTGTAACCAATGATGGAAAATGTAACATTGAAATAAACAAAAGAATAGGTATGGCAAAAAGTAATTTTAATGCCATGAAAAATATACTAACAACAAAACAAATATCAGCAGGGCCGAAACTAAGAATGGCAAAATGTTACATCTTCTCAATATTCCTGTATAATGCAGAAACATGGACATTAGACAAGAAAATAGAACAGAAAATTTAAGCCTTTGAAATGTGGATTTATAGAAGAATAGGTAGAATTGGATGGGAAAAAAAAAGAAAACAAACGATGAAGTTTTAAAACAATTGAAAATAAAAAGAGAACTACTAAATACAATTAAGACAGACAAATGACATTTTGGGGCATGTTAAAAGACACAACAGCCTACTAAAAGTAATATTGGAAGGGAGAATACAAGGTAAAAGAGGCAGAGGCAGACCAAGACTAACATGGACGAGTAACATCAAAAGATGGACAAGTCAATCTATGACAGCCTGCACCATCAAAGCAAGAAAATAATGGCGATCCATGGTAGCCAACCTTCGTTGCGGAGAAGGCACTCGATGATGATGAATGTTTAGTGGAGTTTAAACTGATATATTGTGTGGATTGGTCGTTATTTTTGGTCGCTCTTCAGTCCAAGCCTTGAACGACCTAGACCTAAACTGATTGCCCATGACAAAGATGGATCGATAGAACGTGTAGAACCTTCAGGTATTACGGGGGCTTGTGCGAGGGTCTACATGCTTGTCAACTTGTGAGTCAGCGCCATCAAGGAGCTGATAAATATTTATCGCAAAAAATATGGTATGGACTTGAGCGCTTGTTAATTCATCTGATGTCGTTGATAGTAGACATGATCAAATCTCACCTAATCAGGATCGGTTACAGTAGCAAATACTAAGCGAATGTGAGGACATTCTGGAAGTGTGTGGCAGGAATTATTAGTCACTTATCTCACTCAAATATTGCTTCATTAATTGTATCTGTAGCAGTTAGTGTTTTAGAAGTCTTGAAATTGTGTACAAGCCTTGTTTTTTTCATGCATGCGCATTGTACAAACTTACTATTGCACATTAATTTACATCATTATCCTATTAAGTTATATTATACATATATTAAACCTTTAATTGAAATTAAAAGACAGCTTCTGTGTATAAAACATGAGACACCAGCTTTGATTGGTTGGTCGTATGACCTTTAACATCGTGCATTTTGTCATCCAATGGATTTAGGTTCTCCACTCTCGTAATTTCCTGCGATCCAGTACAATAGTTGGCAGTTTCAAGTTAGATGTCGCCACTGTATACAGAACGACTGGTAGCTTCACCGCACATTGTTCTCACTTTTTTTTTAAATTTTATTTGTTACCTTTGTATGTTTTCCTCTTTATTTTTTTCCGTTTTGCAATCTCGTTACAAATGTTTTTCATTCCTTCACTGTAACCTTATACCGTATTATTATATGGATCAGCCTCAAGCATTTATAACATGTCTGCTCATGCTATTTTTTATTTTATTTTATTTTTTTTTTAAACATTTTGAGATGAGGAAATCTAATTTTTTTTTCAAAATTTAATGCTGGAAAATGTCCGAAATAATCAAATACAAAACTGAGCATAATGATACACCCATTCTGGGAAAACCTCGAAAAGGAAGGTTAATGATATTTACTAGGTAACAATGTTGTTGGATATTGAATCTCAAAGCTGTAATTTTGTTTCTACAATAACATGTACTTTAAATAATAAACACACATTAGATGTTCAAACAAATAGTTAACATCTGTAAGGGCTGACAGCATTAGATGTTCAAACAAAAAGTTAACATCTGTAAGGGCTGACAGCATTAGATCATCAAACAAATAGTTAACATCTGTAAGGGCAGCCAACATTATGTGTTCAAACAAAAAGTTAACATCTGTAAGGGCTGACAGCATTATGTGTTCAAGCAAATAGTTAAAATCTGTAAGGGCTGACAGCATTAGATGTTCAAACAAAATAGTTAACATCTGTAAGGGCTGACAGCATTAGATGTTCAAACAAAAAGTTAACATCTGTAAGGGCTGACAGCATTATGTGTTCAAACAAAAAGTTAACATCTGTAAGGGCTGACAGCATTAGATCATCAAACAAATAGTTAACATCTGTAAGGGCTGACAGCATTAGATGTTCAAACAAATAGTTAATATCTGTAAGGGCTGACAGCATTAGATCATCAAACAAAATAGTTAACATCTGTAAGGGCTGACAGCATTAGATGTTCAAACAAATAGTTAACATCTGTAAGGGCTGACAGCATTAGATCATCAAACAAAATAGTTAACATCTGTAAGGGCTGACAGCATTAGATGTTCAAACAAATAGTTAACATCTGTAAGGGCTGACAGCATTAGATCATCAAACAAAATAGTTAACATCTGTAAGGGCTGACAGCATTAGATGTTCAAACAAATAGTTAACAACTGTGAGGGCTGACAGCATTAGATCATCAAACAAATAGTTAACATCTGTAAGGGCTGACAACATTAGATGTTCAAACAAATAGCTAGCATCTGTAAGGGCTGACAGCATTAGATGTTCAAAGAAGTAGTTAACATATGTAAGGTTTGACAGCATTAGATGTTCAAACAAATAGTTAGCATCTGTAAGGGCTGACAGCATTAGATCATCAAACAAATAGTTAACATCTGTAAGGGCTGACAACATTAGATGTTCAAACAAATAGCTAGCATCTGTAAGGGCTGACAGCATTAGATGTTCAAACAAGTATTTAACATCTGTAAGGTTTGACAGCATTAGATGTTCAAACAAATAGTTAGCATCTGTAAGGGCTGACAACATTAGATGTTCAAATAAATAGTTAGCATCAGTAAGGGCTGGCAGCAATAGATGTTCAAACAAATAGTTAGCATCTGTAAGGGCTGACAGCATTAGATGTTCAAACAAATAGTTAACAACTGTAAGGGCTGACAGCATTAGATGTTCAAACAAATAGTTAGCATCTGTAAGAGCTGACAGCATTAGATGTTCAAACAAATTGTTAACTGTAAGGGCTGACAGCATTAGATGTTAAAACAAATAGTTAACATCTGTAAGGGCTGACAGCATTAGATGTTCAAACAAATAGTTAACAACTGTAAGGGCTGACAACATTAGATGTTCAAACAAATAGTTAACATCTGTAAGGGCTGACAACATTAGATGTTCAAACAAATAGTTAACAACTGTAAGGGCTGACAACATTAGATGCAGCTGTTGATTGGAAACAAAATGCCAGAACTGTAAATAACGTTCAAAGGGACACAAAACGACAATGTCAAAATACAATTTCTTTTCTAAGACGAGAACGTACTGGACATCTCTTACTGTGTTTACAGCAATGTGTTTCAGAAATAAAACAACTTGATTAATGTTATTTGGGGAACATTATCACGTGTGGCTCTTATCATTACAATACGTGGGAGGAAGTGGTAAATGGACGCAACCTTATTAAAAATACTACAAGGAAAAGAATTGGATCGCTTTTGGAATATTTTGGAAAGAGAAGTGAAAACACGATCGTCACAGACAACACTCAGGGAGGACAAGAAAAAAATAGCTAACATGATTAGCTAGGTGTGACTCACGCGTGAAGAGCAACAGGAAGGCTCAACAAATAAAAGGGCACGACATTTTGAGACAGAGACCACACAGATTAATTACACCTGGAGAAGCAGAGACGGACAGGGACTGAAATGATTGGATAGTTCTTATTGGTGGCCTGTGTCTCATTGGAGAGTTAAAAAGCGAAAAACAAAGCAAAGGCGGTGTCAATATCTAGATGGAAGAAAAGAAAGCTGAAGAAAGGACAGTAAACCCACTAATACAAAACCCAGACAATCAGAAATAGGGAATCGTGATTGCCAAGTCTGTATGATAAGACGTGAAATAATTGAACCAATATTGTCTGCTTGATAAATAAATGGTCATCATCGTTGAGTGCCGTCTCCGCATCGAAGGTTGGCTACCATGGGGCGCCATTTCCCTCTGTCTCTTGCTTTGATGGTGCAGTTTGCCATAGGTTGACTTGTCAATATATGTAAATATTATGGTAAATCTGCCAAAATATGCCAAATATATATATATATATATATATATATATATGACAAAATATATGGTAACATTATGTAAATGCAGTTATGATTAGTCTAACTTCACACTGTGTAAGCTTCAGACACTAGCGACATGTCGGTAACAACTCTCATAATGATGACGCCATTTAGTATTTTAAAATCCGTTTAACATAAAAAAAATTAATCTGTGATGATCTGGAAGATACATGTAAAGTAAGTGTAGCACATGAATTGCTACGTAATTAGCGCCGACGTCACGCCTTTAAAATATTGGCTTCAGTGCCGGAAGAACCCGGAAGAAGTCGATCAGGATCTAACCCGACCTCTTGTCCTTTGTAGTCCAGTTGACTAATCACTGAGATATCGCGGCTCCAGTTGGTCGATGTGCGATGAGGATAATCCGACAACTGTGTCTCTAAACATAGACGCGATCCACGGTAGAGTTGAACAAGAACAAAAGTATTTGTTATATGGAGCGTGAGATCTAACAACTCCTGGAATATAAAATGTGATCATAAAAACCGTAGTACTTGGAGGTGAGGGGGCCAGATCTCTTTTTCGCTGACATTATTCTTTTTACCCAGCTCTACGAATTAGGTACCCATTTCTTTATAATGTGGGTTGAATGGAGAGCTTCAAGCTGCGTTTCAATCCTCGTTTACGGGCCATCTCGTATCGCCACGCCTACACGTTATGACTACGCCACTGACGCTCTGCATTGGTTCACTTTTTTCTCGGGTTCTAAGACCACAAATAGGACGGAAGTTAACGCTCTTACGCTATATTTATCTTTAAAAAGTCCTAATATATAGTCCTTACATCGCAGCACTTTATTAGTATAATTGCCAAAATGTAATGTATAGTCCTCACATCGCAGCACTTTATTAGTATAATTGCCAAAATGTAATGTATAGTCCTCACATCGCAGCACTTTATTAGTATAATTGCCAAAATGTAATGTATAGTCCTCACATCGCAGCACTTTATTAGTATAATTGCCAAAATGTAATGTATAGTCCTCACATCGCAGCACTTTATTAGTATAATTGGCAAAATGTAATGTATAGTCCTCACATCGCAGCACTTTATTAGTATAATTGCCAAAATGTATAGTCCTTACATCGCAGCACTTTATTAGTGTAATTGCCAAAATGTATAGTCCTTACATCGCAGCACTTTATTAGTATAATTGCCAAAATGTATAGTCCTTACATCGCAGCACTTTATTAGTATAATTGCCAAAATGTATAGTCCTTACATCGCAGCACTTTATTAGTATAATTGCCAAAATGTATAGTCCTTACATCGCAGCACTTTATTAGTATAATTGCCAAAATGCATAGTCCTTACATCGCAGCACTTTATTAGTATAATTGCCAAAATGCATAGTTCTTACATCGCAGCACTTTATTAGTATAATTGCCAAAATGCATAGTCCTTACATCGCAGCACTTTATTAGTATAATTGCCAAAATGTATTGTCCTTACATCGCAGCACTTTATTAGTATAATTGCCCAAATGAATAGTCCTTACATCGCATCACTTTATTAGTGTAATTGCCAAAATGTATAGTCCTTACATCGCAGCACTTTATTAGTATAATTGCCAAAATGTATAGTCCTTACATCGCAGCACTTTATTAGTATAATTGCCAAAATGTATAGTCCTTACATCGCAGCACTTTATTAGTATAATTGCCAAAATGTATAGTAATTAAATGGCATGAGTGAACGAGTGTAAATCAGTTCAATTCTGTCCACCTAGCCGGTTAAAAAAAAATAACCAGTTCTGAGTTGGAAAAAATAGTAAAACCAAGAAGGAGCACTGACTCCCTCGCTTCCAAATGTTGAGACCTATGTAAGGTGAAGGTGATGACCACGCAGTCTGCAGTCCAAGGGCATCGTTATGTGCCAGTTTGCACCTTCTCACTACAAGTATCAAGCCAGATTACGAGTGCTTGGTGTTCCTTCCCATATTTCGGCGTTCACACCAACTACTGCATCTCTTTATCGTCCGCCCTTTGAAATGGTGTTAAGTAAGCGTAAATGCGCTGTGTTGTAGTTAGCAGCATCATTATGATATTTAAGTCTTTTGTCCAACACATCCGACTTTAGGGCGGCCTTTTTGAGTACCATGTCGCCTTCCCTCTTCAGTCCTGTTCGCTTGGCCAGGCTGATTAGTCTGTTATCAGGAGCAATGCTGAAGGCTGGAGTAGAGTATTGATCAGCTCTGAGTCTGTGGCTTCTCTCACAGCTGAGTGATTCTTCTCAAGATGGCATTTTAGCTCTAATCTGGGAAATGTTGCAGCATTTATGGGTGAAGATGTCCTGGGTCTAGTCCATCCCACTCATTCTTAACATTGATATTTGATAGAAGTGGTTTTAATGTAAACACACTGAGAGTACAATTGTTCGCTAAAGTCAATATTTATGTATGAACGATATTTTAATAGTTAATGTTCTAAACAAACAAAAAATCCAAGTTTGCAAATCTGAGAGTTTCAGGGGGATGCAATATTTAGTTGTTAACCACAAAAATGTGTAAAATGTTAAAATACAGCTTCTTTTAATCACTTTGAATGTCAAATAGAAGAAGTATATGTATTTTATGTTACTGGAAAGACACATTATGAGAAATTCAATGAAAGCATCAATGACAAACACCTGTGCTCAGCTCACGTTGAACGTTCAGAATACTGGCAATAAGGCGCCACATGCCGAAAGCAGTCCCTATGTTTCCTGCAGGCTATGCAGTTGTACCCACACCTGCTTATCCAACGTTCAGGTTTGTTCATCATCTTGAAACAACTTCTTTGTTGAGTTGACGTTGGTCTCCTTATTCCTTTTTCTCTTTTAATGGTTGCTAGATAACAACATTAATATTTAAAAAAAAAAGAATAAAATGAATATAATTTGAGGAAGAGAGTATACGAGTTTATGATAGTGCAACTTCAGATGAAAGTGATAGAGAGCTACTAAAAAGTGACAATAAAAACATATGGAACAACAAACGAGGAAAAGAAATATTTCTAAAAAAAACAACAGATTCGGAACACCATACAATTTACAATATATAAAAAAAAACCCACAGCTCTGTGAAAAACTCTTGATTTTTCTTTTTTTTTTATCGACGCTATGTTCAGTTAAGATGTTCATCACATCACTCCTGACACACCCATAGGTGCATTGACCTTCTTCGTAAAATGTCCATCAGTGCTCATTATTCAAATTCGGAGTTGGCTGACAAATGCTCTCATTCCTCAAGAATATCGCTCTGTTCCATCAATATCGGTCTTCACTCCAAGTTCACACAGTCTAGATAGCCATGTATCTGTACTTCTGTCAAAGCCCTTTGTTCTACCCACCTCTGGTAGTTTGTTAATGACACATATCTGATCCATTGGCTGTTCTTCAGCAAATATTGCCCAGCCGGCCAGTCCACCTGTTCTTGTCCTCAACACCAGCTTGCTCCAGAGCAATGAAAACATGAAGGTGATACTACAAACCTTTGGTCTCTGTAATGATCCCAATCATTGTCGACAAATGAAGTCTAGTTTCACGTTACGGATCATGTTCATTGAGTCACTCAGCGCGCTAACACAAATAAAAACACACAAACACCCACACACGTGCTCGCGCGCGAGTATACATTTAAGTCTCTGACCAATGAAAAGCCTTCGTTACTGTTATTATTTCCACCGTTAAATTACTGGCCGTCATTGAGTAGTGGGCGTTATCCTCGTGAATAGCTCTGCCATTGGAACAAGCAGTGAATGCCCAAACACGACGCGGATGTGGGGATGATGTACACAAGAACCATCTGTGTAGACTATCATATCCGTTTCATTGCATCTTTAACAAATGAAATCATTCATGTCTACGTTAACTACTATCGGATGCTGTTCTTTGCATCTTCTGTATAATGTGGCAAAGATAGAGATGATGGTTCTAAAGTCTAGAGGCACAGTTATCCATTCTTCCCCAGGAGTAATGTCAAACAGCTCCCATATCGATTTGGCAATATCTTCAGCTCAGCCTATCCATGATATACTTCTCTATAATCTCTTGTTCTTATCTTCAGATATTTGCTTACAAAGTGGATGTTCCTGATCAGTGCTTATCTTTAGGTATGCGCCTGCTTCTAGCATCGTAATTCTGTTTTCAGTGAAAAAAAGGGGGGGGGGGGGCGGGGGGAATCCAATAGGAAATGTATTGCCATGCATGAAGTGTCTCGTGCAGCCCATAATAATGCGCATAGATTCATGTTGCACCCTTTTGGGTTATGTTTGTGCAAATGAGTCTCACTAATAGTGAGGATGGTGTTTTCATTGGCGAGAGGATGAGACCCCGGTGCCAAGATACGAACTAACATTGTCCCATAGCAGTAGATGCCATGACTCTCATCGTCGACAATCTTTTTGCCAGCTATAGATATCGCGTGGTCAATATGTCCTTTGAAGCACAAGCTGCGACAACATTTCACTCCTGAATACGTCATCATTTTAGTTCTACTCACCTCCTCGTCCCATAATCGACGCTGTACAACACAAAAGGACTCAGAATAAAACATAAATGAAAAATATACTTTTTTTTTTTAATTGTGACGGATATCAGCCGGAAACGCCTGACCGGCAGAGTTACGAAAGTGAAATAGTTACTCTTGGCTCCCTCATTCGCAAACAATAACTACAAGTAAGCGAAAGCATACTACACTTCTATAGCATGATATTGTTTTTTTTCTCCTAGTAAGAAAAGAAAAACGACCAAGCAACATCCTGGAAAATACAGGATAGGAATGGCTTTAGTTCCAGAAACTCAATGAATTAATCCTCCTTTATGTAATTACTAGATGAACTCTTGCAGTGCTGTAGAGGTCGGCCTCTATGTTAAGGTCTTTCAGTGTGGTAAGGAAGGGGAAACTCTAGTGGTCACCGCCCAAGTAAAATAATGGTGATCCTTACACAAAGATGAAGAATTATAAAGACAAAACAAAAGCTACTTTATTTTATTAAAATGATAGTCATCAATGTTTATTGCATATAACAAGCTGTATGTTATGAAGAATAGTTTCCGTTAACTCATTGGAGTGGGCTTGTCAAGCTGTGACTGATGAGGTCAGTAATATTGATTGTAGAGCACTCATAAATGTCACAAGCTACATATCCTGGTGAAATGCATTGAGAACACTTACATAATATACATGTATATCGCTCGCGTTTTGACAAAGATATCCTCATCTCAGTGATGTTTTATTGCTGTCTGCTTTAATGAAAGTTTTATACTTGTATGTGTATTATTTACCTAAGGATGAGAGCAGACACAAACGAATACATATATTTATTTTTTCGCTGTTTGCCTTATATTTCCTCTAAATTCCTTCTATTTCAACGACTAAAGATGAATACCAATTTCTACGCGTATTTACTGGTGCAAATTTGCAAGAACTTCTTTATTTTATGCTTAAGTCATATTTGATTCAGTGTATATAAGATAAAGGGAAGCTTACCTCTCAAGTATATCAAGATATCGTTACTGTGACTTATATGCTAATATGGAACATTTCATCAACAAACTTTGTACTACAGAACAAAATATTGCAAACTCCGATATTATCGTTAATATTCTAGTGACCAACATAAATCTCCCTTATATTATTCCTTCTACGTATTCCTTATACTATTCCCTCTACGTGCTCTCATGTTTGGGAGATTTCAGACATCGATGACAATTTTACCAATATTGTAGTTCACAGCTCCTCCAAAAGGTTAAAGGTCGTGTCATTCACAGCCGGCTCAGAAGGTTAGAGTTTGCGTCCAACTGATGACGTACACAGGCTGGAAGACAGGAGAATGTGTTCTCATTTTTCTGGAGATTGATTACAGCGTCAAAGGTCATTATCTCCGAGGTCTAGACACGTAGAGACCATTCAACGGCTACTGCTCAGCTCCGATTATATAAAGAATAAGGGCAGACACGCCCACCACCTCTACGGAGGTGAGACAACTACGTCTCAAGAGGTTAGAACCGCTGACGAAATGAATCCTTTTGGGATCAATATGTTTGGGGAAATGGCAACAATCTGTCATCAATCACCAGACATTTTGAGACAATCTGTCCATGTGAAGTTCAAGGTATAGGAATCCCTTCTCATGTTTGCTCATAGTTGTACATAATCACAACAAATCTCGTATATGCAGTTTTCAACATTTCTCTTTGTGTGTGATGAGCTTTTCACCTGACATGTCTTTAAATAACAAAGTTTTTTGTTTTTGTCTGATTCCATTATGGTTGTTCTTTGCAACATTCTCCTGCCAACCAGTTTTATTTAAATGAAAATTCACACAGGGATGATTTGCTGGCATCTTTGTATTTATTCGTTTTGGTCTGCTTATCGACCGCTTTCCATCTGTGAGTTATACAATTTGCTTAAGGATTCAGTATAATCAATTCTACCAACCACTTTCCCCTTTATCATTTGATCGTTGTTATAATGTATGGAAGCCTAGGACACTACATGAGATGAGAATTACTCATTTTCTTCTGCCGTTTGATGTTCTTTATTTTCCGAAAGCAGTTCACGTGGAAACTGTTAGACTTTTCTCGTCTTAAGAATAGGATGTTTCAGAAGTTTATTGAAAACACATTTGTTATTTTAGGACCTTTGTCGAATTATGTGTTCGCGACCAAAGACTAAAAGTCACTTCAGTTGATCTTATTGGTACTCTCAAACAAGCAAAGTTAGAGAGTTATCCGATCTTGAGCGAACGTTGATTTCAAAACAGATTGATATGCGTGCATATGAGGATGGAACAATCATTTCTTAATGAGTGGCAGGAAGGACAGAACTCTGCTATTTTCTTGACTTCAAAGTATTCCAAATGTTGCAATAGAACCACACCGAGACGGTAATTTCTGCATCTTAAATGTTGCAATAGAACCACACCGATGTGGTAATTTCTGCATCAAAATGTTGCAATAGAACCATACCGAGGAGGTAATTTCTGCATCAAAATATCAGTTTAAAGCAGAGTTCTCTTGCACTTTATAGAGTCATGCTCTTTAAAGAAATAAAGCCACGTGACCGTATTATCCCATCTCAGCTGTGTCTGTAAAGCACTTCTCCGTGGAGCTGTGAATGAGGGCCGCCTGCTTGTGTCATGTTTATGTTAGGTCTTTATTTGACCGCCCATTTGTTAACAAAAATGTTGACCATTATTGGAATCTGATCCTCGTTTCCTTGAGAAGGATGGATCCAATCCACTTGGCCACTAGCTCACCGTCTATCTTAAATATTGTTAAATAATTGTTGATGAAATAAATAAAAGCAAATTAAATGATATTGTAACTCTCCTGTAATAAACTGCATTGAGCAACAGATGGTATCAAGATCATAGAAGCTTCTAGATAATCAAACGATGTTTAGAAGAAGCGAGAAACAACCAAGATTCTATATAAAATGACACTTTTATTTACTTTCTTTATTTCCATCAAGTAATCTTCTCTTTCCTACAAAAGCCTGACGCATGAGCTTTGCTGTGCCTTGATTGATTTCATGCTACTACTGCGGGGGTTCCCACAATTTATCTTAGACTTGTCACTATAAACGTAGAAGAATGACTTTGTACAGTTTTTTGTTCTAAATATTCACACCCACCTTTTTTTACTTTGTTTTAAATGCGTGAATTAACCGTCACATAGCACAATATATAGAAATCAAGGCGGCTTTAGTTTTTACATTAATATGTGAACTATTTGTTCAATATTATTAGTAAATATAAATTATAAACATAATAATATTCAATTAGATATATACACAATCACGAATAAGGACAGTGAAAGTGAGAAAGATACAAATATAATTAATAATAATAACAATTCAATATCTGCTTGTTTTAATTCAAATGAAAGGGCAACAATAACAAGGGAAATATAATAAACTGGGAACTCCGCTGTAGTAACGTTTATAAATCTACAGTTGCTACTATAACCAAACTGCTCTGTTTTGTTCGCACACGTCCTTGGCATCATGTTTTATTTGATCTCTTTGCATATGCTGCTTGCTTGCCATTTTATTTTTAGTAAATGCCTCTGATTGGCTGACTTCTAAGATGATCTACGCCCGCTGAACTAGTAACGCAACTTACATTTACTCATTCCAAATCGTTTCCCTCTTCACGAGAACTCACCGTCTGCATGCTATATCCAATTTCTCAGGTGTGCCAGTCAGGACGTATTCTGAGGACTTCCAGAGACCTTGGTACCTACAAACTTGACGTAGCCACAGTGTACTCTCAACAAGGTACTCGCTGCTTCCCTATGTGGCACCAACCCGGCATTATTACTTAAATGTTACAGACAACGAGTGCACAACTATTGACTTGACTTTTACATCCGGGAAGGGGAGAAATCTTGCCTACATTTTTAAAATCATCGTTTGGAAAGAATTAAAAATATCATCTGTTTGAGTTCAAGATATAAAAAAAACAACTGGGAACTTAATGGCAGCAAGTTGCACTCAAGTATAATTGTTTCCCTTGAAAGTAGTTTTGTTTTTGTTCTTAGTCCACCTTTATGTAATAACCCAATCAGTCCCCCCTGCAAAACTGGACCGCCTCTTTCAGGTTTCTTTCATTGTTAAGAGTTTTACTATTCAGTAGTATCCTTGAGGTATAACCCAGAGATTCCAAACAGATTAACACTTCTTGATACGTGAAATCATTGATAACATCTTTTTATCTGGACTCCCTTACAGACATGTTATCTACTTCCTACATATTATAATGCATATCCAACATGTTTTAGCCAAGTCTGCAGCGATCAGATTTTAATATAAACATCTTTTACAGACATTAGAATGCAGGAACTGCAATAGGAAATCGTATAATCAATGGATGGAGGTCTTTGAAAATTGGTAGAAAATAATAATAAAATAATAATAATAAAATAGTAATAATCATCATTTAACTGTCTTAGTAAATGTTTCGTCAGTTCGATAAATTGTAGTCTTGCCTATGGTCCAGTTTGTGTGTTGGAAAACAGGGTCGCTTACCTTTGGAAACAGCATCTTCCTAATGATTGTTTCTATTACTGTTGTATGTTTGGTTCAACTTTCAATAATTCTGCATCGGCTGTGAAAATGCCAAACTAGATTGCAAAGCTGATTCTGTTTTGCTTGACTCCATTGCTGATATCGAAGTTTTTTTAATAATCAGCCTTCATGTTTCTTTACTTTTTGTGTGTGTGTGTCCTTGTGGATAGACTGGGCTATGCTCACAACCGACTCTCGGAGTGAACTAAGAGTCCAACAATTTCTGCATTGCTGAGATCAATCATTTTTTGTTGTGAAGTTCGATGGCGCTTGACTGATCACATTGATTGTAGCTGCAAATACAGCAGATCCGTCCGCTATTAACATAACAGCGCCTATGTATTTGGTCGCAGTGATATCGGTTCTTTATCCTAATAATAAATAAATTATTCAATGGACCTTTAGTCATCCGATATATCAAGGGAGCGGCTTGGAACTACAGCATCCATGGTCTCCACATAACGCCAAAGTGGCACTGTAGTGTGATATCCAACTATGCATAAGGCTTTCATACTTGCAGCAGTACAAGTGGCCTCTTAATTCTGCTACATTAGACTAGCATATTAAATAGTGCTATATTGCAAATTATATAATTACAAACTATAACTGCAGGCTTGCATTCTAATCAGTGCAATGAACCTAACACCACACTATGCGTCTAAAACCTGTTCTGTAAACGTCCCTGGCCATCTCAGTAGGAACATTCCCAAACGTAACAACTTTCTAGAAATGTCATATTTGACGAAACATTCCAAATGTTCTAAGCTACACACTAATATCAACCGTCACTTCAAGCTTTGTCAGTATTTTAACAATTAATATATTTCTGACTTCCAATAAAAATATAACCTCTAATATAATACAACACTTTTCTAAGGATAAGTAGTAAGTGTGACGTGTTCGACTAGACAGACATATTCTATGTTCGTTCAACATTAAATAGATACAATGATACATATTTTTATTGGAATGAAATACGGCCCTGGTGTTGTGCTGTTCACATTGTCCAGAACTGTTGGTGGTTTTTAAAAAAAATCATTTATGGGCACTAGCGTAATATGTCTCATACGCTGTGAAGAAGTTATTTCTTTTCTTTCCTTTTGGTAATATTTTCTTTACTTTTTCGATTTATATTTTCATAATTTTTTGACTACTTTCATAACTTTTTGATTACTTTCATAACTTTTTTTCGCTGCATTATTTAATGTGAAATTTTATTTACTTCTTTTCAACTTTTAAATATGGACGTTTATTATAAGATTCAGAACTTGCGTAATTTGTTTATTCATTGGACCATCCTCTAACAATTGTTACGTAGACAATTTTTGCTCTGAAAGTTACATTTATTTTGAAGTTACTTGCTTAAACATAAATAACATGGCTACCAGCTAGAAAACTATCACCTGATATGAGAACATTACAAACGACTACGAGCTATTAAAATACAGCTGCAAACATTAAACTATTACTACAAACTATGACAACACAGTTACAAACAAGAACGCTACTACATCTATAAACACTGTCACAAGCCAGATAAAAGCTACAACAAACTATGACAACACAGTTACAAACAAGAACGCTACTACATCTATAAACACTGTCACAAGCCAGATAAAAGCTACAACAAACTATTACACTACTACCACAAGAGGTCTACATCTATAAACACTGTCACAAGCCAGATAAAAGCTACAACAAACTATTACACTACTACCACAAGAGGTCCACAAACTATGACAACACAGTTACAAACAAGAACGCTACTACATCTATAAACACTGTCACAAGCCAGATAAAAGCTACAACAAACTATGACAACACAGTTACAAACAAGAACGCTACTACATCTATAAACACTGTCACAAGCCAGATAAAAGCTACAACAAACTATTATACTACTACCACAAGAGGTCCACAAACCATGAACAACCGGTGCCAATCTAGCAAACAATAGTCCATAACTAGACAGATGATAACCACGCTTACACCTTCTAGTCCCCCCACCCCATTTTGTTATTGGGATGTGAAACGTGTGGTCCAGCGGCTGAGCTTCTCATGTTCACATGGACGAGGGTTTGATCACGACAGCGACGAAAAGACATTTATTTTAACCTTCAAGTTCCACGTGACGCCTGATCTATGAAATGAGACTTTCATTACGAAGCTCCCAGGTACCACCTCCGTGAAGCGCATGATAAATGACATAAGATGCAGGCTCTTGCAAGAAAGGAAAATAGAATAAGACTGCTTGTTGAGAACAACAAATGATAGTAAACTATAAACTGCAAATACTGAGGAAGTGCCATATCATCCAACAGAAAATTAACAAAGACTGAAAACAATTGCTGCAAAGCAACGCAAGAGATTGCACATTAGGCTTCAGAATTACAGATCATCAAACATGTAACATCTAATACAAGGAGAAATATATTTCTCTCAACGATCTGTCATCAGACCAAACTTGGAAATTAACAGACGAACAATTGTTTTTTTTAAATCTTTAAACCGGGAAATGAGATGCGTGAGAAGAATACTGAATGTGACAAGAGAAGACAGAATAAATAATGAGGACATAGGGGACGAGATAACATCAGTGTTTAATCATATTAGGAACCAACAAATCGAATGGTTTGACATGTACCACGATCACGAGCAGCAAGCATCCTTCAGAGAGTCTTAACACTCAGAAACAACAGAAAATGGGAGCTGTGGGAGAGTAGACCCAGAAGATGGTCGATCAGTGAATTAGTAAATACGAGCACCATTCTACGAGAACATGAACCCCGACTGTTTTCCTCGACGCTGAAAGGCAAGAGAGACAAAATAAAGGAAAGTAAATCCGTGAAGACAATTATTTAAAACAAATTTTACATCCTTTTCCACTATCAAAATCCACGATCAACATTCACATCTACTTCTCCAACCTCATATATCTCGCAATCTCCTTGACTGTTTCCCCTGTGTTGCTCTACCTATTTTCCAAGCTTATCTCTTCAGTTTTCATGTCGTAACAATTCGCTTATTCCCCTTGTGTTGATCCAACTCTGTCCACAGTTATTGTCATATCCAGTTCTGAGTTTGCACATTTGGCTCTTCTGTGCACGTTTGTATAAATTGTTTACGTTTTATTTTTCCTTATAAAAAGCTGCTTTTTCTTTTTGTACACGTGTGTATACGTTTCATCCAGAATTTAAATGTGGCAATGAAGAGGTAGGTTGTGCTGTAATTACTTATGCTGTCCTTGAATTCTTAACACGCGCAGTGGCGTAGCGTGAGAGAGCGGTGAAGGCAGTTACCAAGGACACAACATTTTTAGGGGCGCAGAATGTATAAAATAAGTGGTAATAAATTGAAAAAGCAGAGTAGGGGTGCAATACTTGGTTTCCACCGGACGCTCTCAACCCACGCTACACCACTAGACTTACTTCAGTTGTTTATTTATTGTTTCCATTTTCGTTTTAATGCAGTGCAATCACGATAATTAAGGGACATATCAATCGGAGAAAAAGTGACGGTCCTTGAACGATCTTTCGGAAAGGATGCAGTAAGCTGATATAGGCACTGTCCAAGTCAACTGATTGTTATCTTAAACGCAAGATCACGTGAAAGATTACATCAAGCCTTATAGTTTATGGAGAGCATGGTATTTGTAAGCACATATTATTATATTATCGAACAACATGCTATAACAGCTTTGAAGGTCGGATAAATTGCGTCTAACAGAGGAATGTTGAGAGTATAACGGAGAACTCAAAAAGTATAACAAATGGGACAGCAATGATATACTTTGAGTGTGTGATGTGATTGGAGCATCTGAAACATGTGAAAACAAAATGGGTAAAAAAAGAGAGAAATAATGAAGAATGCAAACAGGGACGTTTCATGCTTTTCAAAGACAGTCAACACGTTCATGGTTGATGATTCCAGATGTTTGACTTTTTCCTCTTGAGAAATAAATATGGGGCATGGAGTTTTTTTGTTTTCTGGATAATTGTGTTTATCTCTGCAGTTGGCAACACGACAATTTTAGCGACCCCAATGTGCATGCCGCGGAAGCTCGGTGGTTACCAAACTGGACTTCCAAGGACAAAAGATCGTATTCGATGCTGATCGACAGCTTCCAGGTTGATCCAGCCTTAAATGAGTACCGGATTTTTTTCTGGGCGTAACAGTGATCACATGATCCCATAAATAATGTGTGGAATAAGAAATATAGGGGCACTAATAGTTTCCGTGGATCTAGTGTGTTGAGAGTTGGAACATTTCTGGAGACTCGTGTCTCAAGTGATGAATATAAAGATTTGTTATCGAAGCTTGTCGCAGATCTAACAATATTGATTATGAAAGAGAATGAGGATCGCGTGGACGTGCGGCGAAATCCACTGTTTCGCTGGCTGAAAAGTGGTCGTACGGTGTTCGAAGCCGCGGTAGAAAGGATTTCTTTATTTCGGGAGTGAAATAAAATCTTGAGTCTCACACGTCGTGGCGACACATACGCCCCCCCCCCTCCCCAACCCTGGACATACACCATCATATGTATCGAAGGATAGGCTTTATTTTTAGACTTTATAATTATAATCCATTGAACATTCAGACAGTTTTGTAAGATCAAGAGAAACTGCATAGTCTTAACCCAGAAATGGCAGCAGCTGGTGTCCAGCAAGAAACAACTGGGAGAGGCCAGTTGGAAATGCTCACATGGAATGCATTTATCTAGCGAACTAGATAGTGGAATCGTCATGACGTAAGCCCTTTACAAACGATTGAAATAACGGAGAATTGTTGCAGTTGTAGTGCATGTCGACTTTGTAATTTATTCTCCAGTTGATGTCTGGGATTACAAACTACGGTAGTAAAGTGTTGTTATACCCCCTCTATCTGTTGTCGTTTCGAGCCCAAGGCAGCACATGGGCAGAAATTCTAGACTCCATGTACAACGACTTCGCCATTAAACGTCACACGTTGCACAGGGCCAGCGTTGTATCTGGCAACACATTCCTGGCCACTGAAACCAATTCACATCATCATGAGTGTCATCTCCGCAGCGAGAGTTGGCTACCATGGAGCGCCATTCTGCTCTGTTTCTTACTTTGATGATGCAGTTTGTCATAGGCTGATCTTATACCAATTGCTGACCAGATATTCCGTCGATTGTTTCCAGCTGTGATGTTTACGTTTCCCCGAGTGAGAAATATTGTTACTCACCTTCTCACAGTAGTGTCTTAGACTTTATTTGAGAACAATATGGCGGTCACCATCATCTAGCTCGTCACTGTTGGAACGTGGCTCCCATTAGATCAACTCTGAAGTTTTCTTTGTCCTGCTCGATATTCCCCCGTCCAACTCCAGCTTGTCTCTGATATTTTTTTGTTCACCCACTGTCTTCTAGGTCTTCTTCTCTCGCGTTTACCTTAATCACTGCCCTCCATAATTCTATTCACTAGGCCATAATGTTTACATAATGAAGGAGGTCTAGTATGATATTGACCCCATCATAAATAAAAGGCTGGATGTCCATGGACAATAATGAAACTAACACCAAACTTCGCATGCGACACATGGCAACATGAGTCCTGTCTGTAACTGTGTCCCCTACTGACAGGATCTAACTAACGTA
The DNA here is from genome assembly GCA_032433765.1 of Megaustenia siamemsis. NCBI lineage: Eukaryota > Metazoa > Mollusca > Gastropoda > Stylommatophora > Ariophantidae > Megaustenia > Megaustenia siamemsis. Next base: position 66,261,196 of record JAVIAB010000139.1, read on the forward strand.
GCCATGTAGTTAGTCATCGCGTTATATAAACCAATGCATTCGATCTGTATGTTTCGTTTATATATGCCACCCTTCTATATAAATAGCTCTCTATATTGTATTTTTAAAATGTGTATTAGTTAATAATAATCATTTTGTTACATAATCTCACTGTTCATTCTTTGCTTGCTCATAATAAAACTTAGTCTATCTTATTGCACTCTAAAGACCATCAGTTCTACCACAAATGGGCCATGTTGATGGATCCTGATGACATCAACGGAGGGGTCAAAGGTTATTTAAAGTGCGACATTGCAGTCATTGGTAAAGGAGACTCAATTAAGGTACTATCTAGAAGTTTCTCTATAGTTAACGTTTTTTTTAAATATTTATTTATTTCTCATGCGACGATGGTTTATATTTTTTTCATTTTTATTTTTGTTTAATTATATTTTATCACAATCATTCTTTGACTTAAACAATTAACGTGTTAGCAATACCAGTTGTTATATTTTGTGCTGGTGTTTCTTTAAACGTCAAGTTATTAGATATTGCTTTGTAGCAAGTATTTGACCTTCTATATGTTGTTCGTGTACGGGAAATGGCATAACAATCACGTGACATACAGGTTGTTCGCTTTTACGTTGATAGTCTGGAAAACATTTCTTTTACTGGGACAACGTAAAATGTTTATCAGCAAGTGTCCAACGAATAAAAGGATTACATTGTTGGAGATGGGCTGGAAGATATTCAGAGGGTTAAAGATAATTGAGAACAAAATATAAAAAATTAAATAAGGGTTGAACATGTGAAGGGGAGAACTACAAATAGAACGTATTTGAGAAAGAGAGAATAAGAGAAAACGAGAGAAAGAGAGAGAATGAGAATGAAAACTAATGAGAGTAGGATATACAGAGAGTAAGAGAAAGGAAAGAAAGAGTGAGAGAAGAGAAATAATAGAGAGAAATAGAGAGAAAGTGAGTATAAAATAATTATGGAGAACATTGTGAATGGTGAGCAACATATATTTATATCCCTCTCTTTTTTACCGCTCTATACGTGTTGCTGAAGGATACAGTGATCTGGTTTTTGTTTGCTCTTCTGACAGTTTTAATCATTGTCGTTTTCTGTTGTAGCGTTTCTCTGGTGTTGTCACTCCAACTAACTCTGGAAGTTTCTTTGTGTCTGCCTTGGCTGGTAAGGCATCACTGAACATTCCTTCGAGATGGGCAACCTATTTTATTTTTTGTCTTTAATTGTAATTTAAAAGTGGTTCTATGCCAACTCTTTATTTTGGGGTCGTTTCTGATTTCATCTCTTGTGGCCTCTGCTAAAACCATTCTCAAACATCCCTGCGATGACTTTATTTTCTGACTTGCTGTGAGTGACCGTGTTTAACGTTGGTAAAGTAGGATGAGAGGATATGTATGCTTTGATTAAGATGTTTCTTTGTGCTGATCAGCACTCTCTTATGTTGTAGAACCTGAGTTTGCTGTCCCAATATTTGGTTTGCCTTACTGCACCGAGTGTTAATTTCTTTAAATCTTTATCCATTTTGCCATCTTCAGAGAATATTATCTCTAGACACCAGAGAGCAATGAAGACTTATTAAAAGACTTAAACATTAGTCAGAACTGGTTTAGAAACATCTCACATAGAAAATGAGATACTTTGATCACATCAAACGGAACTCCAAGATGGCGGATCTAGTCCACGTCCTCTCGATCGCTGCAGAAAGTGCATTCGGGGTCTGATTAATTTCGGTTCTCCGTTGCACTTTTCTGTGTTAAAATCAAAATGATGATATACTTATTACATCTGCGCCGCTAAAGCGAAGTCGCACGCCGGCAACAGTCCCTTTTTGACAAATCAAGTGTTGTGAATGCGACCTTCCACCATCTAGACTTGTTCTGCGCTTTACGTCACATTGGTGCTGTTCATAACCGTTGTTGGAATTCCTTGACTCAAGTTATTTACATGTTACTCATCAATGTAAAATGCTTCGTCAGCCGAAGTTTTATCTCTTTAGGGAATTTTCACTGTGTTTTGTTCGTCGTAGGCTGCATTCACTAGAGTAATCAAGAATCTAAAGGGCGCGTCATTGCTGTGAGTGCGACATTGTTATGTGTGCTACGTTATCGTAATGGCTCATCGTAAATCCCTAGATCAGCCTTAAGCTAATCTTACGGTCTGTTGTTTGATGTGCGACGGAAATAATCTGACGACTAACTGTGTGTTTATATGTTCGGAATTGGAGTCAACAACGATGGCGTAACATCATCAAGCTCTATACATTTAAAAAAAAAATATGACGATCATCATTTTCAGGAGGACGTGAACTTCGGGGTATATGGTGGATAGCCGGCAGGAACCATTGAAGGCTATTAATGAAAAGTGTTTCCTTTTGCAGTTTCCTCATATTCCCAGTCCATGTGGGACTTGTTGGTCTCGAGGCAAGACGTCGGCCTCGAGACAGAGAGGTTATAGGTTCAAATCTCGGCTACACCGATTAGGATTTTTATTTATAATTTCTCTCTGTGGCAACCACCCCTGGTCTCAGCAGCGAGGCCCGGCTTGAACCGTCAGTTACTCATCGACAGAAAAAAACATGAGTACCTCCGAAGTCGCAGTTAGCTGCCTGTGCGGCGGGCGACCACTGTGCAAACGGCTGCCAGGGAAGAATGGATTAACACGAAAAATGCAGTTCCTAGTCTCTAGGGACTTCGTCAGAGATGAAAGCTGGCGAACGCAACAACAACAAACATAAAAGTGGGCTGTGAGGAATACAAATGGAAGGCATGGTTTCAGGATGTCAGATAACAGGAGCGGTTACTGGAGAGTTAAAGCAAGAAAGTGGAAGGAAGGAAGGAAGGAAGGAAGGAAGGAAGGGAAGGAAGGAAGGAAGGAAGGAAGGAAGGAAGGAAGGAAGGAAGGAAGGAAGGAAGGAAGGAAGGAAGGAAGGAAGGAAAAAGGAAGGGATCATTATTTTTATTTTTATTTCTTTCAAAAATTCTACTTTAGTGCATAAAACGCAACAACAAATCTCAGAACTTCAAAGCGCAGGCGAGACTTAACCTGGGACTTAACTGCATTGATATTCATTTATTATAATGTAACGAGAAATATGTCTGAAAATGTTTTACTGTTGATCTGACAGGTCCCACCAAAGTCTGACAAGGAAGAAGATGATATAGAATCGTAAGTTCTAAGTTTAATTGTGTGGCTGGTAGTCTGACATTTTCTAGTGAAGTAAATTATGATGGGATGATAATAGTAGCAGCAGGCGCGTGACAGAAAGAAATAAGAGGAATGGAAAGAAGTGTGTTTTAGAGGTATAAGAAGATTGAAGGTAAAGTAATACAAATACATGAAGATTAAAAGTGAGTATATAAGTAATGAGACAGGGATGCTTGAACAGAACAGAGACAAGTGGCGAGATTTGATAACAGATTTTTGCAAGGATTGAGACTGCTAGAAAGAAAATTTTAAAAAAGGGAAAGAGTATCTGGTTCAATGTCCTGTGGGCCGGCCACATCTCGAACGGTCAATAGACAGACAGCCAGATAGACATACTGTTTATATGTATACTTACTTGTATCTGTCTGTCTATATAATATATATATATATATATATATATATATATATATATATATATATATATATATATATATATGTGTGTGTATATATATATATATATAATAATCTGTAAAACTTGTAAATGTATGTGTTAGAAGCCGCAAGCAATTTTGTTTACAATTTTTTTATAAGGAAAAATCTTACAGGAGATTAGTTTTCTAAGGGCAACAAATATGTTATTTATAAGGTTGTAGTGATCGACAGGCTTTTTTTATGGGAAACATAAGGATAGAGGAAAAAAGGAAGATCTAGTTAGATACTAAAAATAACTCATATACGGGAAGCAATGTTGGCAGACATTGACACATTAGAAAAGAACGAACATCACGCCAAGAGTGGTGAAAAGTCCTACGAGTCTAGCGGCGATGGAACAATGAAGATCAAACCGATTGTTTTCTCACACGACCCGGCCACCTTTAATCGCCGACTTCTAAGTGTTGCAATGATTGATGAGATGAGATAATCTTGCAATGATTGATGAGATGAGATTATCTTGCAATGATTGATGAGGTGAGATAATCGTGCAATGATTGATGAGATGAGATTGTCTTGCAATGATTGATTAGATGAGATTATCTTGCAATGATTGATGAGATGAGATAATCTTGCAATGATTGATGAGATGAGATTGTCTTGCAATGATTGATTAGATGAGATTATCTTGCAATGATTGATGAGATGAGATTATCTTGCAATGATTGATAAGATGAGAGTATCTTGCAATGATTGATAAGGAGGGATTATCTTGCCATTATTGATGAGATAAGATTATCTTGCCATGATTGATGAGATGGGATTATCTTGGCATGCCAAAGCACATGAAAGCTGTTTAAATTGTTTCTCTTACCCTGGTCAGTTAGTCCAAGTTTAAGTTCCATGTGTACACATCCTAAGCACATACACCTTTCACAATTAGAATCTACGTCCAAAGTGTTAGTTATGTGTCAGCCTAAGTTTTTAAGTTTCCCTAATGTTGAAGCTGACTTTCCAAATCTGGTATACATCTCTTCAGTCAATGAGGTTTTGGCTGAGGTAAGACACACATACATGAAATTACGCATGGGTCATGATAAGATGGAGAAAAGCAAGAATACAATTGTGAAATTACAAGAGTTAGCATGGTAAATACTAAAAGATAGTGTGAATTGTTCAAAAAGATATACCTTCAATATACAAAGGAAAATGACGCATTTAAGAAGGTCATATATATTAGTGAATATATAGAGAAACAATAGATAAAATGGTTTGTTAACGTGACAAGGCAGAAAGATCAAAGCACAACACAACGAGCCTTCAATAAACGTTGTGGGAATACCAGACCCAAGGGTCGACCACGAAAAAGATGAATCGATGGAATATTAGAAGCACTAGGAAACATAGTAGCAGTGGCGAACAGAATAGCAAAAGGCCGCAAATTATATCTCCCCTCGACGCTGAAAGGAAAATGAGGAAAGGAAAGAAGAGGAAGATACATATTATTGGGCAAAATAGAAGGGAGGCGAGGTTGAGAACAAAGGCATTGTACTTGGAGGTGCAACAATACTTGGAGGTGCAGCAATGCTTGGAGGTGCAACAATACTTGGAGGTGCAGCAATACTTGGAGGTGCAACAATACTTGGAGGTGCAGCAATACTTGGAGGTGCAACAATATGAGACAGACACTTCCTTCATAATTCGCTAACAGTGAAAGAGGTAGGCTACGGTGGTCAACTGCAGCTTAATCATATTTGAGAAGACATTCATTTTGGCAATATAGTTTCAAAAAATATTTATCTTTATTCTTTCTTTGACATTTCCTCGTCGTAGTCATTAATATGGTAGGTTGATTGTTCATTTTAAACTGAATGCTGTTGCCGTTTTCTTTAATCAAAACTACTACAGAAACCTGCTCCTGCCTGATGGGGTACCCGCAGACCGGCAGAAGGCACGGTATATCGTCAAAATCTATAAGGCTGAGGGTTTGCCTAAAATGAATACAGGAATCATGGCGAATGTGAAGAAGGCCTTCACTGGCGAGAGCAGGGACCTCGTTGATCCTTACGTGGAGGTTCACTTCTGTGGACATAAGGTAGTCCTGATGGTTGCTGACATTGTCATTATTAACGCGTTGTCATCATACACGCTACTATTATTAGAGTCAGTGTTATCTTCGACATCGTCTTCATTATTAGATAGTTCTCTTTTTCATCGTCTGTTTTATCATTGGCATCATCATCAGCGCTAACATCATAGTAATTTTCATTCTCTATGTTTTTAGCATCATCACCATTGCCTTTCTTATCGTAATTACTTGTGATTATCATAGTCACAATAATCATCACCACTACTTCATCAAGATAAGGTATTGTTGGTAACTACATTTTACTATCCTCAATCAATTATGTTACACATGCAGTGATAGTTTGTATGGTTGCAGGATTATGTTATATCGTTTGTCCATATGACTTGCTGTTGCCATCAATCAAATACTAAACTTTATTATCATTGGCGCCTTCTTCGTAAACATTCTCGTCATGAACACGTCCGTCAACAAAATCAATAATCAATCATCAATTACACATTATCACTGATGATCACTGGGTGAACTATAAAAGAATGAATGTTTCCAGGGAGACGAGTCAGAGGCAGACCAAGAAGAAGGTGGTTTCAAGTCATCAAAGAAACACTAAACATGACAGAAGAAGTGCGAAATATGACTAGAGATAGAGATTTTAAAGACGACGGGCTGTAATGGGTACGATGTTCCACAAAGGACATACAACCCTATGATGATGATGACGATCCAGTGTGTCCTAGCTGACTTGTTATTGAGACCGTGTAGAAATGAACAATAGGAGAGACGAATTGACCATTTCTCTTTTGTAATAATAAGTTCATCAACAAGCAAATGGTCAAAGCAAATAAATTTAGAAATGATGTGAGGCTGCAGTAAAGTTGAATGTGAAGGAGAAATGAAATAATAGAAACAAAAATGGTATAGATAAAGTTTTACGTAGTTAAGTTAATGGACGACACACATTTCAAAGACATTTCGGCTCAAAAGGCCTTCAGCAGGAACAACACACACATAGATATGTAAGTAAATCAAATTAGCCCTACATAGCTGACTAATAATGATGTATCTAAAACAATATAATCTCCAACTTGAATGAAAAATAAAAATGTCTTCCCTGCGTAGTGAGCTGTAACCAGGAGAAAAATGAACGGTATACGCTCTCTAGTCCGCGCAAGATACCTGGTGTAGCTGGCCAGCTGACTATAGCTTATTTCATAAGTCGTGCCCAACTTTAAAAATCAATATCTTTTAAACCGCTTTTTGTATTTTTTTCAAAATTTGCATGTTTAGTTATAATGATTAGAACCCAACAGGGAATTAATTTCATTAAAAACAAACATTTGGTTATTATTATTGCTTATTTGATTTATATAAATTTATAACGACCCATTGATGTAGTCAAAACTTAGTGTTTACAGTATTTAAGTTAAAAATAGCGATTACAAATCCATACACGCTCAAATTTACGATTTTGCACGCTTTCCGCGTAAGTTCTCTGACACTATTAGACACTTGTAGTAAACACGAGACATTGTGTGTTCCATTTCCGTTAATTCAGCGGCGTAACGTGGAACAATAACATTTATCATGAGTCTTAAAATGAAATTCTGCAGTTTACAAAACATCGCAATAAAAATGTATGACTATTTTTGCAAAGAGGCTAAACGAGGAAGATTATTTCATTCTTTAGAAAACCCTGAGAATAGGACAAGACACATTTTGGATTTATCTAAACGGTCATTTAATCGCTGGATTCAAGCACGTGACCGTCAATGTTCAAAATATACAAAATCACAAGGAAGAGCAAAAATGTTGGATAATTTCGACAGTGAACTTATTAGAAGTGAAATTCGCAAAATGTTGGGTATGAATGAAACTGTTACAATAAGAAAATTAAAAGTATCGCTGAAAAAGAACAACAGTATTGAAATATCAAAGTCTACATTATGGAGGAATGTGAGAGCTGCAGGCTTTACATTCAGGAAGTATTCCAATGGACGAAACATCATCTGTGAGAAGCCACATATAGTAGTCATGAGAAGCAAGTACTTACGTGAAGTAAAAGAGGTGCGCAAGCAAGGTTATGATATTGTGTACTTGGATGAAACATGGATCAATGCTCACCATAGTAACCAAAGGGAATGGCAGTCATCAGATGGAAAGATTAAGAGATTAATACCTAGCAGCAAAGGACAGCGCTTGATAATTGCTCATGCAGGTAGTCGACAACATGGACTAATACAGAATGCAGAGCTCATTTTTCTTTCAAAATCCATAGACAATCGGGATTATCACTCTGAGATGAATGGTCACATATTTAGACATTGGATTGAAAATTCTGTTCTCCCAGCACTAGATCGACCATCTTGCCTAATAATGGACAATGCAGCGTACCACAACATTGTTGCACTTGAAGATAAAGTCCCGACGTCATCCAGTACAAAAGATGCTATTAAGATATGGCTCAAAAAGGAGCACATACAATTTAATAACATGTACTTAAAACCTGAATTACTATCTCTAGTAAAGCAAAAACAGAGACAAAGATTTTTCAAATAGATAAGATTATCCAAGAGCACGGTCATAAAGTTTGAGGCTGCCACCTTACCATGCTCATTTAAATCCAATAGAACTAATCTGGGCAAAATTAAAAGGACAAGTGGCAGATGAAAATACAACATTCAAAATATGCGATGTAAAGACTCTTGCTAATCTCGCTTTATTAAATATAGACAAAGATTATTGAGCTAAATGTGAAGACCACGTCTTAAAACAGGAAGAGGAATATTGGAAAAATGATGGTTTGTGGAATGTTCAACCCCAAACAGTTATTAATCTTTTAGACTCGTCTGATTCAGAATGAAAGTATATAGCCCCCACAATGTTGGCCCCTATATTACCTTAAATTATTTCAACAAACGGTCCTTTTCAGGACCACACAACTATGAAAATTGGACATACAGGTATACCTTGATATTATTATCGTCCGTCCTCGAACTGAGCAGACAATAATTCTCCTGGTGTTTTGTTTTATCCAGTTATTTCCCCATTACGGCCACGCCTTTACCTAGTGAAAATTAATCGTAGACCAGCAACTACGGTAATTTCTATTCTTTAGGGCTTCACAATTTACAATTTTGACAAACATCAAAGAAATATCGCCGCTTTAAGAAAACTGCAGCTGCAAGATATTTGTTAAATATACATTTAAAGGGTCTTTTGCATTCTAATAACATTTGGAAAATTTCAAAAGTATTTAACAAACGGTTAGAGAGTAATAGCGTTTTGAAGTTGGGCAAATGTTTTGAAACGAGCTATAGGAGGGTCAAAACACAGGTAGAAGGGTTCTAAAAATATATGAGTGGGGGTATTATATAGGTTACCTCAACTATAACGCCACCGGCAATGCCTATACGTATCTACGCATATACAGCCGTGTGAGAACACACAGACTGTACATAAATAAATATGTGTGTGTGTATATATATATATATATATATATATATATACACATACATATTTATACACATAAATACATATATAAAAATACATATATATATATATATACACACACTGCAACACTTATACGTATTTGTACGCATATGTGAACAAAGTGCGCATACAGCATACATACCCAGTAGTGTCCAGACCTAGGTCAGTGTGCATGCATAAAGCACACAGTATAAACCGGAAGAATGCAGAATACTCGTTAGGAGGAAAGAGTGAGATGTCTCAGAGTAGGGGTTCAGAAAAAATCGGGAAAAGGTAAGATACCGTTTAGTGCAGGTGGAAAGTGTGTTGCCTTGCACAAAGGTAAGATACCGTTTAGTGCAGGTGGAAAGTGTGTTGCCTTGCACAAAGGTAAGATACCGTTTAGTGCAGGTGGAAAGTGTGTTGCCTTGCACAAAGGTAAGCAGTCCAGACACGAGAGATATAGGAGACAACCGAATTGTCGCAGTGTGGTCGAGTAGAGGAGAGATGTGAATAGCATAGCATGTGCATATACTAATGTGCTCATACATGAGTAAAAGGGTTAAATAAGCAATAGGGAAGGAGCAGCTTCAGGGAAACTATGTATATGGGTGTAATATATTCATGTCTCGTGGGGTCAGCGAACCCAACTGGGCTATAAGACTATTTTCTGGGGTGAACCGGCTGCGGTTGTCGGAGTGGCAAAGGACATTACCCGTGATACTGATGTCTTTTTTGCCATTGTGGTCTGAGGAATTGAAATTGGGCGCCACTGGGGTGCCAATATTCTGTTGGGCGCCACCGGAGTGCCAATATTCTGTTGAACACCCGAAAGCGTTAACAAAATCTGTCCGCTAAGCGTCCACGATCCTCGCCAATATAAGTCATGTGACATCGTTGACATATGATGACATAAATGATATTGCGGGACAAACATGTGAAACCATCCTTGATCTCGAACCGTCCGTTGGGGAATAAGACAGTCGGTACGGAGCACATAATCACAGGTAATACAGTTACGTTCACGGGGGACTGTGCTCAAGTGTTGATGGTCGGATCGAGGGAGACGCTCCTGACCAGAATGTCTCTTAGATTCTTGTCACGTTTAAATGTGAGAGACATACTTTACTGTCCTGTCATAGGTGGGTTGCCCTACTTTACTGTTCTGTGTTAGACAGATTATCCTATTTTACTATACTACACTATTGTAATGTCTTAGGTGGACCAGGTGGATAGTCTAACTTTACTGTCCTATCTTAGCTGGATTGTTTGACTTTACTACCTTATCTTTGTTGGATTTTTTCAACAGGAGTGTGAGCAGTAACTTGACATTTGTTTTATTTTGCTGAAGTTCGTACTCAACTCTTTTGAACTTAGAAGTGGTTTGGCAACAATATAAGTTGTTTTGTCATCGTTTTACCAGGGCAAGACGAGCGTGAAGAAAGGCTGCTACGAACCATTATGGAACGAACAAGTTGTCTTTACTGAGATGTTTCCTCCATTATGTCGCAGGATCCGGATGCAACTCCGTGACAGTGACAGTGTTAATGACGTCATTATCGGCACACACTTTATTGATATATCAACAATTTCCAACGAGGGAGAGAAAGGTTAGAAATGTTATAATTTTAGCTTCTTTAATTCTTCATAATTAAATTATTACATGCACCATTTCCTGTTGTTGTTACTCCATCAATATCTATGGCGATAAAGCTAGCCCCATAGCAAATGATGTCATGTAATAAGTGTTAGTGAATGAATGACTAATCTTCAGATTCATGAGATGGGGTGATTAGTTCCCTTTCTCGCTGATTATTTGAGATTATTGTTCCGAGCATTGTCAACATACATCTTCCTCTGGAGTCAGTGCTGCTTCAGACTCAGAATTGAGTGAAAACACTCCCCAAATGTATCATAGACGTTAGAGTGTTTTAATGATATCATAGCGCGTTCTTGAGCATGTTCTCTCACATTTAATGATATCATAGCGCGTTCTTGAGCATGTTCTCTCACATTTAATGATATCATAGCGCGTTCTTGAGCATGTTCTCTCACATTTAATGATATCATAGCGCGTTCTTGAGCATGTTCTCTCACATTTAATGATATCATATTGCGTTCATGTTCTCTCACATTTAATGATATCATATTGCGTTCATGTTCTCTCACATTTAATGATATCATACAGAGCACGTTCATATCCTCTCACATTTAATGATATCATAGCGCGTTCTTGTCCTCTCACATTTAATGATATCATAGCACGTTCTTGTCCTCTCACATTTAATGATGTCATAGCACGTTCTAGTCCTCTCACATTTAATTATATCATAGCACGTTCTTGTCCTCTCACATTTAATGATATCATAGCACGTTCATGTTCTCTCACATTTAATGATAGCATATTGCGTTCATGTTCTCTCACATTTAATGATATCATAGCACGTTCATGTCCTCTCACATTTAATGATATCGTAGCGCGTTCTTGAACATGTTCTCTCACATTTAATGATATCATAGCACGTTCATGTCCTCTCACATTTAATGATATCATAGCGCGTTCTTGTCCATTTAATGATATCATAGCGCGTTCTTGAACATGTCCTCTCACATTTAATGATATCATATCGCGTTCTTGAACATGTCCTCTCACATTTAATGATATCATAGCACGTTCATGTTCTCTCACATTTAATGATATCATAGCGCGTTCATGTTCTCTCACATTTAATGATATCATAGCGCGTTCATGTTCTCTCACATTTAATGATAGCATAGCACGTTCATGTCCTCTCACATGCTACGATACTATTTTGTGTTACTTCCATATTGTGATGAAGCTTCGGTGTTCACCCAGCCTCTAAAATGAGCTGGAGAGATTTTTCAGGAAGTAAAGGCGACCTAGCGTGGTATCGACCACATCATCCAAAAGTGTGCTGTTGGCAATGACAAAATATGGTCACTGTCGTCATATTTCCTAATATATTATTTCACTTGTTTTCTCTGTTCGTAGTTTGAAATTGATTCAGTTCTCAATATGTCTCTTACGACATCATTTGTGATTCTTTATCTTCTGGTCACTCTTGTGGTGACTAGTTAATCGAATCTTGTTATGGTAAAATATGTTATATTTTGTTACATATATTGTAACAACTGGGAAAATTGAGGGACGAAGAGATAGAGGAAAGCAAATAGAAAAAAATACCAGATAGCTTAAGAGAATGGCTTGGCAGAAGGAACAACAGAAATGATAAATAACTATCGAGATAAAAAATTGTGGAGAGACATGATCACCTACGCCAGCAAGCCCGATATTTGATGATGATGCTAAAATATATTCTTTGTTTACACTGTAGAAATGATGTTCTTCAAAAATTTGCTTTACAGCCTCTGTGTGTCTTATCGTTTATTATGAATAATTTCTCACGTATTAATCATAACTTTACCATTAATGTAAAACCTGCAGGCTTCCTACCAACATATGGCCCTGCCTGGGTGAATTTATACGGGTCAACGAGAGACTACAACATCCTGGCTAGGCACGGACATCTCAACGATGGTCTGGGAGAGGGTGTCTCTTACAGGGGGCGTCTTCTGATTGCTCTTAAAACAGAGATCATTGACAGCGATGATATAGGTACAACGCTTGTAGAACTGGAGGCAACATCTCCCATATCTGAGGTGAGCGAAACAAGGGCGAGAAAGAGAGTCAGAGAGAGAGAGAGAGAGAGAGAGAAAAAGAAGAATGAATAATAAGAAGTAATAACGAACTTCATCACGTTTCCCACTGTGTGTAGCTTCCACCTTATGCAGATAGGGTGGTCGAATCGATAACTGGCGCTCTACCTTCAAGAGAGCCGTTGGTTAAATCAATAACTTGTGTTCCACCTTCTAGAGAGTGGTTTGTTGAATCAATAGCTTGTGTTTCACCTTCTAGAGAGTGGTTGGTTGAATCAATAACTTGTGTTCCACCTTTAAGAGAGTGGTTGGTTGAATCAATAACTTGTGTTTCACCTTCTAGAGAGCGGTTGGTTAAATCAATAACTTATGTTCCACCTTCTAGAGAGCTGTTGGTTGAATCAATAACTTGTGTTCCACCTTCTAGAGAGCTGTTGGTTGAATCAATAACTTGTGTTCCACCTTCTAGAGAGTGGTTGGTTGAATCAATAACTTGTGTTCCACCTTCTAGAGAGCGGTTGGTTGAATCAATAACTTGTGTTCCACCTTCTAGAGAGCGGTTGGTTGAATCAATAACTTGTGTTTCACCTTCTAGAGAGTGGTTGGTTGAATCAATAACTTGTGTTCCACCTTCTAGAGAGTGGTTGGTTGAATCAATAACTTGTGTTTTACCTTCTAGAGAACGGTTGGTTGAATCAATAACTTGTGTTCCACCTTCAAGAGAGTCGTTGGTTAAATCAATAACTTGTGTTCCACCTTCTAGAGAGTGGTTGGTTGAATCAATAACTTGTGTTCCACCTTCTAGAGAGCGGTTGGTTGAATAAATAACTTGTGTTTCACCTTCTAGAGAGTGGTTGGTTGAATCAATAACTTGTGTTCCACCTTCTAGAGAGTGGTTGGTTGAATCAATAACTTGTGTTTTACCTTCTAGAGAACGGTTGGTTGAATCAATAACTTGTGTTCCACCTTCTAGAGAGTCGTTGGTTAAATCAATAACTTGTGTTTCACTTTCTAGAGAGCGGTTGGTTGAATCAATAACTTGTGTTCCACCTTCTAGAGAGTGGTTGGCTGAATCAATAACTTGTGTTTTACCTTCTAGAGAACGGTTGGTTGAATCAATAACTTGTGTTCCACCTTCTAGAGAGTCGTTGGTTAAATCAATAACTTGTGTTTCACTTTCTAGAGAGCGGTTGGTTGAATCAATAACTTGTGTTCCACCTTCAAGAGAGTCGTTGGTTAAATCAATAACTTGTGTTCCACCTTCTAGAGAGTGGTTGGTTGAATCAATAACTTGTGTTCCACCTTCTAGAGAGCGGTTGGTTGAATAAATAACTTGTGTTTCACCTTCTAGAGAGCGGTTGGTTGAATCAATAACTTGTGTCCCACCTTCTAGAGAGCCGTTGGTCGAATCGATAACTTGTGTTCCACCTTCTAGAGAGTGGTTGGTTGAAGTAATAACTTGTGTTTCACCTTCTAGATAGCGGTTGGTTAAATCAATAACTTGTGTTTCACCTTCTAGAGAGTGGTTGGTTAAATCAATAACTTGTGTTTCACCTTCTAGATAGCGGTTGGTTAAATCAATAACTTGTGTTTCACCTTCTAGAGAGTGGTTGGTTGAATCAATAACTTGTGTTTCACCTTCTAGAGAGTGGTTGGTTAAATCAATAACTTGTGTTTCACCTTCTAGAAAGTGGTTGGTTGAATCAATAACTTGTGTTTCACTTTCTAGAGAGTGGTTGGTTAAATCAATAACTTGTGTTTCACCTTCTAGAGAGCTGTTGGTTGAATCAATAACTTGTGTTTCACCTTCTAGAGAGTGGTTGGTTAAATCAATAACTTGTGTTTCACCTTCTAGAGAGTGGTTGGTTGAATCAATAACTTGTGTTTCACCTTCTAGAGAGTGGTTGGTTAAATCAATAACTTGTGTTTCACCTTCTAGAGAGTGGTTGGTTAAATCAATAACTTGTGTTTCACCTTCTAGAGAGTGGTTGGTTAAATCAATAACTTGTGTTTCACCTTCTAGAGAGTGGTTGGCTAAATCAATAACTTGTGTTCCACCTGCTAGAGAGCGATTAATCGAATCAACAACTTGGGTTCCACCTTCTAGAGAGCGGTTGGTCGAATAAATAACTTGTGTTTCACCTCGGAGCGACCGCACTAGGAAATCTCCTTTATTATATGGTTCTTTAAGCCCTCCCTTCTCCCCCTCCCACCACTCGACAGACCCTGAAATGGGATAAAGCTATAAAGATAATTTTGCTTCCAACAATTCTATTTATTTTTGCTTCACAGTTTTTCTTGTGTGGAATTATAAAGATCGGACATGAAATTTGAGATACATATAAGTACATGTAATATGCGCAGCTGAAAAAAAAAAAAACATCGCGGAAAATTCAATCAAAGAAAATAAAATCGTCGCTAGGAAATCTCATCGCAAGAAAATTAATTGCTGGATTCATAAACAACATTGGTATATATCCCACATCAAATGTAACACAGTTTATTTACACAGCAAGACCACACATGGTGAATATAAAAAGCACAATAAAGATCTAGATATAAAATTGTGGGAGTGGCGATTCGATTACATCGTTTGTATGACTCCCGCCGACAATTGTAACATTATTATCTAACATCGCAGCTTAACCGCAGCTCATTACTTTGCCTTTCCTCTGAAAGGATTACAGTACTTTCTTCTTTTTCTTTCCTTCCTCGTTTGCCTTTCAGCGTTGAGGGGAGATATAATTTTGATCTTTTGTTCTTCTGTTAGCCTCTACTGCTGTTATGTTTTCTAGTGATTCTAATATTCCGTCAATCCATCTTTTTTGTGGTCGTCCCTTGGGCCTGGGTTTCAGGGACAACGTTTATTGAGGGCTCGTTATGTTGTTTTTTGATAACTCTGCCTTGTCACGTGGCCAAACCATTTTATCTGTTGTTTATTTATATATTCTATGGTGGGGGTTATTCCTAGCTCTTTTTCTCAGTTTTTCATTTCTGATCTTGTCTCGCAGGCTGTTTCCTGTCATTTGTCTAACACATTTCATCTCAGCAGAGGTTATTTTGCTTGGTTTTCTTGCATCTAGGGTCCAGGACTGACATTGGTAACACATCGTTGAGATGAAGATTGTATTGGTTGTATGTGTGTACTATCGAAACAGATTAAAAAGTTTGTTGGAATTAGGCCTACAATTCAAACAGTTTTATCTTCCATTATTTCCTTGTTGTGTGTTCTTGATATCTGCAGCTAATTACTCAACTTCTCCACTGAAACATTAGGATCCAGATTTGAAAGGATTACAACGTTTGTAGGATTTGGACAACTCAAACAAGAATTTATAAGAGGACGTGAGACTAGATAAAAAAAATGAATTAATTTCACATTTGTTTCATGAACGGCAACTGTGGTGTATCATAACCTGAAAGACTGTGATGGGTTGAGCGGATCGTGGCTCGCCAAAAAATAGACAAAACCTGCAAGACAACAACATTAAGAGGAATCCTGGAGAGATGTTGCGCATATCTCATTCTGAGTGTTACAATATTTAACAGACATTTTGTATTATTGCTTTAATTCTGAAAAATTAAAAAATAATATTTATGTTGTTGGTTCTTGTAACTTTTATTAAAACGTTTACTCTGTATTACAATATGTATATATTTCTTTGATTCATGTTGATATTGTTCATTTGTTGTTGAACATTATTGTGCACAATCTAAGCAGGATCTTTTTCTGTTGTCCCGTTGAATCAGCTAAATCGGGCGTAGTAGTCGGCACCATTCCACACATACACATGTGTCCTTGATATCGCAACTTATTAGTGAACTTTTTTTCTAACATTTCTTGCTAGTGTGTCTAGTTCCGTTAGTCGTGCTTTGTTTGATCAGCACACTGTATCAATTTCTCACATTTATCATTACTTGTCATTGTGACTTGTGATTACTGGAAACATAATATTGGCGTTCTTGGTTCAGGCGAGTTTGCCGGCATCATTATAGCCGTTGGCTATTGTTACCATTGCACCATCAAAGCCAAGAATTTCATACTTGAAATTCCTAAAATTCAAATTCATAACTGCAAAGAATTTTCTTGGGATGAAATTTAACATTAATGCATTTTCCTGGAGAATAATTTTCTTGTGAGAAATTTTAACTGCTATGAAATTCCCAGCGATGATTTTTCTTTGGAAGAATATTCCGCGATGTCCCCCCCCCCCCCCACCCCCCCCCCCCCCCCCCCACCCCCACCCCACCAAAAAAAACCACATGAACTATAATAATATGAAAGGCAAATTAATTTTTTTAAAAATAAATATAACACGCACACATGTTAATGATATTTATGGCTGAACACACTTTTATGACTAAAGCATATTTATATTGTGTCTGGTTTTTATACGACTTGCGAGATCATCTATATCAGGGATGGCCAATTTCTTTCAAATGGCGGGCCACTTTTTTATTATTTTTGTGTGGCGGGCCACACACATAACAACATCAATACAAATAAACTTGGCATTTGTTTAAAGATAATATTTTTTTTTATATATCGGCATTATTTGCTTACTTAAATCATTTTGTTGTAACAGTTAAAAATGCCTAGTTGATTTATAAAAATGAATAAAATTTGCTATTTATATTGTTTAACAAACATGTTTTAGTTAGGTCATTTTAAAGTTGACATGTAACAAACCTTAATGAGAACAATGTGGACGTTCATGTGCAGCAACAAGTTCATCAAAGTCAATGTGTAAAGATGATGATGATATTCGTAATAAATCCTGAAGGTGGCCATCAGTGAGTCGGTTTCTTTGTGACGATTTAATCTCCTTCATTGTTGGAAAAGCGCATTCACATATATATGTGCTTCCGAAGATTCCGAACCATTTTCAAACTTAAATCACTCAATGCGGGATATTTTTCCCGTGGCACACGTTTCCAAAAGTCAACTCCTATCTCCATCCTTGATTGGAAAAGGGGTTTTGAAATTTATATAACTCCGAATGAAAAGTGTAATATTTTTGGAAAATGTTACACTTCGTAGAGTTGTTAAACAATGTCAGTTCTGGTCGTATACCACTGAAGTCAGAAAATCGTTCATTGAATTGCTCCAATAGTTTGTCTAACATTGATACAGAAAATTTGAAATCAGTGTCACTGCGCTCCTCAATCAATTCTTTGCACGAAGGAAAATGAATGAAGTTTTCTTTGGCCAGGGTAAATCTAAAAACTCTTAGCTGACTTATAAATCCATCTAGGTGTCCTACCAATATGAGACTGTTCGGGAACGTCCCTGTAGCTTCACGTTGAGTTCATTCATTTTCTGGGTGATATCAGTTAAAAAGGCCAATACGCTGTTAAAATGTGGATCAGACATTTATCTGATCAGTTCTTTGTTGGTATCATATTTCTCTAAAAACTGATTTATCCCGTTTCTCAGAGCAAAAAACCGCCTCAAACAATTCCCTCTGCTTAACCATCGGAGGAAGAGGTGGGTGACTGACAGTATTTCTTGGCGGAAACTGTTTGAACTCGCCGAACCGAGAATCGGCTCTAGATCCATTCGGTGGCTTCTTCCTTTGTTTCAGTCGATCGCAGGATGATCAAACGAAAAAAGGATGGGTCGGGATTGACGGGAAGAGAACTACTAGGGAATATTTGAGTTAGCTTTCTCCGCGATATAAGTTAATGTCATCATCATCAAGTACCGTGCCTACTGGCGTAGGTGATCATGTCTCTCCACAATTTTCGATCTCGGCAGCTATTTATCATTTCTGTTGTTGACCTTCTGCCAAGCCATTCTCTTAAGCTGTCTGTTATTTTTTTCTCTTTGCTTCCCTCTATCTCTTCGTCCCTCAATTTTTCCAGTTGTTACAATATATTCCAGTTGTTTTCTTCTCATTACATGGCCAAAAAATGATGATTGTCTCTTCCTAATATTGGAAATTAGTTCTCTTTTTACTTTGACCTCTTTCAGAACATCTTCATTACTCTTCTTAGCGGTCCATGGTACTCTCAACATTCTTCTGTAAACCACATTTCTACAGACTCCAGTGATTTTCTTGTCTGTTGTCCTATTGTCCATGATTCGCATCCATATGTTAAGACTGGCTCTATATAACATTTAAGAACTCTTTTTCTTGTTTCTGTTGTCAAAAATGGATTGCATAGTATCTTCCTCATTTTTTGGAAAGCTGTTTTTGCCTGAGCCATTCTGCATTTCACCTCTTTTGTACATCTTCCGTCTGAGGTTAACAAAGTTTCCAAATATTTAAATTCATTTACCTGTTTTAATATTGTTCCACTTGTCTTTATTTTGCACTGAGGTGATGTCTTTTTTGTTGTTGTTACCATTACCTCTGTCTTTTTGCTATTAAGGCTGAGTCCTTTATTTTTGCTTTCCTTTACTATAATGTCTATCATTTCTTGTAACTCATTTTCACTCTTAGCGATTAAGACTGTATCATCAGCATACCTTAGATTATTTATATTATGACCTCCAATTGTTATTCCAGGCATGTCCCTTATGGATCTTAAAATAATCTCACTATAAATATTAAACAAATCTGGTGACAGCACACAATCTTGTCTAACACACTGTTTTATTTGTTGAAACATTCCCAATTGGTTTCCAGTTCTTATGGCCGCTGTTTGTTGTCAGTACATGTTCTTTATTATTCTTAGATCTTTGCTGTCTACGTTTATGCTTTCTAAAATTTTGATTATTTCTTGGTGCTTTACTTTGTCAAGTGCCTTGGTGTAATCTATGAAACATAGGTATAGATCTGTTTTCACCTCTATAGCTCTTTCTACTAAAGACCTTATGATATAAATGGCATTGCTTGTCCCTTTATCTCAAACAAAACCACACTGTTCATCGCTAATTTCTGGACTGATTTTGTTTCGCACTCTTCGCATGATGATTCTTAGTAATATCTTAGTCATATAACTCATAAGGCTTATTGTGCGATGATCATCGCATTCAATCGCACCCGATTTCTGTGGTAGGGCTATGAATATTGATTTGAGCATGTCGTCTGGTATATATCCGCTGTTGTAGATGTCATTCAATATTTTTGTTATTATTTCTATTCTAAAATCACCCATGGCTCCATCTCTTCTTTAGTTATATTATCTGGTCCAGGAGCTTTTCCTGCTTTCATATTGCGCAAGTCATCTTCCACTTCTTTTCTGAGTATTTCCGGTCCTTTTCCATTATTCTTAATATTTACTTCCGTTCGTTCATCATTATAAAGATCTTTAATGTATTCTATCCATCATTCCCTTATGTTTTCTTGATCAATCAACAGTTCTCCATTTTTTGATCTTAGACATCCAGTTTTTTATTGCGTTTTTCTTCCTGTTAATATCTCAATTTTTTTAAAATATAGTTTTAGCATCTCCTTTTTGTTGCAATTCAATCTCTTTGCATCTCTCTTTTAGTCATGCTTCTTTTGCTTCATTGCATTTTATTACAATTTATTTATTTAATCACTTATACTCATCTTTATTTTCTTTATATCTTCTTCTTGTATCCATTAGCTGCAAAATGTCGTCTGTCATCCATTTCTTTCTTGAAATTGTCCTCACTGGTGGTATGAACTCTTTTGATGTTTGTTGCATTGATTCTTTTAGCATTTCTCACTGTTCATCAATGCTTTGTATCTTCTCTATTGCATTGTACCGGTTCTGAATTGTGATTTTATATTTGTCTTGCAGCTTCTTGTCTGATTTTAGTAAATCTAAATGTAACTTGATGTTAACTGAGGCTCGTTTTGTTGTTTTTAATTTTACTCTAAGCTTTCCCACAACTGGTACATGGCCACTATTGCAATCTGCCTCTGGTCTAGTTTTCACACACACCAGACTGTTTCTAAAGCTATTGCTTATCATTATATAATCAATTTGATTATGTGCGTTGTCTCCTGGGCATTTCCATGTCCACAGACGTCTTGGATGTTGCTTAAACCAGGTGTTTTCTATCATCATGTTGTGTGTTCTTGCCCAGTCAATAATTTTCTCACCTCTTTCATTCCTCTCGCCTAAGCCATAATGACCAACTACTTCCTCAACTCTTTCCTTTCCTACTTTTACGTTAAAATCCCGTAGAACTATGGTGTTTTCATGTGGTTTGCATTTATGAAGTGCCTCATTTAACTCATTGTAAAATTTATCAATTGTTTCCTCTAGACTGTCTGCTGTTGGTGCATAAACTTGTATAAGATTTTTGTCTATTGGCTTTCCATTCCATTTCACTAAAAGGACTCTGTCAGATATTGGGTAAAAGCCATTCACTGTTCTTGGTCTTTCTGCATCCAAGATGATACCTACTCCTCTTTGGTGTTCAGTACCTCCAGAATAGATTATTTTATGTTTATCAGAATACATCTCCCCTGATCCGGTGTATCTCATTTCGCAAAGTCCCAGTAATTGTAAACCCATTCTTTTCATTTCTTGTACAATGTTTTCTAGTTTACCCTTCTGCATGAGTGTTCTCGCATTCCAAGTACCTATCTTTAGAGTTTGTTTTATCTTTATTTTGCTTACAGTAGCTTGATGACGATCGGGTATCACCTGTAGTTAATGTAAGTTAATGTAACAAATTGTAAATCAGTTTTACCCTGGATATTTTACTCATTGCAACTTGATTTTATTTTTTATCCGCCGCGGGCCACTTGTGGCCCGCGTGCACCTGATTGACCATCCCTGATCTATATCATCAAGTCACTTCATTTTCATCATTTCCCTTATTGTCCTCTCAGATAGAATAAGGCAGCCGATAATTCATGTTAGACTGTATCAATAATTCTATAATAATCATGGCACGTCCAATAACAAATGTATCTATCCTCTTGATATTTCCCAGAACGCCGCTGGCAAACCCGAGGAGTACTTCCTGTTCGGAGCCTTTCTGGAGGCTACCATGATAGACCGGAAGGTTGGGGACAAACCAATCCATTTTGAGATCAGTATCGGTGAGGTGCCATTGTTCTAAGTTGTGTCTGCTTTGACTCACATCTGTTCTATGTCAATACCTCTCTGCTCGCATCCACAAATGATGGAAGTGTTTTTTCTTGTGTGTGTGTGTGTGTTTAACCAAACGCTGTCTTTGTCAACGGAAGTAAGGAGGAGGGTAGTTTGTTAGTGTCAGGTAACATGGATAACATACAATAATATTCAGTGTAAATACTGACATATTAAAGTGTAGCATGGACAATGGATAAGAACATTTTGGGAACCGCAAAAGGTTTTACATAAATCTTAAGATGTAAAATTAAAAAAAAATGTATTACAAGCATTATATTGAAACAATTTTTGATCATGCAATGTGTAGGACAAATCGAGAACATATCATAAATAGGGTGGGGGGAGAGAATAATTATCGGAGTTTAAGAGAAAAAAACTGTAGAAAATGAACTTCATAACTGTTGATAAATAGGTTGAGAAACAAAATTATTGTAGAAATAGATAGATGACACGTGCTAGAAGACATGGCACTTTGAGAATAAAATGAGGGAAGGAGGAACAAGTTGAAGTGTGTACAACTTCCTTCAACCGTTAGACTGTGAAGCTGACACTTTCTGTCTTCATCAGGTAATGCTGGCAATGTGTTGGATGGATACAACGCCCCCTACCGTCGAAGCTCAGGAGACAGCTCAGGAGACTCCGATGCTGGGTCATCCAGGGAGGACGACAACTTAACGAGCAGCATAGAGTCTCCACAGTAAGTCTCACATAAAGCAGGTGTTTGTTCTGTTTCTTATATTTCATAATGACCGCAATTGGTAAAACAACTTACCCAATGTTTAAAGTACGATAATTGTATTCATGCTCTCATGAAGCCAAGCGCGGTAAAAAAAACTCTAACTCTCGCTGTGTTATTATTTCTCTTTCAAATGATCCCATGGTTTTCCATTTCCTTCTTGTCAATATTTTCTGGTGCATGCGATTTTCGGAACTTCATTGCTAGGCAAGTCATTCTTCTTTACTTCTGTGAATATTTGCGGTGGTTCCCAAATATATAGAATGTTTACTTTAGATTGTCCATCTTTATTGATCAATGTACGTCTTTTTTCGTTATGGTTTCTTACTCCATCCAAAGATATCTTCCTTTATTTTAAAAAGCTAGTGTTAGTTTTATTTTCTTGTTAATTCATAAAATTGTTCCGCAACATTTGTATCTATTTTATGCTGCATTTCAGTTTCGTTACATTTCCAGTTTATCCGTGCGTGTTTTGTTTCATTACGTTTATTTATTATTTTTCGATTTAAACTTTGTTCATCTTTGTTGAATTTATTATTATTTTTTTTTTCATTAACTGTAAAATGTCATATGTCACCCATTAATTTTTTTTTTAATGAAAGATGATATTTAGAATGACTTGTGACAAACACCATTAAAGATTCTCTATAACTGAAAGAATAATTGTTCTAGTAGTGGGTGTCTAAGCCAGAAGAAACATGTTTAGAAGGCAGCTTGCGAAATGGCATCTACAAATCGTGACGTCACTGGCTAGTGCTAATTTTCCCATCTCCTCACTTTCATTTCTCTCTCTCTCTCTCTCTCTGCGTTCAGGACTCAATCAGAGTAAGGATTCCAGACTCTCATATGAAGTCAGCTGTCAGGCTAAGTGTGTTGATCGCCCCCACAGACAGAACATCACAATTAGAGTCTGTCAGATCCACTCTGACTGAACACCCGTTAATACGTTGCACTGTGTTCTGCGCCAGTGGCCCAGTGCATCCGATTTCAGCCAGCATTTTTTCAGGTTTGCTTTCCTTAGCCTTTGATTGTCCCCAATCTTCCTGCAAGGCAGCAGTTGATCTTTTCTGTCGGGGGATTCTGCCCTTAGATGGTCGGCCTTCCCAGGTTTACGAGCACCATCTGCCCGAGTCACTAGAGGTGACTAACACAGACATGCGACTTGTAATATGAGGAAACTGCAACAAGGAACACATTTCATGCATAGCCTCCATTTGTTCCCGCCGCCTATCCCCATATACCGGTAAGTCACGTCCTCCCGAAAATGATGATCATCGTAGCACTTGATGATGTTAGGCCATCGTTGATGACTCCAATTCCGAACATATAGACACACAGTCAGTCGTCAATTTATTCTTGTTGCACATCAAACAGCAGACCGTAAGATTTGCGCACGGCCGGTTTAGGGAACCAATACGATGACGTAGGACACAATGTCGCCAAACTCATAATCTCGATACCTTTAGACTTATGTCTGATTACTCAAGTGTAAACAGTCTACGACGAACAATACACGAAGCAACTTCCCCAAAGAGACAAAACTGCGACTGACGAAGTAGTTTACATTAATGTGTAACGTGGAAATAACTTGCGTCAAAGAATCCCAATAACGGTCTTGAACAGCACTAATGTGACGTAAAGCACAGATGAAGTCTGGACGGTGGAATGTCTCACTCACAACACTAGATTCGTCAAAAACGGACTGTTGTCGACCTACGACCTCGTCTTAGCGACACAGATGTATCAAGCATATCATCATTTTGACTTTTACGTAGAAAAGTGCAAAGAAGATCCGAAATTAATCAGACCTTGGGTGCATTTTCTGCAGCGATCGAGAGGACGTGGACTAGATCCGCCATCTTGGAAACGGAAGTCCACTTTCATTTCAATAGACGTGACAAAATAAACAAAATGTAGCTTATTTGTGTCTTCGCGTACGCATTTTTCCAGCAAACCTATTTGTCCGAATTGTGTTTCTGCGTGCTTGTGTGCAGCCAATTATAAGAATGTATACTTACTTGTCTTCATATCTGTTTTCCTGTTCGCTCTTCCTATTTGTTTACCTATCTTCATGTTCCCTGCCGTGTTGGGGCTACTGATATAGAAGGCTTAGTTTTGCAGTTCCTCTAGGCAGAACAAGTTCCAACTTCCCCAAACAGAACCCAGGCTTTCAATAAAACCATTGCTTATTGTCACTTCACCATCTCCATAGGTCTAATAAGTACAACTCTACCTAGCGGCATCAGTGCACAAGATTCACCTGTCTTTATACATGTCTGTTTACCTGTCTGTTTACCTGCCTTTTATGTGTCCCTGATCTACTGGGACACATCTGTCTATTTGCTTGTCTGTCTATTTGCTTGCCTGTCTATTTTCCCGCATGCTTATCTGTCTGCCTTATGTCTTTTGGCGTGTGCTATAGCTGCCATGATGGGAACTGCAGCTGCATTTCTTTGTTTGGATCCTTCAATGAGATGAGTCTTCATTCGTATGATTCTGCTAGCACGGGCGGTTGAGCAATTATAGATTTTAATTCGTTTGCAGTGATACCGGGGCCTTCGACTAATCGTAACCGTAACCATCTATTATTTCTGTCTGTTTTTTTTTTAATTCTTTCTCTAGAATTTTCATCAAATAGTTCAAGTGTGTGCAGCTGTCACGTTTCCCTTTGTTATTTACATCAAACGATTAGACCTCAAGGTCACCCAACATTGAAATCTGAAACATCGTCTAGTAACATGGAGCCCGCGCGGTTTGTGTGTTTCAGGTGGGTGAGTACTACCTCTCCGATGAAGCCAGTGAGCAGAGACCGGGTCTATTACCACTTGCCCTACTATGAGGACAAGCCATGTGTGTACGTGCGAGAAGCGTTTGAAGATCACAGGCGAAGGATGTACAATTCCAACATCAGCGACAAGATCAGTGAGAAACTGGTGAGTTTGCAGCCACCAAGTCTCTTTTCCTCACCTTTTTATTTTTAAAATAGTCATCTTTTTTTTTATTTATTTATGACTTGAAATAAAACTCGTTTGAGTCTGTCACGTCGGGGCGACTGCTTTGACCAGGCGGCATTTATCCCTTTGGTCTTATCTTGACCCCCCCGACATACACCAGCAAGGGTAATATGTGTCGTAAGGATAATTTTTTAAAGTTATATATATATATATATATATATATATGACTTCTTGACAAATATCTTTGTTATTTTTTTATTATTATTCCTTTGTTTGTCTTCATTCGTATCGTCTTTTCTTCTCCTTTGTCCTATGTTTTTTTTTCTCTCGCTCTTTCATCCTTTTTTTCTTTTACTATTTTAATACATTTTTCATTGTTTCCCATCAGAAATCTCATTTCCACCCATTTTGTTCTGTCCACTTTTCTCCTTACTTTCTCCTTCTCCCCATTGTCTCCTCCTTTATTTTTTGTCAACATATTTCTCTTGATCTAATCGTTATAAAAAAAAAAAAATCATCACTACATTCTTGCCAGGACATGAAAGAAACTATGACCTGGTCTAATAAAATAAGTCGGGTTTGATTACAATGATCGGTTTTATGTTCACTCAGCTTCAATATATAAAGAGAAAAAGAGAGAGAGAGAGCGAGAGAGACACAAAACGACAGTTATGCTATACCGTGGCTTATCCTTTATATTGACACTATGATCATATTCCCTATACAGGGAGATGTGAAGGTGTTCGTTCTGTATGGCTACTGTACCGGGGCATTGAAAGCAGTGAGGAGAGGAGAAAGTAGACTTGGCACGCGGTAAAGGGGGAGGGGGGGTTGAAGGTCAAGGTCTTCGCCGGTGCTACAGAGTTCGTGTATCTTAGCTGAATAGTTATGTCCCTAGTGTGCGGCAGGTATGCTTCATACTGGGGAACGTAGAGCTGTCACTAGTTTGCGGCAGGTGTCCTCCATACTGGGAAACGTGCTGAAGAATGGAATTAAGTATTGTAGAGCTGTCAGTGAGAATGGATCTGAGTACTGTAGAGCTGTCAGTGAGAATGGATCTGAGTACTGTAGAGCTGTCAGTGAGAATGGATCTGAGTACTGTAGAGCTGTCAGTGAGAATGGATCTGAGTACTGTAGAGCTGTCAGTGAGAATGGATCTGAGTACTGTAGATCTGTCAGTGAGAATGGATCTGAGTGCTGTAGAGCTGTCAGTGAGAATGGATCTGAGTACTGTAGAGCTGTCAGTGAGAATGGATCTGAGTAATGTAGAGCTGTCAGTGAGAATGGATCTGAGTACTGTAGAGCTGTCAGTGAGAATGGATCTGAGTACTGTAGAGCTGTCAGTGAGAATGGATCTGAGTACTGTAGAGCTGCCAGTGAGAATGGATCTGAGTACTGTAGAGCTGTCAGTGAGAATGGATCTGAGTATTGTAGAGCTTTCAGTAAGAATGGATCTGAGTACTGTAGAGCTGTCAGTGAGAATGGATCTGAGTACTGTAGAGCTGTCAGTGAGAATGGATCTGAGTACTGTAGATCTGTCAGTGAGAATGGATCTGAGTGCTGTAGAGCTGTCAGTGAGAATGGATCTGAGTACTGTAGAGCTGTCAGTGAGAATGGATCTGAGTACTGCAGAGCTGTCAGTGAGAATGGATCTGAGTACTGTAGAGCTGTCAGTGAGAATGGATCTGAGTACTGTAGAGCTGTCAGTGAGAATGGGTCTGAGTACTGTAGAGATGTCAGTGAGAATGGATCTGAGTACTGTAGAGCTGTCAGTGCAATGAAGGCCATCTACTAAAACATCTCGCTGTCAGCCTCCCCCCTCCCCCAAATCCCTATATTTTCTTCTTTGGGTTTTATGAACGGTTGGAAGCCAAGGGAATACCCTAAACTGTCCGTGTGATGTGTATAGGTAAGGTAGTTTTACTAACTTAGAAAATACCCTTGGGGGGAAATCTGACTTAAACTTTAGACTTCTTAAACTCATCTGTAAAAGCACATTTCTGTAATATCTACATTTTTTGGGGTCTGTTTTTCGGTTCACATATGATTTTCTTTCATATGCCTTTGTCCATTCATTAAATTGACTCTTCTAATAGGAGGACGGATTGAGGGACGTTCAGTTAATGATAGATGAGGAACAGCCGTTCCCTGAACAGAAGCTAAGGTCTGTTTTTGAGGAACTAGGTCAAGGATGTTCAAAGTTTGTCTCTTTGATGAAGGGGACTGGTGGGGGCACAGCAGCTGGAAAAACCAAACTGGACAAGGAGAGGCACAAATTGATGGTTCGAGAAATGGTGAGTCTAAGGTCTTATCATGAGATCAATGAGTAGATCTGTTCTAGTGAGCTAAACTGTGTAGATCTGTTCTAGTGAGCTAAGCTGTGTAGATCTGTTCTAGTGATCTAAAATGTGTAGATCTGTTCATGTGAGTTAAGCTGTGTAGATATGTTCTAGTGACGTAAGCTGTGTAGATCTGTTCATGTGAGTTAAGCTATGTAGATCTGTTCATGTGAGCTAAACTGTGTTGATCTGTTCATGTGAGCTAAACCGTGTAGATCTGTCCATGTGAGCTCAGCTGTGTTGATCTGTTCATGTGAGCTAAGCTGTGTTGATCTGTTACAGTGAGCTAAACTGTGTTGATCTGTTCATGTGAGCTAAGCTGTGTAGATCTGTTCTAGTGAGATATGATGTGTAGATTTGTTCCAGT
This sequence comes from Megaustenia siamemsis, assembly GCA_032433765.1. Classification (NCBI taxonomy): domain Eukaryota; kingdom Metazoa; phylum Mollusca; class Gastropoda; order Stylommatophora; family Ariophantidae; genus Megaustenia; species Megaustenia siamemsis. The sequence goes on from JAVIAB010000139.1 coordinate 66,289,436, forward strand.
GAGCTAAACTGTGTAGATCTGTTCATGAGAGTTAGGCTGTTTAGATCTGTTCATGTGAGCTAAACTGTGTATATCTTTTCCAGTGAGCTAAACTGTGTAGATCTGTTCATGTGAGCTAAGCTGTGTAGATATGTTCCAGTGAGCTAAACTGTGTAGATCTGTTCATGTGAGTTAAGCTGTGTAGATCTGTTCATGTGAGTTAAGCTGTGTAGATCTGTTCTAGTGAGTTAAGCTGTGTAGATCTGTTCCATTGAGCTACACTGTGTAGATTCTTTCCAGTGAGCTAAACTGTGTAGATCTGTTCATGTGAGTTAAGCTGTGTAGATCTATTCTAGTGAGTTAAGCTGTGTAGATCTGTTCTTGTGAGCTGTGTAGATCTGTTCTAGTGAGCTAAGCTGTATAGATCAGTTTTAGTGAGTTAAGCTGTGTAGATCTGTTTTCACAGGTTGGAAAATGTTGAGATTTTCTCTTGAGTTGCAAACCCATTTTCTCTTGAGTTGCAAACCCATTTTCTCATGAGTTGCAAACCCACTTTCTCATGAGTTGCAAACCCATTTTCTCATGAGTTGCAAACCCATTTTCTCATGAGTTGCAAACTCATTTTCTCATGAGTTGCAAACCCATTTTCTCATGAGTTGCAAACCCATTTTCTCATGAGTTGCAAACCCATTTTCTCATGAGTTGCAAACCCATTTTCTCATGAGTTGCATAGATAGATTATTATTTTCCCTGAACTGAAAATCATCGATGATTACTAATGTATTGACAGGCCTTGATTTGTTCTCATTAATTTGAAAGCAGACATATTTTCTTACAATCTAAATAGCATATGTCTTTTTTCTTAAACTTGAAAAACATATTTTTTTCATGAAATTAAAACCTTTGCTGTTTTCTCATGGAAAGGGATGTAGAGATAATTTATATTTCTATTGGAGAGAAAAACATATTTTTTTTTTTTAGAAACTGGTAAATGAAGATGTTTTCTAATAGATTGGAAAGTATAGATCTTTTCTAATGAATTCAAGTCTTTTAAAAATTAGAGAGTGAAAATCTTTCCAGATTAATTAAAAAGTGTAGAATATTCTATCTATCTATTGACCTTTCGAGCCGTAACCGGCCCATAGGGCGTAGACCAAGATACACCTTCTCCTATATGAATTTTTGTTCTAGCAGTTTTCTTTTAAAGATATTTTATCAAATCTCGCCATCTGTCTCTGTTCTGTGCAAGCAGTTCTATCTCATTGAGGGAGCCGATTCCTGCTGCTCTTGCCTCTCTCATCAATGTTCTTCTCAGTGTCTCCCTGGGTCTTCCTCTTTTTCTTTTACCTGTTGTTTCCCATATGAGGGCTTGCTTTGCTATTCGATTATTATCTCTTCTCATCACATGTCCAACGTATGACCATCGTCTTTTCTTTATTACTGAAGATATTAGTGGTTGATTGGCGATTTCTCTAATTTCCTCGTTTGTTTTGAATTCGTTCCATTCTATACCAAGTATTTTCCTTAGACATTTATTTTCGAATGCGTTCAACTTTGTTTCTATATCTCTTGTTGTTTTCCAGCTTTCACACGCATACGTAAGGGTTGATAGTACATTTGATTTGAATAGCCTAAGTTTTGTGTTTGTGCTAATGAGTTTTGATTTCCACAACTTTTCAAGGCTTCTGAAAGACATTGCTGCTTTAGCCAGTCTGATTCTAATTTCTTTGCTCGTATCCCCTTCTCGATCAATGTGACTTCCAAGATAGATGAAGTGATCGATCTCTTCTACTGGTTTGTTTTCCATGTATATTTTGTCACTTGTTGGAATTAAACTTTTCATGACTTTAGTCTTTTCATGATTGACCTCAAGCCCAATTTTGCTGGCTATTGATGATAGTTCATTTGTGTTTTCCTGCATCGTTTTTATCTGATTGCTGATGAGAACTATGTCATCAGCAAAGTCCAGGTCCTCCAAATGGTCTCCTTGTATCCATTCGATGCCTTTATTACCATCGAGATAAAGAGAGTACACCTTTTCCTTAAGAGAGTAAACTTGTCGCAAAAGGGTAAAGTGGCTTATACCATCTCTAGTGATTTGAAAAATGTATATCTTTGCTCCTACTGTGGGAAATGTAGATCTTGTGCTCATACTGTGGGAAGTGTAGATCTATACTCGTACTCTGGGATGTCTAGATCTTTTGCTCATACTATGGAAAGTGTGGATTTTTACTCATACTGTGGTAAGTATAAGCCTTTTGATCTATGGGAAGTGTAGATATTGGCTCATACTGCGTGAATTGTATATCTTTACTCATACTGTGAAAAGTGTAGATCATAACTCATTATGTGAAAAATGTAGATCTTTATTTAAACTATGTATGAGAGGAAGATACAGAAAAAGGCATTAAAAAACATGTTCAATGCAGACACAAGTCCAAATGGGAAGCGGCAGACATAAATGAGCAGAAATAAAAAGAGTTCTAATGAAGACAACAACACATGTTACTGAATAAATCCAAGGAGGGAATTCAGGGTAGTCATAGGGACATTAGTAAAAGTTAAAGACAGTGGCTAAAGTTATAGTAATAGACATATCCTGGAAAATTACCACTACCCGGTGACTTTATGATTGTTGGATGCCACTTCGTGAGTTTCCTAAATATATGTAAGATGCAGCCATTAGATCATCATCGTCAAGTACCGGGTCTGCTGACGTTGGTGATCATGTCTCTCCACAACTTTCGATCTCGATAATTATTTATCATTTCTGTTGTTGACCTTCTGCCAAGCCATTCTCTTAAGCTGTCTCGTATTTTTTCTCTTTGCTTCCTATCTCTTTGTCCCTCAATTTTTCCAGTTGTTACAATATATTCCAGCTGTTCTCTTCTCATTACATGGCCAACAAATGATGATTGTTTTTTCCTAATATTGGAAATTAGCTCTCTTTTTGTTTTGGACTCTTTCAGAACATTTTCATTACTCTTCTTAGCTGTCCATGGTATGCTCAACATAGCCATTAGATAATGGAGAAAAAAAGATAAGACACCATGACACATTGAAATATTTCAAAATACATAATACACAAAGAGGGTGAGGAAAGGTGGAAAGGTAACAGATTGAGGGATCAAGCGTGTTGTGACCATTTACATCTCTTCTTATTCTTTGTATCAACTCCCTGTGGAGTATAGGCCTTCAACAAACACTTTCCAAGCCGTTCTGTTTCTTGCCATTTTAAGATCACCCCATGTCTTCCCCATCATCTTCATCTCTGCTTTCAACTGTCTTCTCCAAGAATTCCTTGTTCTTCCTCTTTGTCTTTTCCCTTGGGATTCTTTTGTGTAATACTCTCAGTTGGCTTCCGAAGTGTGTGTCATATACAGCGCCATCGTCTTCGCTGTATCTCTTTATCCACTGGTATTTGACTGGTACATTTCCGTAATTCTAACTTAGTAATTTTGTCCTGCCATTTCCATCCTTTTATTCTGTGTAATCTATTAATGAAGGTCTGTATCTTCACGATTGTCGTTTTTGCTGTTCTCCATGTTTCACACCCATATAATAAGACTGACTTAACACAGGAGCTGAACTTTTTTTTTTGTTTGTATTTAACCTAATTTCTTTGGATTTCCATATGTTTCCCTGTGCAATGGATGCTTCTCTTGCTTCTAATATCCTTATTTTGGTATCTTTCTCTGTTCCTCCCTCTTTGTCAATATTACTGCTAAGATATATGTGAGATTGTACATCTAATAGAGATATTTCTCCTATTGTTATTCGAATATTACATTAATTCTCATTATTTGCTATTATCTCTATTTATTTTCAGTCCCAGTTGGGATCTCTTATCAAGTATGCTCAATTTATATTGCATCTGTTGATTATTATGTGATAGGAGAGCTATGTCATCAGCAAAGTCTAAGTCATCAAGTTGCTTGGTCGTGACCACCGGATTCCATTTCTTTTGTTCTGAGTTATTTTAATAATCCAATCTATTTCCAGCAGAAATAGAAATGGAGATTGAAGGCATCCCTCCCTTACTTCTGTTCTTATTTCAAATGTTTCTGTAAGCTGCCTTTCATCTAAAACCACTGTCCCGCTGGCTGAAAAGCAGGGGTACGGTGTTCGAAGTCCGCGGTAGACAGCAAGGATCTTTTCTATCGGGGGTAAAATAAAAAATCCTGAGTCTCACACGTCGTGGTGACTGCTTGACCAAGAGGCCTGTATCCCTTTGGTTCTATCGTTGTCCCCCGACATATACCAGCAATGGTACTATGTGTCTTAAAGATATTTAAACAAATATATATATTGGTTTTTATCGGTTAAATATATGGGGATTCGGTAATGACTCAGCAACTTCCAAAGCATTTCTCCGTCTGTACTATCAAATGACTTTTCGTAATTTATTAATCCAATATAATGTGAGAGTGTAGTTCTAAGCTTGTTCAACTATTATACATAGGATGTTATTTGACCAGTGCACGATCTGTTTTTCCATTTCTATACATCACTTAGATGTATAGGTGTGTTATTTCTTTAATGTTTTCTAATAGTACCGAGCAAGCAGCTAATAAAAGTTGCACGTTTACACTAATGTCTTAGAAATGCTCTGATGTTGTCTTCAGGACCAAATGTCCACACTGGCCCGGACCATGAAAGCTATAGTCACCAAGGGCAATATGAAAGAGAAGCTGAGAGCCGGCGCTCAATATTTACAAAAACTTCAAAATCTGTCTATAGAGGTAAGGTCTGTGTGTTTGTTTGGTGCTTGCATGTAGGAACTGTTCAAAGCAAGGCTGATTCAAACCAACATAGAACTGGCAATACATCAAGTGGGTATCTGAGCAATTATAGTTATTTAATGTGCAGTGAATGTGTCAATCAATTTCCTTAACCCTTTATCAGTGCATAGACCTTCACAAAGAAACTTCTGATTCCTTTCTGATCTTTGATGTCACTTTAAATCTATTTCATGTTTAATTAATCTTTGTAATCTCAGTCTCAAGGTTTAATCTTCATGTATTTATAGGTTTCAACATGGGTTTAACATGAGAGTCTGGTAATGGTTTAGTTTACAGTGTTCACACAAGCGCTTATGTCTTGTGAATTAAGCATACCATAAACATAAATGGGAGCTGCGATAGCTCAGTGGTTAGGGAACTGAACTACAAATGACAAGAGGTAGGGTTCGATCTCAACCGACGGCCTCCGGTTCACCCAGCCTTTAATAGGTACCGGATTTTTTTTTCTGGGATAGTAAAGCGGCACGGGCGTAATATCGACCACATTACCCCAAAAATCATGCGCCGAGGGTCTGTAAAATGTATGGTCACTAACACCATATATACAAAACCACTTACGCCACTTGGCGTGACGGGGGTACTTTGCTTTACTATAAACATGAATGCATCCACTATGTGACTGCTAGTGAATAAATAGATGTATTATAATAAATATTAGGTACATAGATATTTACATAAATTGTAAGAACTAGAGATACTATTTACACAAGCACGTGTTTACTTCATCCAATAATCAGGAGCTGAATGTTTCATATGTTGTCTTACCAAAGTAGCCTTGGGGTTCTCCCAGCCTCTGACATTTAGAAAACTGCAGTAACATAGTGCTGATGATTCTCCCAATAATGTTCTGATGACTTCACCAAACAATGTTCTGATGACTTCACCCAACAATGTTCTGATGACTTTATTCAATAATGTTCTGATGACTTCACCCAACAATGTTCTGATGACTTCACCCAGTTATGCTCTGATGACTTCATTCAATAATGTTCGGATGACTTCACCCAACAATATTCTGATGACTTTATTCAATAATGTTCTGATGACTTCACCCAACAATGTTCTGATGACTTCACCCAGTTATGCTCTGATGACTTCATTCAATAATGTTCTGATGATTTCACCCAATAATGTTTTGATGGCTTTACCCAAAAATGTTTTGACGATTCACCTTAAAAGGATCTGTTGGTTATTAAAAATGATGTCATCATTTTTCTGATCATCATGGCAGTTACACTTGACTGTTTTGTAGTTGCTATCTTAAACAATTCATCTTTTTCTGTGTTTGCCAGATTACTACTTCTCTTCATCAGCTGCCCTTAAATACATGTTAAATGAGACCAGACACATTGTGTTATTGTTATCTCTTAGTTGTGATATCTGTAGTTTGACTCAACAAATCTGACTTAAATATGCCACATCAGTTTGCCATCCCCTTCTATTCCTACCCTTCTTCTAAGATTGGTCAGTTCATATTCAGGCCCAACATTTGATCATTTGAACAATAATAGTTAATACATGGCAATCTTGTACTATCTTTACAGCCTCAACATGCAGCCCTTGATGTCTTTACCTGGATGGTCAGTTCATATTCAGGCCCAACATTTGAACAATAATAGCTAATATATGACAGTCTTGTGCTATCTTTACAGCCTCAACATGCTGTCCCTGACGTCTTTATCTGGATGGTCAGTTCATATTCAGGCCCAACATTTGATCATTTGAACAATAATAGCTAATATATGACAATCTTGTGCTATCTTTACAGCCTCAACATGCTGTCCCTGACGTTTTTATCTGGATGGTCAGTTCATATTCAGGCCCAACATTTGATCATTTGAACAATAATAGCTAATATATGACAGTCTTGTGCTATCTTTACAGCCTCAATATGCTGTCCCTGACGTCTTTATCTGGATGGTTAGTTCATATTCAGGCCCAACATTTGATCATTTGAACAATTATAGCTAATATATGACAGTCTTGTGCTATCTTTACAGCCTCAACATGCTGTCCCTGACGTCTTTATCTGGATAGTCAGTTCATATTCAGGCCCAACATTTGATCATTTGAACAATAATAGCTAATATATGACAGTCTTGTGCTATCTTTACAGCCTCAACATGCTGTCCCTGACGTCTTTATCTGGATGGTCAGCAACAACAGGAGAATTGCCTATCAGCGCATCCCTGCCAGACACATCATCTACAGCATTGTGGATGAGGAACGAGGCAAGGACTGTGGCAAGCCTATTACACTTCTGTTGAAGGTGAGTTTGTTGTATGACTTGAGGTTCCTTCTTGGCTACAGAGTCTGTCAGACAGGCATCATGATCATGTCTTTAAATGTCAATAATGTTTCATAGACATCTATAATTCAAATAGAAGTATCAAAATATTTTTTAACTTCTAGTAACTAGATCGACCCGAATGCTCTTCAACCTTTCTTTGTACTCAGTGCTCAAGTTTGCAGCTTTGGTCAAGATAAGATTTCCTTGTCTTCTTTATATCTTCTTTTACCACTGTGGGTATTGTGGTAGATACAAGGTTCTGGTTTTTGTTCATTTACCACTGTGGGTATTGTGGTAGATACAAGGTTCTGGTTTTTGCTCATTTACCACTTTGGGTATTGTGGAAGATACAAGGTTCTGGTTTTTGTTCATTTACCACTGTGGGTATTGTGGGAGATACAATGTTCTGGTTTTGCTTATTTAACGCTTTGGGTATTGTGGGAGATACAAGGTTCTGATTTTTGATCGTTTACCATTTTGGGTATTGTGGGGAGATACAAGGTTCTGGTTTTTGCTCATTTACCACTTTGGGTATTGTGGGAGATACATAGGTTCTGGTTTTTGCCCATTTATCACTTTGGTTTTGTGGGAGATACAAGGTTCTGGTTTTTGCTCATTTACCACTTTGGGTATTGTGGGAGATACAATGTTCTGGTTTTTGCTTATTTACCACTTTGGGTATTGTGGGAGATACAAGGTTCTGGTTTTTGCTTATTTACCACTTTGGGTATTGTGGGAGATACAAGGTTCTGGTTTTTGTTCGTTTACCATTTTGGGTATTGTGGGGAGATACAAGGTTCTGGTTTTTGCTCATTTACCACTTTGGGTATTGTGGGAGATACAAGGTTCTGGTTTTTGCTCATTTACCACTTTGGGTATTGTGGGAGATACAAGGTTCTGGTTTTTGCTCATTTACCACTTTAGTTATTGTGGAAGATACAAGGTTCTGGTTTTTGCTTATTTACCACTTTGGGTATTGTGGGGAGATACAAGGTTCTGGTTTTTGCTCATTTACCACTTTGGGTATTGTGCGAGATACAAGGTTCTGGTTTTTGCTCATTTACCACTTTGGGTATTGTGGGAGATACAAGGTTCTAGTTTTTGCTCTTCTGGCAACCATAGCCATTGCCACTTAATGCTGCTGAAGAGTTTTTCTAATGTTCTCATTCCAATATAATTTGGGTGTGTCTCAATCTCTTTGCCCTTCTCTTCTTTTTGCTTTGTATGGTACGGTATCACTAGACAGTCTCTTCAGATGGCAAATCATTTTATATGTTGCCTTCACATATAATTTTACAAAGGTTCTATCCCAGCTTTTCTCATGTTACCTTGTGTTTTTATTTTGTCTTTCCCAGTTACTTCAATAAACTTTTCTCAAACATCTCAGTTCTGTGGTCACTACATTTTTTTTTTCAGATACGTCTTGCTCTAGTAACAGAGCAGGGTTAAATATGCTTTGTATCAAATGTTTCTTTGCTCTGATTGGCATGGTCTTGTGCTGTAGGAGAGGGCTAGCTGTCCCCATACTTGGTTTGTCTTATTGCACCAAATGTTAATTTCTTTATTCATTTTGTCATTTTTGTAAAATGCTGTACTAAGTACTTGAACTCAGGAAATTTGGAACTTCCTTAACACCCACTAATAATTACATTAAAAACAAAAGTTGCATCCTCTATATTGGGTATTAATTTTTTTTTTATCATCTTTAATGTTATTCTTAAGTTTTATGCTATTAACCTAAATATTAAGTATCTAGTTGGATTTAATTAGTATCCATCTATCTATTGTCCTTTCATGCTGAAGATGGTACACAATGCAGAAACTCTTGACTCTTTATTTTCAATGATCTTTGTTATCAAGCATCAGACCTTGCACAGGACCTGCATTGTATCTTGCACACCTTCCTGTTATAGATGAGCTGTTCAATCCCAGCAAGGGAGCTGATGTTGCTTTGTACCTCAATTTAAGAGTCAAGATTCTGGTTCAATAACAATTGATGTTTAACGATGGTGGGTTGTTACAGTTGATGTTTAACGATGGTGGGTTGTTACAGTTGATGTTTAACGATGGTGGGTTGTTACAGTTGATGTTTAACGATGGTGGGTTGTTACAGTTGATGTTTAACGATGGTGGGTTGTTACAGTTGATGTTTAACGATGGTGGGTTGTTACAGTTGATGTTTAACGATGGTGGGTTGTTACAGTTGATGTTTAACGATGGTGGGTTGTTACAGTTGATGTTTAACGATGGTGGGTTGTTAGATCTCCAATCAACCGTCAATAGCAAGATGAAGAAAACCAAATACTCCATCTTGGACCAGAACTGGAAACACTATTATAGTGACATTTAATATTGTGATGTAAATAAAATGTGAATTCTGTACACTCAAAGGAATAAACTTGTTGAAGGCCACAGAAAGGCGGTGCTTTCTAAACAAGGCCAGTGCAAAAAGAAAGCTTATTTCCAACAACAGGAGGAAATAATAATGATTTGTGGCCCTATAATAATAAGAGAATGACTGGCATGTATTGTGACAAAAAGAACAATTGAGGAAAACAGAGAGAAAAGATACAAGACAATTTAAGTAAGTGTAGTCATAAAAGTTAAGATAGATGGCTTGTACACTGAAGAAATAGTCCAATCAACTCAAGGAATATGAGCTTTGAGAAATGTATGGAACTTTTTTCTAGATTGGAGCCTCAGTAGCTCAATGGTTAGTGAACTGGAATATTTAGTACAAGAAGTCATTTTTTTTAATTTTGATCGACAGTTTCCAGACTCACCTAACCTTAAATTTGTACCAAATTTTTCTGGGAAAGAAATGTGGCATGGGCATAATACTGACCACATTACCCCAAAATTATGTGCCAATGGTTTATAAAAAATGTGGGCACTGGCATCATACTCCCTATATGCCACCACAAGGTGTGAGGGAGACTCTTTTCTTGTTCTTTTCTTTCTTCTAGCTAGATGATCTTAAATTGGCTCTACTTTTAGCTTCTATATCATTTCATATTGTTTTATATTTACAAAGAAGAACTGTATGTAGTTGTTCTGAGCTGCCAGTTCATCTGAATTGTTGTTTTGTGTATACAAAACAAGATAGAATAGTTTTGGTCAAGTAAGTTAGGGGTACTTATAAAGCTATAATGTGTGGAGAATATGGCACTAGTGCCAATATTTGTCAGACCCTTTAGTATATTGATAAATGATGTAGTCAGTGTTATACCATCACAGGCTGTTATACCATCACAGGCTGTTATACCATCACAGGCTGTTAAGAGGTGATCACTCTGCAGATCAAACTCATATGCAACATTGCATCCTTTAAATGATCGACAAAAGTAACAAAGTAAAGAGCCCCGTCACGCCAAGTGGCATATAGGGAATATGGTGTTACTGACCATCATTTTTATAGACCATCGCCACATGAATTTTGAGGTAATGTAGACAGTATTATGTCCAAGCCGCTTTACCTTCCCAAAAAAAATCCAGTACGCATTTTAAGCTGGTTGAACCCAGTAGCTGTCGATCAGGATCGAACCGACCTCTTGTACTCTGTAGCCCAGTTCACTAACCATTAGGCTATCACAGCTCCTTAAATTATCCACAATCAATACATAAATTTCTTCATCGCTGTTGACACTTCATGGTTTGTTTATTTCTAATAATCCACTCAGAACCCTCTATAATAAAAAATGATGCCATTTGTGGCCTTCAGCTTTGACAAAGAACAGATTCCTTTGTGATAAATTATTTTAAAAATTAAATCCTAAAAATTTGAAGGCCAAAAGTTTATATAAGTAACATTTTAAAAAAGGTGTCACAGTATTCATGTTTAGTCTTTGTTATATCATTAGTTGCCAGGAAAGAAAGCAATAGGATCAGCAGGGTGGACAATACAAACCAAACTCCAAGTATTTCTTTGGCTTGGCTTATCCAAACACAAGAAAGATTTTCTCAAGGGATTACCTAAAGGATATGAAGAAACCAAGTTGCTGAAGCAAGCAAGCAAGCCGTCTGGAGTACCACCTGCTGTTATTCATTACAAAGGTAAGGAAGTCAGCATAATGTATTGATTATGCAACCAACAAAGCAATTATCATTGGAAGTTGTATTGTACTGTGCTACACAGTACTATACTATACTGTACTGTACTGTACCTTACTGCACTTTACTGTACTTTATTTGACTGCTAACATAGTTAATGGCTTTACCACAAATATTTTAACCTATTTCATGAGTAAAGGAAGTTTTCACAAAAAAACACCATCTCACGAGCCATGATCTCCAGTGAAAAGTTTGATATCTTTTAGTTGATGCAGACTTTAAAACAATTCACTCTGTTGTAACATTTAGTTGCGACTATAACATATTGTTTGTTACTTTTTAATTTCAGCAGCCTTGTGTTCTTTTGTTGCTGACATTTGTTTGACAATGACAACTCTTTAATGGCTGTCCTCGAAAGAACATTAAATTGGTGATAGCATCATTTGGTTATACACATTAACAAACAAAAAATATTAAAACAGGTAAATGAATTTAAATGTTTGGGAACTTTGTTAACCTCAAAAGGAAGATGTACAAAAGAGGTGAGATGCAGAATGGCTCAGGCAAAAACAGCTTTCCAAAAAATGAGGAAGATACTATGCAATCCATTTTTGACAATAGAAACAAGAAAAAGAGTTCTTAAATGTTACGTAGAGCCAGTCTTAACATATGGATGCGATTCATGGACAATAGGACAACAGACAAGAAAATCACTGGAGTCTGTAGAAATGTGGTTTTACAGAAGAATGTTGAGAGTACCATGGACAGCTAAGAAGAGTAATGAAGATGTTCTGAGACAGGTCAAAGAAAAAAGAGAACTAATTTCCAATATTAGGAAGAAACAATCATCATTTTTTGGCCATGTAATGAGAAGAGAACAGCTGGAATATATTGTAACAACAGGAAACATTGAGGGACGAAGGGATAGAGGGAAGCAAAGAGAAAAAAATAACAGACAGCTTAAGATAATGGCTTGGCAGAAGGTCAACAATATAAATGATAAATAGCTGCCGTGATCGAAAGTTGTGGAGAGACATGATCACCTACGCCATCAGGCCCGGTACTTGATGATGATGATCATTTGGTTATTTGGTTATGGAAGGCTCCGGTATCACTGCAAACGAATTAAAATCCATAATTGCCCAACCGCCCGTGCCAGCGTAATCATCCGAATTAATATCTCATCTCCCAAACAAAGAAAGGTAACTTTAGTCCCCATCGTTGCAGTCTCAGCACACGCCAAAAGATATAAGGCGAAACCGCGCAGAAGGTGAACACAGCCAACTGTTCCCTGTCACACGATATCATCATTCATCATAAACAATTGGAATATCGAAACATGATCAAAACGGATGAGAGACACAGCTCACGGTGTGCACAGAGCACTTAACTCAGTAGCTCGGACAACCCGTGTTCGGTTCCCGCTGGGAGCAGTGTGAAATGTACTCGTGATTGGGAAAAAAAATACCCTCACGGTCGACCCAGCCGTTGGCAGAAATGGGTACCAAGGTATTACCCTGGGAAGGTGAGAAATGTCGCTTCGCATCTGAGTTTCGATGCTTGAGGCGACATTATACAGAAATCTCCGAATATATCTGGATAGGCGGCCGAGCACATATGGGTGTAAACTCACGTGCTAAGACGCCGGTTCAAGTCTCGTACTTTACCTTTACCTTTACATCAGACTTTTGGGCAATAGGTTTGATTTCCCTCTTCAATCCTTACTTGCTTGGCCAAAGTGGTTATTTTGTTATTAGAACTACCACAAGTTGATATAGTAGGATGTTGATCATCTTTTTGATGTCTAGTTTGTTAGAATTTTGAGAAGCATTATGTTTTGTCCCTTGCAATTCAGTGTTTCTGCATTTTATCTTGATCATCGTTTTGATGTACAAAGGACAATAGGTCGGGTTCAATTCTAATCGATGGCTTTCAGATTCACCCAGCCTTTAATGGGTACCAGATTTTTTCTGGGAAAGTAAAACGGCATGAATGTAATACAGACCACATTACCCCAAAAATCATGTGCTGAAGGTTTGTAAAAATGATGGTCACTAACACCATATTACCTATACGCCACTTGTCATGACGGGGCTCTTAACTTACTTTTATCTTTTTGATGTCTAGTTTATTAGCAGATTGAGAAGCATTATGTTGTGTCCTTTGTATTTCAGTGTTTCTTCATTCTGTCTTCATCATATTTGGTTCACTGACCCTGATCTTCACTTCTTAGTTGTCCTTGCACTTTATAGTGACGTGGCTCTCAAAGGGTTTGTTGAATATGCACCTTATGCAGAGGGATTTTGAGTTTGTTGCCTCTGACAGAATTATACACTCAATCTCACTCAGTGGTTACTTGAAACAAATGACTGACACAGTTCTCCACACCATTTTTTTCTAAACTGTAATGTATATTGATGTTATTAGATATATATAATAAAATTGTTTATGGGCATTACACACATACATGTGTTACCCTTCACTAAACTGTAATGTATATTGATGTTATTAGATATATATAATAAAATTGTTTATGGGCAGTACACACATACATGTGTTACCCTTCACTAAACTGTAATGTATATTGATGTTATTAGATATATATAATGAAATTGTTTATGGGCATTACACACATACATGTGTTACCCTTCACTAAACTATTTATCTATCCAATGTCCTTCTGAGCCGTAGACAGCACATAGGGCAGACATTATAGACTCTCTATGTCTAAATATCTTTGCTATTAAGTGTCAGACCTTGTACAGGACCAGCAGTGTCCATGTCCCTGATCTGGGCAAGCCTCAACCTCAGCAATGGAGCAGATGTCTGCTGTTGTTGCTTCTCACCTCAGTGTTCTATTTATAGTGTTTCACTAGGTTAGCCTTTTTTTCTTTTACCTCATAGATCCATTTGAAGGTAACAATGAATATTTAACTATTTATAACTTTTAGTTTACTGTTTTGTTTTTGTTCCAATTAAAATTGTAAATAACCTGTTAAAAATTGTCAGTATTTGTCAGAGAAAGGTCTACATAGATGCATATATTTCAAAGGAACAAACTACAGTTTATTATATAGCCCTGTTTAGTAAATGTTCAGATATCAGTTTCAGGATGTGTAAGTGTAAGCATTTCTTCCATACTTTAAGCCACAAGGGTAATATGATGTAATTGCACATATCCTTCAATGAGCAATGGCATATTTTATTGCTAATACGGTTTATATCATACCAGGCTGTCCTAACTTTCCCACAATAACTCTCTGGTTTTCATAAGCTTGGTAGGCACTATTGTCATGTTGGCCCAATATATATGCCACATCTGGGAATTGGACCTGAATCTTTTTCAATAATAGGCAGCCTACTAATTACTTAACCTTCGTTTTAGTGATTCTATCTATCTAGTGTCCTTTCGAGCCAAAGACAGAACATAGGGCAGAACCACAATCTCAAAGACAGAAGATAGGGCAGAACCACAATCTCAAAGACAGAAACCTTGTGTGCCAAAATGGCACATATTGCAGAGATCACTGCTCTAAAATCTATGGCTCTGTTTCCATAACAATACTTTTAACAATGACAGCTTGTCAAGCCATCAATCAACCTCCTTAGTCGCCTCTTACGACATGCCTGGAAGGTCACAGTGTCACTATTCTCTATTTCCCTCATTATGAGGCCCCAGTAATACACAGATTTTAGTGATTACTCACCTTCAAATAAAGCTTGCTGCGGTGATGTTAACTCTAAATATGTTACCTGCAATCAGTGTCTCTAAATATTGACCACATAACAGTTTAAGTATGCATCAACAAAGAAAGAGGTGGTACTTACCTTGAAGTACATTTTTATATAACTACACTTCTGAGTTACAAATGCATAACAAATAGTGTTTCTGTGCTAACTTGAAGATATACTTGTAATAATAACAATTATTTCAAAGAGTAAGATTACACTTTGCTGTTCTTTCATCTTCCTTCTTTCCTGTGTTCACCTTATGACTGTTAAAGGAATAAGCTGCCTTCTTCATCATCTGTTATTTAACCCTTTCTGTATGTCTTGATGCACCATCCATCATGCCGATGTTTGGTCATGCACATTGCGTCAATCTCAATTTGATTAGTGTAAACTGTCATCAAACAATATTCTTGTTATATGTCTTGTATCATCTTGGTATTCTTCTTCTTCTACCTTTTTAGCTCCCAGTGTAGCATAGGCCTTCAACAAACAATTTCCAAGTCGTTCTGTTTCTTGCCATTCTTTTAAGATCATTCCATATCTTCCCCATCATCTTCATCTTTGCTTCTATCTGTCTTCTCCAAGAATTCCTTGGTCTTCCTCTGTGTCTTTTCCCCTGGGGATTCCAAAAAAGGGCCTGTTGTGTAATACTCTCAGTTGGCTTCCGTAGTGTGTGTCCTATACAGCGTCATCATCTTCGCTGTATCTCTTTATCCACTGGTGTTTGACTGGTACATTTCCATAATTTTATGTTAGTGATTTTGTCCTGCCATTTCCATCCTTTTATTCTGCATAAGCATCCATTAATGAAAGTCATCTTGGTATTGGTGAAATATAATTCATTGGTTAGTTATCTAAAAAATCATATATAATATGTTAAGTGTTAGATAAATATAAACATGTAGATTCATATTTAAAAACATTAAAAATTTTGTCTCTGAAATCTCTACCGCTAAATTGATAAAAACCTTCTGTACTGTAAGAGTTAAAAGATGTTATGTGTGCATCATGAATGTGTTGTGTTGTGATTTATACCGCTGTGATATTTACATCTTTTGGCTCAAAACATCTGTCTTCAGCATGGCATTTTTAAGTACTCTGTTGCCTTCACTGTTTGATCCCTAACCGCTTGGCCAGATTGGATCATTTGTTTCCAGAATGACCTCTGGAAGGTGGGGTAGCATCTAGATCACCTCTGTTGATTGCCAATCTGGTGCATCAGTTTATTATTGTTATTATTAAGTTATTATTGTTGGTCGTTGGCCACACTCAGCCAAGGTTCTGGTCACCATCTTGATCTTCATATTGAGTTCTGATATTATTATAACCCCATTAAACCATATTGCTATGGCCCATTAACAGCATCTCCATGTTGTGTAATATCCTCTCTTGAATTGTGCAAGTATATTATGACTTGTTTTAAATAGCAGCAAATATAACATTTTTAACCTGTCGAAAATAGGTACTTCACAGTTTCAGGTAGGATAATTCTGTCCAAAGGAGTAAAATACTTCTGCAGTCAAAGCATTCAATATAAACCCACATTTCTTATACTGAGGAACATTCTTTTACTAAAGTAATTTATTTACATAACACTACAATACACTTTTATAAAGTTTTAATGGAGTTCTTGACATCTATATTGAATGTGTCACGTACAGAAAGGCAGTCTTTCCAATTGAGAGCTCACATGTACCAAGCCAGGCAGCTCATTGGCTCTGATGCCTCTGGACTTTCTGACCCATTTGCTCGCATTGCTTTCTCTGACCAAAGTATAGCCACTCAGGTCAGTGTATATTGAATATTTTTGGTTTCATATTTTGTTTTTGGCCCCCTATGTTCCTGTTATAAAATGAAAGCAAAGTATATAGTACACGGTTACCTACCACATATAATATGGACAAATTAACATGGGATGTTACATCTTGTAAATCTGTTAAATTATAAAAATAAACTAAAAACTTTAACAAATCTGACAAATGTTTATAGATGACTTGCATTCAGTATGCACTGAAAGTTTAACAATAACAATTCTTTGATTTAACATTACATTAGCCAGTGATTTTGCTGAAAGTTTACATTCTGTACCGCAGGTAATAGAGCAGACCCTTAGTCCTACTTGGGATGAGATGTTGATACTTAAAGAAGTGGATATGTATGGTCTGTTGGAGGAGATAGTGGATGACCCACCAACCATCGTTGTGGAGATCTTTGACCAGGACAAAGTGGTATGTTAAAATATAAATATTAGAGTGGTAAGTAGGATCATAGGAATTATGTGAGCACATTATATAATTTATTCTACCTAACACTTTCATACAATCATCTTTCATACCATCAAACACCTACATACCACCATCAAACACCTTAAGCATCTTTCAAACCATCATATGCCTACATATCATCAGCACCTTTCATTCCATCAAACACCTACATACTATCAGCATTTTTCATACCATCAGCAGCATATTTCATACCATCATACACGTACAGCTTTCTGGTTTCTACATACCACTAACACCTCTTGCATCATTAAAATAACCACTATCACCAGCACTTTTCCTACCACAACACCTTTTCTACCATTAATCCAAACATTACCACTTCTTCTACCACACCACCTTCTGGCATCTATATACCACAAACACCTTCTGGCACCTATATACCACAAACACCTTCTGGCATCTATATACCACAAACACTTTTTCTACCATTAATCCAAACATTACCACTTCTTCTACCACAACATCTTCTGGCATCTATATACCACAAACACCTTCTGGCATCTATATACCACAAACACCTTCTGGCATCTATATACCACAAACACCTTTTCTATCAACATACCCATTACCATAAACACCTTCTGGCATCTATATACCACAAACACCTTTTCTATCAACATACCCATTACCATAAACACCTTCTGGCATCTATATACCACAAACACCTTTTCTATCAACATACCCATTACCATAAACACCTGTTGTACAAGAAACACCTTCTGTTGTGACACGTTGGCCCAATAACCATCTTTATCAGGGCAAGTCAGAGTTTATTGGCCGTGCCTTGTGCAAGCCTGTTGTCAAGATGACCACAGAAAGTTACTCCCAGCCCAAATTTCCACCTCGTCTGGAATGGTGGGACATCAACAGGGGGCCAGATCGAGCAGGGGAGTTGCTGGCAGCGTTTGAACTCTTGCAGGTATAGTTAGTATACATAGATATATTTTTGTATGAGTAATTTTGCTATTTGATCATTCCTTGTGTTAGCTAGCCACCTCTGCTGGTGGACTAGTCAAAGCATATTGTCCTCTCAGTAAAGTGTTGTTAGCCTGTCTGTCTCAACTGTTTTTATGGGTGTCTTTAATGTAAATCTGCTACACATTTTCAATTAGAATTTTTATAATTAAATTACTAAAATTGTAACCTTTTTTTATGAGCAATACAATAGCTACCATGTGCCAGATCATAAACACACAAAACAGTTTCAAACTTTATTTTCCCATTTTCAAAGGGCAAACGTGAAGATTACATTCTAGAGATCAACACTAACCTATTTATAAATGTATCTAACATATTTATATATTATTACCGAATAGTGATGTTTTCCATCATAGTTCATAAATAAACAAATTGATAATGAAGTTAGTTGAAATATTGAAAACTTACAGAATAGTCAATTTTTGTTGTCTTATCCATTGTTGCACAAGTATTCAATAAAATTAGAGAAATATTCCATAATTTTTTATTTTTTATAAAATTTGTTAATGTTATATTTATGTTTGTTATAGATTTATTGTAAAATCTTTGACACATTGTGCTATGTAGTGTGGTCGATAGTTACTCTTAGCTTTTATTTTCTTTGTGTTCACACAAATCAAATTTTGTTATATTTTTAATCTGCATAGCAATAATCTACAGATTTGTGTGTGCATATGTTTTTAATATCTGTTTTACTAGAGCAGTCTAACTTTATTATTGATACGATTAAGGCAAAGCAAAATAGTTCTGACAAAAACCATCATAATTGCTCACTCTACCAATCATTCATAATAGGATATCTGAGTTACTGTAATTATTTCTTGTTAATTGAATGACTTTATTCTGTTTGCTTTGGAGAACTACCTTCTAGCTTGCATGATATCACTTGTCCTGCCAGCATTAAATTTGTCACACTCTTTCAGAATTATTTATTTCATCTGTTCTTTCCCCCGATTCCCACTTTGAGATTCTCTCATTTAAAATCACGTTTTTTTTAATTGCATTGAATTTATCTAAATCATGATATTTGAAACCACTGGAGTGGATATGACCTTGCGTTGAGTGCAATTTTCTCTCTTTTCTATTGTTCTTGCTGGCTACCTGTAAAAAGCATTTGGTCACAATGTCAGGTATATATTGTCTGTTATGCAAAAAAGTAACTATCTTTCATACATTTTGTTTCTCAATGTTCTCCTTACTACCAGCTTTACATTAGCTTCAATGGCTGAGTGAATAATGTGCTCCCTACTGATCAAAAAGGTCCAGGTTCTTTTCTCACAAGTTGCAATTATTTTATGGGACTAACAAAACTCTACGGTTCACCTGGCATCTACAAATTAGCATCTGAGATTTTATTTTTCTGGGAAATAAATCAGCCTGGTGTGGTGCTGACCACATCACCAAAACATGTACCTTGATCATAAAAAATAAGGTCACCAACACCATATTCCCCATATGCTTTACAATATGACGGATAGGCAGCAGGAACCATTCAGGCTCAGTCTGAAAAGTGTTCCTTGTTGCAGTTTCCTCATATTTCAAGTCTGACTTGCTTCCAGAGCTACTGAGTTTAGTGGTCTGGTCACACTGTGAGCTGTGTTTTTCATCCAGATCATGTTTTGATATTACGATTGCTTATGATGAATGATGATATTGTATGACAAAGGACAGTTCAGCTGCGTTCACTTTCGGTGCCGCTTGGTCTTATGTCTTTGGTATGTGCTGTAGCTGCTCTGATGAGGACTGCAGCTGCCTTTCTTTGTTTGGATCCTTCAATGAGATAAATTTTAATTTGGATGAGTCCACTTCACGGGCGGTTGAGCAATTATGAATTTTAATTCATTTTGCAGTGATACCAGGGAATTCGACTAACTATAACCATAGCCATAACCATGCTTTACAAGACATTGAGAAAACCTTTACTTTAACTTCTTACCAGCTTGACCTCAGTCTTGTATAATTTTGTCCTATATCCTATCCCTTTCCCTTATTTCACAACACACTTAGACACACGCCAAAATAGAATACTGTACACCTCAATCCTCATATGAGCATCATCATTATATGCTGCAAACAACATTCCCTCTAGTGTGTCATTGTCAGTCTGTCTGTTGTCTAGCTTGTGTACAGAGGACAAGTCACTGCTATTCAGTGACTTTACCTCCGTCATTTTTTTTCTTAAATAGCAACCATTCAAGGAATCGGATTTGAAAGAAGCCTACAGGACACCACCATATGCTCGAAAGGCAATTCTATCGGTATTTTCACCTCATATTACTAGTCTTTCTTTCTCTTTTGCAGTCTTGCTTGAATGCTAACTACAGTGGATGAAATTGCTTGTTTTGTATTTTTAAATTTCAAATTCACATCACTTCTATCAATAACATTTTGGGACTGGTCTGTTAGGTTTTGAGTTCATTTTTTTAAAGCATTATTGTATGATTTATTAAACAATTTAAGAAGATTGCATTGGTAATTAATGTAATATCAATAAATTATAGGTAGTGTGCAACAGTAATTAATATAATAACAATAATTAATTACACAAATCAGATAATCCATAATGCAATGCAAAGAAAGATATAGTTTGAATCCGGTAAAACAAAATATCTGTTTGCTCCGAATATTAATTGCAGAAAATTACCTACAAATCTATGTTAACTGGTGAGCCGTGATAGCTCAGTGGTTAATGAACTGGACTACAAAGGACAAGGGGTACGGTTTCTGGGTTAACCCAGCCTTAAATAGGTACTGGATTTTTTTCTGGGAAAGTAAAGGGGCGCGGGCGTAATACCGACCACATTACACAGAAAATCATGTGCTGAAGGTCTTTAAAATTTATAGTCACTAACACCATATTCCCTATACGCCACTTGGCGTGACGGGGCTCTTTACTTTACTATATGTTAAATGGGGGAGCCACTATAGTTCAGTGGTTAATGAACTGGACTACTAAGGACAAAAAGTCTGGTTCGATCCTGATCGACGGCTTCCAGGTTCACCAAGCCTTAAATGGGCACTAGATTTTTATGGGAAAGTAAAGCGACACAGGTATAATACTGACCACATTACCCCAAAAATAATGTGCAGAAGGTCTGTAAAATTTATGGTCACTAACACCATATTCCCTATACGCCATTTGGCGTGATAGGGCACTTTACTTTTTTTTTTTTTTAAATATGCTAACTTAACCGCTAGTGAAAAAATGGTTGTGGCACTTATTGTCTATCTATCTGTGGAGCTATTACACACAAATTGTGTGCAGCCATGATCACCAATAACTATTACTGAGAATCAGACTCAAGATGAACAAAATTACAGAAAATAAGCATTGGCATTATTAAACACCTTGCTTGGCTTATGCATGTGAGAGCTGGAAGCGACTAATGAAATAGAAAATAAATTAATCATATTGGAAAATAAACACCTGAGGAAAATATTACATACACCCTGAAATTAATTTAAGACTAGTGCAGAAGTAAGAGAAATGGCCTTGTATCTAAGAAATATCATCTACAATCAAGAAAATAAGGTGGGAATTTATCAGCCATGTAATGAGGAGAGTAACAACAGCTAGGCAAGTGCTCCAATGAAAAACAGCGGCCAAAAGAAGAAAAGGCTGACATAGAGAAACAATAAGAAGAACACTGATAATTACAATAGGCAGTGACAGTAAACATCAGCTCTTTTTCTGAGATTAAGAGGTTCACCCAGAACAGGGATGTGAGACACATTATGGGTCCACTGCATAATCTGACAATTAATGAGGATCATCAGACCTGGACAGTTTTGAATCTCTGACTATGTGCTGCCTTTGGCTTGAAAATCATAGATAAGATAAGATAAGATAAGATAAGATAAGATAAGATAAGATAAGATAAGATAAGATAAGATAAGATAAGATAAGATAAGATATATGAATGTATAGATGGATGGTTGAGATCAATGGATTGATCAGTTGATGGATTTTTTTATTGATGGATCATTTGACTGATCAAGTAAAAATATGTACATGAAAATATGTTTCAACCTGTAAATAAGTATAAGAGGAGT
This sequence comes from Megaustenia siamemsis, assembly GCA_032433765.1. Classification (NCBI taxonomy): domain Eukaryota; kingdom Metazoa; phylum Mollusca; class Gastropoda; order Stylommatophora; family Ariophantidae; genus Megaustenia; species Megaustenia siamemsis. The sequence continues at coordinate 66,311,605 of JAVIAB010000139.1, forward strand.
AAATAATCATGAAAAATGGCTAAAGTAATTAATGAAGGGCTCTTTCCATGCTGAGGTGTATTGGAAATGGTGGTTTTAGTTCTTTTAGAGAGTAATTTCAATGACCAATAGTACATTTTACAGTTAATGTGATTAGTATTATGTTAGACCACTCTACTTCCTAAAAATATATCTTTGGTACACATTTTCAGAGGCTGGATGAAATAATGTAGGTCCAAAATAATTTGCCACATCTGAGAATTGAGGAATGTGAAACCTTTTTGTCTATTATGGGGGCACTAACCTTTGAGATAAAGTAGCTGACCAAAGGGTCAAAGTATTTTTAGTTAAAATAGGTTTACACTGAAATTGAGAATGAACCTTAGAGAGAGTTGACTATTTTGTCCACATTAATTATGTTAAAAACCCTTACGTATGCATGTGAAAGCTGGAAAGCAACAAGAGATATAGAAACAAAGTTGAACGCATTCGAAAATAAATGTCTAAGGATATGAGGGCTATTCTTGGTATAGCGTGGGACAAATTCAAAATAAACGAGGAAATTAGAGAAATCACCAATCAACCACTAATATCTTCAGTAATAAATAAAAAACGATGGTCATATGTTGGACATGTGATGAGAAGAGATAATAACCGAATAGCTAAGTAAGCCCTCATGTGGGAAACAACAGGTAAGAGGAAAAGAGGAAGACCCAAAGAGGCACTGAGAAGAACATTGATGAGAGAGGCAAGAGCAGCAGGAATCGGCTCCCTCAATGAGATAGAGCTGCTTGCACAGAACGGAGACAAATGGCGAGATTTGATAAAATATCTTTAAAAGAATTGAAAACGGCTAGAACAAAAATTCAGATAAGAGAGAGAGTATCTTGGTCTATGCCCTATGGGCCGGCTACGGCTCGAAAGGTCAATAGATAGATTATGTTAATGAAACCACCATAGTGACAACAAAATGGCTAGTGCATGTATCTGCTGACCATATAATTCTGTTTCAATTTCCAACTTTGGGCATTTTTTTTTCATGACTGACACAGTTTTTGAAGTGCATCAAATCTCTGAAAATAGGTACCAGAGATCATGTCTGGAAAAGTAGAGCGCTCTGGCCTAATATTGACCACATCAATCATAAATGTGCTAATGATCACAGAAAATATTTTACAGTGCAATTTTTTGGGCCAAACAAAATTCATGATGGCTACAATCACTTGTATTTTAATACTGAAATCTGTTATGCCAGTCCCTTGATTTACATTTTGGCAAATGACTGTTTCTAAATTAACACAGTTTGGTTAATTCATCACTTTATATTTTTAAGCACACGGATTTATCACTCAGTATTACAAGTTATGCTACTCCATTATTTTTGTACCTAACAAATATTTCCTTTAAATCTCTTTCTAACATCACAACCATTTCAACATTTATTCCAACATGTATGGCAGTGTGTATTTGTATAGATTTTCAAGTTTTTAAAATTTTTTTTTAATTTTTCAACAGCACACTACTAACCATTGAACTGTGAATAAACTCAGATCTAGAGCTCAAAAAGTTCACTGTTTCACTAACAAGAGCACAAGTTTTCAAAGGCACATGATATGATTATTATTGGATTTATTTCAGTTCTGGCATGAATACATTTTTTTTTTACAGCACAATCATTTAGGATGTGTTTGTTGTTTCCTACAGAGCACTAATGTTCTAATGTTCTAATGTTCCAACTGGTATTGTCATGCACATAAATTGTTGTGGGACATTTTCTGTTTGAACAAATTAATTTTGGTTGCTGTTTGACTGTATCAAACGTGGATGCTGGTTGATCAAATTGATTTATTGACGTTATTTGATGATATAATGGTTATATGCTGTTTGTTGAAATTAACTGTTGGATGCTGTTTATTAAACTTGTTGAAATAAAACACTTAGGATACTTTATTTAATGCACTTATTTGAACAGTGCTGATTGTTTTTGAGCACATTAACTGTTGTATGTTTTTGACTGCATTTCATTATTGTAATTTGATTTTTTGATTGATTAGTTTTTTTTATCTTTCTTTTTTTCTTATTCTTCATCTTTTTTTCTTTCTTATTTCATCTTTTGTATTATTCTCTCAACCTTTACACTACCTGCCACATCATTTTCTTCTCAATACTCTTATATGTTCCATTTGTTCCTTTCTCTTTTTATATCTTAACACCTCTTCTTTATCTACATTACTAATTTTCATTACACTTGCATTTCTTTCATTTTCACTTTGTTCAATATTTGTTTAATTTTTTTTTTTTCAATCTTGGATACACCTTTTTGTCTGTATTTTCTGTTCTTGGTAATCTATGTTTTTAGCTCTTCATTTATCTTTCATTTTCATCTCTTTGCATTTTATCACTTCTTCTCTTTAAGCGCTGTCCAAGCAGTTTATCTTATGAAACACACTTTTAAGCATTTCATGTGTTATTGCAATAATTCAAGGATTCCACAAACAACTTATTTAACAGAAGGCTTTACTAAATTCCACCAAAAAAAACATTAAACATTTATTATTATTGGACACAATTAGGTATGATGTCTTGTGATCTGAAACTTTCAGTGTTTACTAACAAGTGCTAAAGCCAGGAAGGGTAGGGCACAAAATGAGTGGAAATATCAAACTGGCAACATGATGTCAAACTCCATTTGATTAAATACCCAAAAGTCCAGTCCATGCTTTGTTCTAGAAGATGCATAATCATTACATAAAGACATCACAATGCCTGATTTAACAACATAATTGAAGAGAGAAGCACTAAGATAATGCATAGCCTCATATAAATATATCATAATGCCTGATATAACAGAGAAATTGGAGAGAGAAGCACTAAGAAGGTGCATAATCCTCATATATAGACATTACAATGTCTGATTTAACAACAAAATTGGAGAGAGAAGCACTAAGAAGATGCAAATATTACCAGAATTAAGAAAACAGAATAAAAAAAAAAAATTAACACAAATGCTCCATTTCTAACTTGTTATCTTAATAGAAGTAAGAAAATATAATAAGCTCTGCTGGAGAGAAAGGCTTAACACATTAATTAAACCAGTGTCAAAGAATAGGGACACAAAAGAAGAAAACCAACATGCCAATAGTGCAATAGTCCTGACGTAAAGGACCATAACTCAAGTTAGAAAAGTTTGCACGAAAATAACCCAAATGAGGAAAATAAATCAGCATAATTTTTTATTAAGAAAGTTGGGGAAGTATACAAACAAATGAAAGTTATTGATAGATTTAAATGCATTATCAAAACATTGCAAGTCTTGATTGAATTTGATTTAAGAAATGAAAGTAAGAAGAGAACAATGTAAATGTAAGAAATAGACAGAGGTAGAGAATACAGGAAAAGATGCCATGAACACTTCAATAAACAAACAAATTAAAATTAAAGTATTCAAGTCTAAAAATATCTGGTGGAGATGACATATCAAGTGTATATATGTTGATGCATATATGTTGATGTATTTGGTTCAGAAACAAATGAGAAAATATTGTTTTCCAACAAAATGTGACATAAGCAGACATGGACAACTGTGTCAATGTTAACAATCAATAAAATTACCAAGCTAAAAAGTCGAGTTAACATCAAAGTACCCGTCAATTTTATCAGTTGTGGTGCAAACAGTACAAAGAATCTACTTTAAAAAAAAAATTCAGTTCCAGACGATATATAAAAAAATAACATATTTTAGTCAACAAATTAGTTCAATGCATCACAAATCATGGGAAGACAAGATCCAGTCACTACTGTAACGACAGGCACGGACCGTTGAGCAATTAGGGATTTTAATTAATTTGCAGTGATACCTGGACCTTCGACTTGCTACAACTACAGTGACAAAATCATTTATTTTGTGAGAAAAGACAGGCAACACAATTGAAGTGAACACAAGTGTTTGGGACAGCTTGCATGGGAAAACATTCAATCCTTACTGTAAAAATACCATACTGATCACGTCAGAACAAAATAAAGCGAGAGAAAGTACTTTTCTCGTGGCAGACACAACATGAAAGAACACAGAACAAAGTATTTATCATGTCTGATTGCTGTTAATGTTCATTCATTTACAATAGTTCAGCGTAGGTAATTACAGTAGCTTATAATAACATTGGTTATTGGTTATGTGAACTACCAACAGCTGATAATCTTACTGAAAATGAATTGTTTTAAATGTCAGCAAAAATATGTTCAATGTTACTAACTCAAACAAGTAACAGCGCTCTTGTGTTGAATGAGGTCTTTTCCTGATATTGGATATAACTATACTTTATCCTATTAACTAAAGGGTTGTAATCAAGCCTTAATTTGTCATTGAAAATTTGAATGGTTTTATTCTCCTGTTGTATCACGTATAATGGTTTACAAAACTGAACTGATATGTATGATGACTAGGCATTTTTAAGGTAATTTTTTTGACTTTGTGATAAAGTATATAAGGTTCTGTTGTGCCTTTTCTGATGACATATATCTTTTTAGTTGGCTCCCTTTGGTGATTTGTCCTGCCAAGATTTGCCACCCCTTGAGCTCCCATCAATGGACGATAGAGGCCCTATTGCACCTGTACCGAAGGGAATACGTCCAATCCTCAGCAAACACCGAATTGAGGTAGCTTTAAACCTTAGAAAATAAATAAACATAGATGTATTAACACACAAGAACACACATGCACGGTAATAGCAACAACATCTTCAAACATTTATTGATGCAACTCAGTGTTTGTGATGTTAAGTCCCTAACTATAACTAAGGCATTTGTTTTTGTGTCCATTATAAAGGAAACTGTAACAAATAAATAAATAACTTGTTTAGTTGTTTGTTATTATTCTATTACAACAGACATACTGCTGCCATTATGTGACTAGTGTTTCTAATTTTTTGCCACTCAGGTTCTGTTTTGGGGAGTACGTGACCTTAAGCGAGTACAGTTGCAATCTGTTGATCACCCAAGAATTGACATTGAGTGCTCAGGTCATGTGCTCTCATCGTCTATCATCCTCAACTGCAAGAAGAATCCAAACTTTGGAGTGCCTGTCAAGTACTTTGATGTTGTAAGTTTGGGACAGCTTGTTTTGATGTTTCGGTCAAGTAATTTAATCATGTAGATTTGGGCAGCTTGTTTTGATGTTTCTGTGCAGTAATTTAATGTGGTAAGATTGGGGCAGCTTGTTTTGATGTTTATGTGAAGTAATTTAATGTGGTAAGATTGGGACAGCTTGTTTTGATGTTTCTGTGAAGTAATTTAATGTGGTAAGATTGGGACAACTTGTTTTGATGTTTCTGTGCAGTAATTTAATGTGGTAAGATTGGGGCAGCTTGTTTTGATGTTTCTGTGCAGTAATTTAATGTGGTAAGATTGAGACAGCTTGTTTTGATGTTTCTGTGAAGTAATTTAATGTAGTAAGATTGGGACAACTTGTTTTGATGTTTCTGTGAAGTAATTTAATGTAGTAAGTATGTAACTACTGTTTTATGTACCTGTGCAGTACTTAATGTTATGTTATGATGGTGTTATCAGGTCCTGTTCTCTTCATTATCTATCAACGATAATGCTATCAGGTTCTGTTCTCTTCATTCTCTATCAACGATGATGTTATCAGGTCCTGTTCTCTTCATTATCTATCAACGATAATGCTATCAGGTTCTGTTCTCTTCATTCTCTATCAACGATGATGCTATCAGGTTCTGTTCTCTTCATTCTATATCAACGATAATGCTATCAGGTTCTGTTCTCTTCATTCTCTATCAACGATGATGCTATCAGGTTCTGTTCTCTTCATTCTCTATCAACGATGATGTTATCAGGTTTTGTTCTCTTCATTCTCTATCAACGATGATGTTATCAGGTTCTGTTCTCTTCATTCTCTATCAACGATGATGTTATCAGGTTCTGTTCTCTTCATTCTCTATCAACGATGATGTTATCAGGTTCTGTTCTCTTCATTCTCTATCAACGATGATGTTATCAGGTTCTGTTCTCTTCACCCTCTATCAACGATGATGTTGACAGAAAAGGTGGTTCTGAATTCTTGAGGTACAAATATTATTCTACCCCAGGATTAATGTTAGACATTCTTTACACTAAGCTAACAATCTCCTTAACTTAACCTATCGATGATTTCCTTCTGCTTAATCTGTTCCCCTTATCTTCAGTCAGCTTCTTATGTAGCTGATATTCCTGATCAGCCATGATTTTTTTCTTCATCTTCTGCATACAGCCTTTATCTTTAGGACAAACCCATGCTCTCCAGATTGTGAGTTTTTCCATAGTGATGAAATTAAGTAGGAATCATGTTGCCAAACATGAAATGTCTACGTGCATCCCAAAATAATACTATGATGATGTATATTATCTGAAAGCTCTGGTGACGTATATATATTTGTGTTTTCTGTTGTTTTGTGGATTTTTCAGTGTGCCCAAAATACTCGTGTCCTTGTATATTTATGTTTTGTATCTTATCACCATAGTTTCCTTCTGTAATAAACTTTCATTTATTTATTACGATTATCTCCACCAAAAATTATATTTTTTTCTTCAGTGATATTGTATGAACAAATCTTGGTTTTTGTGTTAATAAATATTTAATTAAAGCAATTGATAGTAAGAAACAGGTGGTGAATTTTAAGTTTTCATAAACTACAATTTCTCAAGAAACTTTAAATGTTTTCATGTAAGTAAGCTTTGAACTATTTCCCTTCCTATACCGTTTTCTCACTGCACACTGTCTCACTCTACATTTGTCAAAACTTTCTTCTTTCTCAGTTTTTCTCTGTATCTTGTAGATTCCAGAACAGACATCACTTAGCAATGCTTTGGAATTGTTCTCTTCTTTCATGTACTTTTTAACAAGTGTTATTTTCTTAAATTCACCTTTTTCACTACTGATACATGTAAAAAAGTGAATATGTAATAAATGAATATCAAACTATACCTTCTTTGGGAGCCGCGATAGCTCAGTGGTTAGTGAACTTTACAACAAAGGACAAGAGGTCGGGTTCGATCCTGACCGATGGCTTCCATGTTCACCCAGTATTAGACGGGTACTGGATTTTCTCTGGGAAATTATAACGGCACAGACGAGATACTGACCACATTTCCCCCAAAATCATGGGCCGAAGGACTGCAAAAATGATGGTCACTAACACCATATTCCCTATATGTCACTTGGCGTGACGGGGCTCTTTACTACTTTAATTATGCACAGGAAAAAATGGATTAACACGCAAAATTCAGTTCCTAGTCTCTAGGGACTTCGTCAGAGTTGAAAGCTGGTGAACGCAACAACAACAACAACAATACCTTCTTTCTGTTGAAGCAAACATTTGTTTACAGCACCTTGGTGTTATGCTCAGTAATTATACATTAAGAATTTTATATATTAACAAAGTAAAATGAACATTCATCATCATCAAGTACCGGGCCTAGTGGCGTAGATGATCATGTCTCTCCACAACTTTCGATCTCGGCAGCTATTTATCATTTCTGTTGTTGACCTTCTGCCAAGCCATTCTCTTAAGCTGTCTGGTATTTTTTCTCTTTGCTTCCCTCTATCTCTTCGTCCCTCAATTTTTCCAGTTGTTACAATATATTTAAGTTGTTCTCTTCTCATTACATGGCCAAAAAATGATGATTATCTCTTCCTAACATTGGAAATTAGCTCTCATTTTGCTTTGACCTCTCTCAGAACCTTTTCATTACTCTTCTTAGCTGTCCATGGTATTCTCAAAATTCATCTGTAAAACCACATTTCTACAGACTCCAGTGATTTTCTTGTCTGTTGTCCTATTGTCCATGACTCGCATCCATATGTTAAGACTGGACTCTACGTGACATTTAAGAACTCTTTTTCTTGTTTCTATTGTCAAAAATGAAAAATTAACATTAAGGAGTGTAAAATATGCTAGCAAGATAAACCCAAATATTATGAATTTAACATTGTTAATGTAAAATAAATTTTAGGAATTTAATCTGTAAATATGCTTGTGCTCACACCTGGAACTGCTCAACTGTTGTCTAGGAACTGCCCGAAAACGAGCTGTACTGTCCACCGATTGCAATCCGGTGTGTGGATTGTCGCACCTTTGGTCGCTTCACTCTGGTTGGCACACATGTGATCAGCAACCTGCACAAGTTCACATACATCCCCACCACCAAACATGCCAAAGCTGCCATACAACAACTCTTTCCCAGTACGGCCATATGTGTTTGTGTCTTTATTTGTTGACAGATATTTGCCACAGATGATTTTCTCTGTCTTTATGTCCCTACTTATAATCTTCTCACCAAAATGTCTCTTCCCCTATGATTCCTCCTTAATATCTTGTCTCTATGTATTATTATTAATATTTGTTTTCCTCCATGTTTACTTAACAATATATGTCCTTCTCCATATTTACTTATTAATATGTGTTCTCCATGTTTACTTATTAATATGTATTCTCCATATTTACTTATTAATATTTGTCTTCCTCCATGTTTACTTATTAATATGTGTTCTCCATGTTTACTTATTAATATGTGTTCTCCAAGTTTACTTATTAATATGTGTTCTCCAAGTTTACTTATTAATATGTGTTCTCCAAGTTTACTTATTAATATGTGTTCTCCATGTTTACTTATTAATATGTGTTCTCCATGTTAACTTATTAATATTTGACATTCTCCATGTTTACTTATTAATATTTGTCTTCTTCCATGTTTACTTATTAATATTTGTTCTCCATGTTTATATATTAATATTTGACCTTCTCCATGTTTACTTATTAATATCTGACCTTCTTCATGTTTACTTATTAATATTGGACCTTCTCCATGTTTACTTATTAATATTTGACCTTCTCCATGTTTACTTATTAATATTGGACCTTCTCCATGTTTACTTATTAATATTTGACCTTCTTCATGTTTACTTATTAATATTGGACCTTCTCCATGTTTACTTATTAATATTTGACCTTCTTCATGTTTACTTATTAATATTGGACCTTCTCCATGTTTACTTATCAACACTTGTCCTCCTCCACGTTTACTTAACAATACTTGTTCTTCTCCATGTTTCATCATCAGCTGGTATGTCATTTGCAGAACATTGCATTCACCATAGCTTGTCTGAAAGAATCTTTATCTCTAGCCAGATTTCTCACTTTTTCTGTTGTCATCTTTAAGGTCTCCTTGATGTCTTGAAACCATCGACTTCTTGGTCTACCCCTGATGCGTCGCCCAGGAACCTTGTCTTCCATTATTTTATTCTTTCCAGCCCGCTGAATCTTTTGACGCTGCCATAGTATCTTAATTTCCTCTGAGGAATGGTGTTTATAAGCCAGTTCTTTTTAATGTTTAAGATTTTTAATGTCTTCAATGCTCTTTTTCATTATCTAGTAAAGTAAAGTAGTAAAGTACCCCCGTCACGCCAAGTGGCGGCGTATAGGGAATATGGTGTTAGTGACCATAAATTTTAAAGACCTTCGGCACATGATTTTTGGGGTAATGTGGTCGGTATTACGCCCGTGCCGCTTCACTTCCCACACAAAAATCCGGTACGCATTAAAGGCTGGTTGAACCCTGAAGCCGTCGGTTGGGATAGAACCCTACCTCTTGTCCTTTGTAGTCCAGTTCACTAACCATTGAGCTATCGCGGCTCCCCTTTTCATTATCTAAGATATCTTAATGATTTCCCTGTAGCATTTTGTTTCGAACAAATCCATTTTCTTCCTTGCTGTTTGTGATATTGTTCATGATTCACAACCATATGTTGCTATCGGGAAGATACATGTCCTCAGTCATTTTACTTTTACTGCCCTGCAAGTATAGTGCCACACCTCCATGTTTCTTTATCAACATTTGTCCTCCATGTATCCTTATAAAAATGTGTTCTTCTCCATGTGTCCTTTTCAATATTTATTCTACGTGTTTCCTTACCAAAATTTGTTCTTCTCTATGTGTCCTTTTCAATATTTATTCTACGTGTTTCCTTACCAAAATTTGTTCTCCTCCATATTTCCTTATCAATATCTGTCCTCCTTCATGTTTTGTTTCAGTGTATCCCCTTCCATATTTCCTTATTAATATGTGTTCTCCACCATGTTTTCTTATCAATGTGTCCTCCTCCGTGTTTCCTTATCAATATGTGCCCTCCTCCATGCTCCTTTATGCTCCTTCTCCTTCATGCTGTGTGCCCTTCTCTATGTACATTGTACCATTTTCCAAGTGTGCCCTTCTCTATGTACATTGTACTATTTTCCAAGTGTGCCCTTCTCTATGTACATTGTACCATTTTCCAAGTGTGCCCTTCTCTATGTACATTGTACCATTTTCCAAGTGTGCCCTTCTCTATGTACATTGTACCATTTTCCAAGTGTGCCCTTCTCTATATACATTGTACCATTTTCCAAGTGTGCCCTTCTCTATGTACATTGCACCATTTTCCAAGTGTGCCCTTCTCTATGTACATTGTACCATTTTCCAAGTGTGCCCTGCTTATAACTGTCATAATTTTTATTTATCTTCATTCCTTAATAGGAAACTCTGTTAGGAGAGCTTTGCAACAGGAGGCAAATCTGGTCATCAGAAGACACAATGCACACTCACGTTCCCTACCTCAAAAACCACAGTCTTTATCGTCTTATATCATCTCTGCATCAAAAGTTGGCTACCATGGAGTGTCACTTTATCTTGTCACTCGCCTTTCTTGAAGCTTCATAGACTTTTCTGTTTGTCTCTTAATGTTATCAGTCCACTTTCCTCTTTGTCTACCTCTAGCTCATTTACTTTGTAAAAATCAACCTTCCAGTGTGACTTTCACTAGGTTACTGTATATCTTTGTGGGTAAAAAAAACATTAATTTGTCTTGTTAAAATTGTGTTAGCTCTTTCTGAATTTTTAGCCATTTTAGAACTCCATTACATGTTTTTTTTCCCTGCTCATCAAGTTCTTTCCATTTTTTAAAAATAAATCCTCAATTCAAGGGCTTCAATTCTCATCAATGTTTTCTGACTTTGTGTCCATCAATCTGCACCATAGGAGAATGTTGAGTAGATATACAATCTATTATTCTTAGTCTTAGTCCTGGTTACTTTGATACAGCAAATATTTTGGTCCTTAGCTTCATAACACTCTTTGCAGAGGGGGTCTAGTTTATGATTCTGAGGTCATGACTCTGCATTTCCAAGTGTCCTTATTAATATATATCCACATGATTTATTTTCATATCCATGTTTGTTCTGTCATACTTACATTCTTATTTGACCCCGTACAAATGTGTATTCACCCATGTTTGTTCTGTCATGCTTACATTCTTATTTGACCTCGTACAAATGTGTATTCACCCATGTTTGTTCTGTCATACTTAAATTCTTATTTGACCTCATACAAATGTCTATTCACCCATGTTTGTCCTGTCATACTTAAATTCTTATTTGACCTCATACAAATGTCTATTCACCCATGTTTGTCCTGTCATACTTACATTCTTATTTGACCTCATACAAATGTGTATTCACCCATGTTTGTCCACATTTATGTGGATGCTTATATTAGTATTGGGAACACAAGTTGGTCAGCTGTTACTAAATGAAATTAAGAAAAACATAGAAAGATTTTTAGAAACAGGTTTTTTCTTCTTCCTGTTTTACCTTTCAGCTCCATGTGGAGCAAAGAGGTTTTCAACAAACACTTTCCAAGCTCTTCTGTTTGGTGTCATTCTCTTAAGATAATTCTATGTCTTCCCCATACTTTTCATCTCTGCTTCCACTTGTCTTCTCTGAGTATAATTTGGTCTTCCCCATTGTTTCCTCCCCTGGAGAATAAAAAAAAAAAAGGCTTGTCATGTAAAACTCTCAGTTGGCTTCTGCACTGTGTGTCCCCTATCCAGCATCATTGTCTTTGTCATATCTCTTTGTCCACTGGTTTTTATCTTGTACTTTCCCATAGTTTTAAGTTAGTAAAATTGTGTCCTGTCATTTCCATCCTTTTATAATGTGCAAGTATCCATTAATGAAAGCCTGTATCTTAGTGACTATCATTTTTGTCATTCTCTATGTTTCACAGCCATAGAATAAGACTAATTTAACATTGAAATTGGGAGCCGTGATAGCTCAGTGGTTAGGTAAACTGGACAACAAACGACAAGAGGTAGGGTTTGGTCTCACAGATGGCCTTGGTTCACCCAGCCTTTAATGGGTACCGGATTTTTTTCTAGGAAAGTAAAGCGGCACGGGCGTAATACCGACCACATTACCCCAAAATCATGTGCCGAAGGTCTGTAAAATTTATGGTCACTAACACCATATTCCCTATATGCCACTTGGCGTGACGAGGGTACTTTACTTTTTAAATTTTTTTAACATTGAAGTTAATATTTATTTACTTTTGCATTGGTCATAGCTTTCATTGACCAGGGAAAAGCATTCGACAGAGTAAACAGAGAACAACTGTGGGAGACATAACAACATACGGAGGTAGCCAACATCTAACAAAAATAATTAAAAGTCTCTACATCAACAGTAGTTGCACAGGCAAAACAGCAGCAGCCTACACAGACCACTTCAAAGTTAGATCAGGTGTAAGACAGGGGTGCGTACTATCCCCCTACTGTTTATTACATACATGGACTATATATTCAAGTTAGCCAACCAATCAGAGACAGAGGTGATCAATGAGCTTTTATTTGCAGACGATCAGGCACTAATACATGAAACAATAGAAGACCTAAAAGAACACTTAAACAACCTCAACAGCAAGGGCACAAAATACAACATGAAAATCAACATCAACAAAGCAGAAATCATGAATGTCGCCAAAATTAAACAGAACATCAACATAATTATAGAAGGTATGCAACTAAAACAAGTAAAGGAATTTAAATACCTAGGAAGTTTAGTGACAAACGATAATTCACAAACAGCAGAGATAGAATCAAGATGCAACAAAGCTTTGTCAAATAATTGGACAGTTATCACCACTGTTGTCCAAAAAAGAAAATAACTCTAGAGGCAAAATGAGAACTATACAATACAATCTTCATCCCAACGTTGTGCTACCAATGACCTGAACCCTAGATGTAAGAACAATAAGAAAAATAGCCTCTACTGAGATGAAATGTGTTAGACGAATGACAGGAAACAGTCTGAGAAATAAGATCTGAAATAAAGAACTGAGAAAAAAGCTAGGAATATCCCCCGCCATAGAATATATAAAGAAACATCAGATTAAATGGTTTGGCCACGTGACAAGGCAGAAAGATCAAAACACAACACAAGGAGCCCTTAATAAATGTTGTGGAAATACCAGACCCGAGGGTCGACCACGAAAACGATGAATCGATGGAATATTAAAAACACTAGTAAACATAACAGCAGCAGAGGCGAACAGAAGAGCAAAAGACCGCAAATTATATCTCCCATCGACGTTGAAAGGCAAATGATGGAGGAAAGAAGAAGAATGTAATTTTTCTCAAAAACCATCTGTTCACACCAATTTAAAACTTCCTTACCACCATGTCTTTTGAACAGCAATAACTCTCAATGACCATTCCTATTGTTTTCAGCAAAAGCCTTTGATGATGTGAAAATAATAGGCTCTGGATCTCCTGTGTCCTTGAGATCTGAGGACACTACAGTCAATGTAGATGAGCATCATCCATTGATCTGCAGAGAGCAATACATAACTATTGATTCTGTAAGTTGATTCTTCACCTTATTTTTAAAGATGGAAAATTGAATACATAAGTAACATAGGAGAAGTTGTAACGTTAACTTGATTTACATGATCTGATATTATATCATCAAGGTGTTACATTCGGGAGCCGCGATAGCTCAGTGGTTAGTGAACTGGAATACAAAGGGCAAGAGGTCGGGTTTGATCTCAACCGACGGCTTCCAGGTTCACCCAGGCTTAAAAGGGTACCTGAATTTTTCTGGGAAAGTAAAGCAGCACGGGCGTAATACCGACCATATTACCCCAAAAATCATGTGCTGAAGGTCTGTAAAATTTATGGTCACTAACACCATATTCCCTATACGCCACTTGGCGTGACGGGGGCTCTTTACTTTTTTTTTAATTGTTACATTGTTCTTTTCATTTTATTTACCACATCATCAGCTCCTACAGCCTCACATTAAATTATCTATCTATCTATTGACCTTTCAGGCCGTAGCCGGCCCATAGGGCGTAGCCCAAGATACTCCTTCTCTTATCTGAATTTTTGTTCTAGCAGTTTTCAATTCTTTTATATATATTTTATCAAATCTCACCATTTGTCTCTGTTCTGTGGCAGCAGCTCTATCTCATTGAGGGAGCCGATTCCTGCTGCTCTTGCCTCTCTCATCAATATTCTTCTCAATGTCTCTTTGGGTCTTCCTCTTTTCCTCTTACCTGTTGTTTCCCATATGAGGGCTTGCTTTGCTATTTGATTATTATCTCTTCTCATCACATGTCCAACATATGACCATCGTCTTTTCTTTATTACTGAGGATATTAGTGGATGATTGGCGATTTCTCTAATTTCCTCGTTTGTTTTTAATTCGTACCACGCTTTACCAAGTATTTTCCTTAGACATTTATTTTTGAATGCGTTCAACTTTGTTTCTATACCTCTTGTTGTTTTCCAGCTTTCACACGCATACGTAAGGGTTGATAGTACATTTGATTTGAATAGTCTAAGTTTTGTGTTTGTGCTGATGAGTTTTGATTTCCACAACTTTGCAAGGCTTCTGAAAGCCATTGCTGCTTTAGCTATTCTGATTCTAATTTCTTTGCTTGTATCCCCTTCTCGATCAATGTGACTTCCAAGATAGATAAAGTGATCGATCTCTTCCACTGGTTTGTTTTCCATGTATATTTTGTCGTCTGTTGGAATTAAGCTTTTCATGACTTTAGTCTTTTCATGATTGATCTCAAGCCCAATTATGCTGGCTATTGAATTATTTTGCATTAAACTATACTTATCTTTAAACTGGATTTTCAGAAATCTTCTGTGGTTTTCAAAGGCAGTCAATATGTATGTTAAAACCTTTTCAAAATATGAGTGTTTGCTATAGAATCTGTGCTTCCATTATGTTTCTAACCATGACGATATTATCAAGGCACAGTATGATACTTTTAAATTCAGCTTGTTCATTATGTAGTTTCCTGCCACATTTTCTGGCTCTTTTTTTTTATGTATTCATGGCTAAATCTTTTCTAAATCACAAGGTCTCCATTTCATTTGTCTATTTTATTCTATGCATCAATATGTTGATTTTTCATTTTGTGTTAGCTTTTAGCAAACTACTCCTTTTAATCAATTAATTAATCCATCTTCTTTGTACCTTCTGGCACATCATTTTGTCAATATAAATCGCCACTGTTATCTATATTCAGTTATTGTCAAGCCTACCAAAGAAAAAAGCCATTCTCTTTGATTTCTTTATTAGTCATTCTTCACTCTGAAACGTATACCTTGGTAGCAGTATAGATCTAGAGTGAGAAACTAGAAAAGCGATTAGAATCAGAAGAGCAAAGGCGGTTTTCAGTTTTTAAAATCTTGAAAAAATATTGTGACCAACTAAAGTCAACACGAAAACAAAAGTGAGAATTTTCCCAAACTTATGTAACGTGAAAGCTGGAAAACAACAAAGGGGACTGGAAAAAAAAACTCAACACATTTGAAGACAAATGCCTTAGAAAGATACTTTGCATTAAATGAAAGAATTTCTTGCTTGCTTGTGTTCACCCGATGGCTATAGGAGTATACCTCTTCGTCATCCGCCCTTAAAAGGATGTTAAGTGGGCATGTCTACGTTGTGTTGTGGTTTGCAGTATAACTGTGATATTTGCGCCTTTCGGCCCAACACATCCGATTTCAGCATGAAATTTTTGAGTACCGAGTTGTCTTCCCTCTTCGATCCCTACTCGCTTGGCCAGACTAGACAGGTTAGTATGTTATTAGAGGCACCACGGAGAGGTGGAGCATGGTCTGGATGGTTCTGGTTCACCGATCCTGGCGCAAGCCATCAGCTGTGGTTTGCAGACATCTTTAAGCTCTGGTTCAGCTGTGAGGCGCGCCTTCGCCTCCAAAATGAAAGAATTCAAGATTAATGGTGAAATAAGAGAAATGACCATGCAACCATTTATCTTGTTTACTATTAAGAAAATATGATGGATATATATTGTATTTAGAAGAAACAACCAGGGAATTACAAAGCAGGCTCTCAAATGGGAAACATCAGGTCAAAGATCTCTAGAAACACTGAAAGAATCTCTAACAAATGAGGTAAGGTTGGCAGACATAGATTCACTCTCTGTAATTGAACAGCTCACCCATTTAAGAGACAATAAGTGAAAGACGAGCCTTATGTGTCATGTAACGGCACTGGAAGGATCAGAAATTAAGAATCACCGTGAAAATCTTGGCCTTTATATAGTTCCCAACCAATCTTTAGTCTAGTTTAAAAAAACAAACCAGTCCATGACAGAATATTTGGAAGCATTGTGAAAATGTTAAAATATAAAACTGTAAATTTACTTCATTTTCAGTAAATAAATTCAGTAACTGAATACATATGTCACAGCTTGTAGTTTAGACTGCTCTTGAAATGTCACTAAATATGCATTATATTTTACAATTCACTTCAACACTTCAAGTTTATCTGAAATAATATTTAGAACATGTCATGTTTTAAGCTTCCACAGAACATGTTTATGTAGGTAGCACAGCATAAAGTTACAGGAAACAAGACCATGGAACATGTTTATGTAGGTAGCACAGCATAAAGTTACAGGAAACAAGACCACAGAACATGTTTATGTAGGTAGCACAGCATAAAGTTACAGGAAACAAGACCACGGAACATGTTTATGTAGGTAGCACAGCATAAAGTTACAGGAAACAAGACCACAGAACATGTTTATGTAGGTAGCACAGCATAAAGTTACAGGAAACAAGACCACGGAACATGTTTATGTAGGTAGCACAGCATAAAGTTACGGGAAACAAGACCACAGAACATGTTTATGTAGGTAGCACAGCATAAAGTTACAGGAAACAAGACCACAGAAACTGAAATTCCAGGCTTCTACACATAACTGTAAAAAGTGAGAATGAGATGGATCAAACACAATAAACATATTCCTGATGAATGCATCCCAAAGCTGATGACAGAAAAGCCACTTTCTCAAACCTCTGTGCACAACAAACCAATATGATAACATCATTATGTGTGCCAATTTTCACTAACAACATCATATTAATGAAGCACTAAAAGCATTAGAAGATTTTGGCATCGAAGCCATCATAGACATATGCAACAACATTTACCATACAGGATACATACCAAATGAACTAAAAACATCATATTAATGAAGCACTAAAAGCATTAGAAGATTTTGGCATTGAAGTCATCACAGACATATACAACAACATATACTGTACAGGATACATACCAAATGAACTAAAAACTTCATATTAACAAGGCACTGTGAAGTTTGGTTACTAATAAGTTAGTGTGCTTGCTTCATGACCAGAAGGGTATGGATTAAATTCCCAGAACTGGTGACTTTTGTTTGGATCAGCAAGGCTGTAGGTTCACACAGTCTTTAAGCATTAGTAGGAGAGAGTGTTCTGTGAAGTAAAGGTGGCCTGGCATTATGCTGACCACATCATCCCAAAATGTGCTGAGGTGTTGGACAAATATGTACATATCTATATTCTTCATATGCTAAGCAAGGGAGGGAACATTTTCTTGCTTATGAGACGCTTACAGATTGTCCTGTCAAAAAGGGGACAAATTAAACACCCAAATGACCGGCTCTGACTAAACGTATTCCATATGAAGCAGAAGATTGTATGCAAAAGTTTAACTACACAGTCATTTTCACATTCAGATGGGAGGCATTTCAAACGCAAGTTAGAAACTGTTGGAGACAAATAATAATAAAGGAATATTATTATACAAGAATTGAAAACTGCTAGAACAGAAGTACAGATGAAGGAGTATCTTGGTCTACGCCCCATGGGCCGGCTACGGCTCAAAAGGCCAATAGATAGATAATTATACAAGGAAACTTCTGAGGCGATAATTCAGCGAATCATAGGAGGAAGAGGTATGTTTTACAGCACTCAGAAAAAATGACAAATATCCAACAGAAAAAAACAAAGAACAATATATGGTCCGAAGCAGGATCGAACCCGTACTCCTTGGCACTTTGTTCCCTAGCGTTCGGCTTCTCGTGGCAAGGCACAGTGCCAAGGTGTACGGGTTACTTCCTTCCTGCTTCGGACCATATATTGTTCTTTGTTTTTTTTCTGTTGGTGCTTATTTGTCATTTCTGCTTAGAAACTGTTGCTATTATTTCATGTGATGAACAGCTATTAAGATGATGGTCTTTATGAACAAATGTATCTTGTGTCTTCATTTAATTTGCTTGCTCTAATATTCTTGAAATTAGCGACTAACAAAGCCATTATAAAGACATTTTGTCTTCAAGCAATTTCTTCTATCTGGTGTTTTAGGGTTCATCAGCAAAGGAACAAAAGACTTCTGAGAACAAGAAAAAAAAGAAAGGGTCAATTGATGATGATGAGCCTGACATGGATGCCTTGGATTGGTGGAGCAAGTACTTTGCCTCAGTGGAGACTATGATAAGAGTAAGTATACAATGTGTACATGTGTGAATGTGGACTTGCTTCTTTGTGGTGAATTGTTCTCAAGCCAAATGATTATATTTGTTCCTCTTGTCTGTTATGATATTTCTGTGTAACTTTCTATGTCTGTTATGATATATCTGTGTAACTTTCTATGTCTGGTATGATGTATCTGTGTAACTTTCTATGTTTGTTATGATATTTCTGTGTAACTTTCTATGTCTGTTATGATATTTCTGTGTAACTTTTTATGTCTGTTATGATATTTCTGTGTAACTTTCTATGTCTGTTATGATATTTCTGTGTAACTTTCTATGTCTGTTATGATATTTCTGTGTAACTTTCTATGTCTGTTATGATATTTCTGTGTAACTTTCTATGTCTGGTATGATGTATCTGTGTAACTTTCTATGTCTGTTATGATATTTCTGTGTAACTTTCTATGTCTGTTATGATATTTCTGTGTAACTTTCTATGTCTGGTATGATATGTCTGTGTAACTTTCTATGTCTGTTATGATATATCTGTGTAACTTTCTATGTCTGGTATGATATGTCTGTGTAACTTTCTATGTCTGGTATGATATGTCTGTGTAACTTTCTATGTCTGGTATGATATGTCTGTGTAACTTTCTATGTCTGGTATGATATATCTGTGTAACTTTCTATGTCTGGTATGATATGTCTGTGTAACTTTCTATGTCTGGTATGATATGTCTGTGTAACTTTCTCAGTGGTTCAAAATCTGTGATGTCTGCTTTGTCCATAATAGCAAAGTAACAAATAATAAACTAAGTAAATAAATTAAGTAGCAAGAAAACAAATACTAAACCAGGTGGTAAAAGTTAAAGTTACAGTTTCAAAATATCAAACTACGTAAAAAAGTTAAAGTAGCAAGAAAACGCATACCAAACAACGTAAATAATAGCAAGGGAAACAACTACTGAACTATGTAAATGAGTTATAATAGTTATCTTTTGTCCTTGACTTTGAAGAACCATTACAACACTCACTATTGTCTATTCACACTCTGATCTCCTTCCTGATAACACCGGAAGCTCTCAGCACAGAGCATAAACTACACAGCACTAATAAAGGTTCCAGCCCCTATTGGTCATTACATTTTAAAAACTTGTTAACTATTATAAGGCGCTACTTACTTTTCATTTTTCTACAAACAGGTTAACATTTACAATAAATCAATACCTAACTATGTAAATAAGTGAAAATAGCAAGGGAAACAGATAATGAACTATGTAACTAAGATTTATTTAATAACATAGCAGATGAACTTTGTCATTCTCTTATTTAACCTCTTTTCCTGCACAAATTATCAGAACAAACCATGTATTTTAGATCAATTTTAATTTATTTTCTCACTGTTGTTTCAATTTTTTTTAATGTGTGAGAAACAGCAGTGCCTCAGTGTGTTAAACCTGGTTTAATAAAATACCCCTGGAGAGTGATTCTCTGCTTGTTAATATTGAATTTCTGTATAAAAGACCAACGCCTGTATTTACAATATAGTTAAAAATACTCCTACTTTATTGTGCTTTAATATTAAAATGTAGCTATTGCTTCTCTTTGGAAAATAACACATTTTTGTACAAAACAAAAAAGAGAAGACAGAAATAGACAGGAAGTGAGTAAAATCATAAAAGAGAGTGGTAGAATAGAGGATTGAGGCTGAGAGATGGTGATATAGATATCAGCATATGTGAAATGTGAAGTTCATCAATTGTGGAGTGGTGTTATGATGAACAGAAGAGCAATGAGTGAACAAGACTGTTGATGGAATGAATATTTAGAAAACAATTACAACTAAACTAAATAAAGTAGGAAAAGCTGATATCTAAGGGAATAATTTTGAGCTAAGAACAGATAACAAATTTATAACATATCTTTTGCGTACACATCCATCCATCCACCCATCTATCCATCCATCCATTGACCTTTCGACCCACAGTCGGCCCATAGGGCATAGACCCAGATACTCTTTCTCTTATCTAAATTTTTATTCTAGCAGTTTTCAAGCTTTCTAAAGATATTTTATCAAATCTCGCCATTTGTCTCTGTTCTATGCAAGCAGCTCTATCTCATTGAGGGGGGCCGATTCCTGCTGCTCTTGCCTCTCTGATCAATGTTCTTCTCAGTGTCTTTCTGGTTGGCCTCTTTTCCTCTTACCTGTTGTTGTACACCTCTAGACGTCAATATTAACAAGTTTGAAGAAAGCAATCGTCAGCTAAAGGCTTGTCACATATCGCTTGTCACAATATTGTACCGATGATGGCTACAAGAACCTCCTCTGTTCATCATATATTGGGCAGCATGATTATAGCAGTTGTTCAGCTGTCACTTTGCCTGTGCCACAGCCACATTCTTCGCAAGTTGCTATCCTTAGGGTCTTGAAAAATGGTAGTTCAATCTGTTGTGGCCTGTTCTGAGTCTGAAAATTGTTACTTGTTCCTGTTGAACCGATGGTAGGCATCATTTTTCTGGTAGCCCTGGTGTTTTGTATTCCACTTTTTCATGTATTTTCTCCTGACAAACCTCTTTGATACCTCATAAGTTGTACTTGTATATGGCTGGTGTAATTTGCCACCTTCCTTTGCCAACCTGTCCACCTCGTTATTTCCAGGAATATTGCAGTGAGGTGGTATCCGCTGAATCACACTTCTGCATTTCTGGCCGAGCTTATAGAGCATTTTTCTGAAACTATCAATGTCTTCGTTTCCATGACTCCTCAGTGCTGTAACTACTGACAGAGCATCTGTGAGCAATACAATGTTTGCTTATTTAATCTTCTCCTTCAAGAGAGTTTCAGCTGCTGTTTTCAGAGCTTCTGCTTCTGCCTTAAAGTTCTTTGAATATTTTCCTGTTGCATCAGTCTTTTCTGTGTTACATTTTTAAGGGATATGAAAATCCTGCTCCTCCATTTTCTGTAAGCATTGGTTGATGATCTGTGTAGGTATGTGTCCAGGAGGATTATGTGTAGTGTTTCTCTATGTATCTTAGTATTATACTTCTTCTCTGTTTTCCATTCTGGCTGTTTCTATACAATCTGTGGGGAAAGCTCTCTATTAGTTGAGGAAGATGATGTTATCTCCACTGTGAGTGTTTGTGTGTATTATTAAATGGTTTATTTGTTGTTATAAAGTTTTTTGGGTTTTGCTATCTGCATAAAAACAGAGGCGATAAGAATATGCAAATTAAGACATCCATTAAACAATAAGATCAAAGATAAAGAAATAAAACAAGTATATGAATTCAAGTATTTAGGCACAATATTCACAGAAGATGGAAAACTAGATAGAGAAATTGACATGAGAATACAAAAAGCAAATGCTGTCACATACCAGCTTTCAACATTGCTAAGATATTCAAACATTTCTATGCCAGCTAAACAACAAATAATAAATAGCATTTTCATACCAACTTTGTGCTATGAAAGTCAAACATGGACCCTTTCTAAATCCCATTTAAGAAAGATCAATACATGTGAGATGCGATGCTTGAGAAAAGTAACAAACAACACAAGGAGAGATAGAATACCAAATGAAACCATAAGAAAAATGGTAGGAACAAAACCCTGCCAAGAATATATAGAACAACAACTTAAATGGTTTGGCCACCTGGTCAGAACGAATCCTCACCAATCACAAGGGCGTTCTTCTCGAGAAAAAGACCAAGAGGACGACCCAGAAGAAGATGGATAAATGTAGTGACAGAGACATGTAACAACAAAGGAAAGTCACTAATTCAGATAGTTCAAGCAGCTCAAGAACGACAAATGATATAAACCACGACACCTTTTAGGTATCAGTGAACAGAGAAAAGAAGAAGAAGAGGCTATCTGCATAGCTTTTGTTGATTTAACACAATTTGTCCACTTTAGTCTACCTTTTCCAAAGCCATTTATTCTCTGGTGCATTGGATGATTAGTCAGCCTTCAGAAATGTTCATCTTTTTGTTGAAACTTGGTGTTTGCTCTATCTTCCATTGATTGCATGCATGTGATTTTTTCCTGTTCTTTAATGGATGTTGATCTCGTACCACCAGTTGTAATTCTCATAGCTTGTTTCTGGGCTCCCCCCCCCACCCCCTAGTACCCCCGTCACGCCAAGTGGCGTATAGGGAATATGGTGTTAGTGACCATACATTTTACAGACCGTCGGCACATGATTTTTGGGGTAATGTGGTCGGTATTACGCCCGTGCCGCTTTACTTCCCAGGAAAAAATCCGGTACCCATTAAATGCTGGGTGAACCTGGAAGCCGTCGGTTGGGATCGAACCCTACCTCTTGTCCTTTGTAGTCCAGTTCACTAACCACTGAACTATCGCGGCTCCCCTGTTTCTGGATTCTGTTTATCTTAATTTGTAACACATCGATGGCTGTAGTTAGAAAAGGTTATTATTTTTCAAGACAAAAATTTCAAGAAAAAAAACAAGCTTGAATGAAACAAGTGAAGCAATACGCAAGTTTCTTCATCTAATTAGTGTACTGTACATTCTTTCCTATAAGAGTTATTTTAAACATGGTAATTCCATAAAATATGTCTATTTTGTCTCCTTGCTATTGATTTATTGATATCGCCCTCATTATAATTCAAATAATAACAGTAAGACACTCTTATATGACCTCACGTAATATACTGATAATGTAAAGCCTGAATATGGTGTTAGTGCCTATATTTTTCAATAAATTTGTACTTGATATTAAATTCTGTTTGACTTACAATGCGAATTTGGCATTTTGAGTGATTCCTCTATCAGTACAATAAAAAAATTACTTTCTTTTTTTTTAAATGTCACTATTACTATTTTTCTTATTTCTTCTAAATTTAAACAAATGTAACTTTTATTGTTTATTGTGTGTGATGATGATCTCCCTGCCAATAGATGGGTTTCTTTCTTGGAATACATCATCATAATCATCATCATCAAGTACCAGGCCTGCTGGCGTAGGTGATCACGTCTCTCCACAACTTTCGATCTCAACAGTTATTTATCATTTCTATTGTTGACCTTCTGCCAAGCCATTCTCATGAGCTGCCTGGTATCTTTTTTTGGAATACATAATGCTATAAAAACATGTAAATCTGAATGATCTATTTTTATTTATTTTTTTATTTTGTTTTCCTTGGCCTCCAACTTTACTACATCCCAGCATAGTGTTATACCCAATCTCATTGCTTGTTAATATACATACATCATGTTAATATTTCTAGCTCTGCACATCTCCTTTCATTTGGTATGAACTAGATTTATATCTAGACTACTTTCTATTCACGTTTTAGAAATTCAGAGCAGGTCAACAGTAATTACAAACATATGATTAGATTTTGTTTCTCATTTCCAAAAGCTGACTTCCCATTGAACGTAGATATTTTCAGTCACATTTTTTTTGCTTTGAATTTATGTACCAAGATGTGGTGTTTAGAAATGAAAGTGTAGACAATTATTGCACTACTTTATAAATAATATGTAGAGAACTGTTGTATCAAATTAGGATTTATGTGTTTCAATGACTGTCTCATTTTAGAATTTGTGCATTGAAAATAGTTGTCATTTAATAGAACTTATGTTAGAGAACGTTTGTTTTTTATTAGATTTTATGTGCTGAAAGTGTTGACCTTACGTTAGAAAGTATGTGTTGATAATCATTGTCACGCAATACAATCTATTATCTATAGAGAATCAATGTACAGTTTTAGATTTTATGTGTTGAGAATGGTGATCTAATAATAGAATTATAGGTTAAAAAAATGGTATCGTTTATGAATTTTATGTGTTGAAAATGATTGTTTCATATTAGATATATTTTATATATTAGATGTATCTGTTGAAAGTGTATATCGTCTCTAATCATCAACTCTAATAAAAACAGGACAATAACAAAGTATTCACTTATGACTGCAGTGCAAACATACATTGCTACATGATAAGTGCAAATATTAGTTTTTGAAGCCACTAACCTTCAAATGTTGCATGAGTGCACTCCAAGCAGCCACCTAGGTGCTGGCACATCTCTAGCTAATCATTGTCCTTTGTATCGTACAGGCTGATGGTGAAGATGTAGAGGTAATATTACTGCTCATGATTCTTTATAATTTTTGTTTGAAACTTTGATCTTTAATTATTTCTGCACGATTCACTCTTAAGATTTCGCATGTGACTTGACACGAAAGCATATTATATTTTTTCTGCGAAGGAAAGCATGCTTTGAATTATATTTTTTATTCCTTTTAATTATCTTTAATTATGTCTTTATTTCTTTAATTCATTAATTTAACATTTTCTTTACAGTATAATTTTTTACAACAATTTTTGGTGTATTTTTTGTCTCACTTTTTTTTTGTTAATAATTGGTGGTGCATTTAATTTGAGACAAATGGAGAATGTCCATTAATAAGCTGTGGGGGAGGGGGGTGGTGTGGGGGGGGGGGCTTTCTTTACTTTATTTGTGGAAAATTGATTCTACTGAAGAATGTTATGAATCTCATCAATTGACTGATAAATATTATTGTTTTTATGAATTTATTTAAACAAAGTTCAAAATCAAGTTAGTTTTTGTTTAAGGAAATAACAGGTTTTTCAACAGTCTGCTAGATCAAGATAAATCAACTTAAAGCGTGCAGATTGGTGTGAGAACTAGATCAGATTGGTGTGAGAACTAGATCAGATTGGTGTGAGAACTATAACAGATTGGTGTGAGAACTATATCAGATTGGTGTGAGAACTATATCAGATTGGTGTGAGAATTATAACAGATTGGTGTGAGAACTATATCAGATTGGTGTGAGAACTATATCAGATTGGTGTGAGAACTATATCAGATTGGTGTGAGAATTATAACAGATTGGTGTGAGAACTATATCAGATTGGTGTGAGAACTATATCAGATTGGTGTGAGAACTATAACAGATTGGTGTGAGAACTATAACAGATTGGTGTGAGAACTATAACAGATTGGTGTGAGAACTATATCAGATTGGTGTGAGAACTATAACAGATTGGTGTGAGAACTATAACAGATTGGTGTGAGAACTATAACAGATTGGTGTGAGAACTATAACAGATTGGTGTGAGAACTATATCAGAATGGTGTGAGAACTATAACAGATTGGTGTGAGAATTATAACAGATTGGTGTGAGAACTATATCAGAATGGTGTGAGAACTATAACAGATTGGTGTGAGAACTATAACAGATTGGTGTGAGAACTATATCAGATTGGTGTGAGAACTATAGCAGATTGGTGTGAGAACTATATCAGATTGGTGTGAGAACTATATCAGATTGGTGTGAGAACTATATCAGATTGGTGTGACGACACATTTATCATAATAGAATATAAAAAAAAAACGTTAACAGAATCTTTTTCATTCACAATTGGTACAAGATGGCAAGAGAAGATACTATAAAACTGGAGAAGTAAAGTCAAAATATAACTAAAGAGAAATAGTTTATTAAATTCCAATGGTCCATAATATCTTCAAGTTTACTTAAGTCTTTCTTCCTATTTACTTCGGCACGAGCCAAATCCAAACTCTTTAGAATGGTTTAGAGTGACTCTTTTGCTCTATAGAGGCGATGTGGATCATATTGCTGAGAAGCATAGTTGTTGGTAATCCCCAGCAGGAGAAAAAGAGGAAGAGGAACAAGAAGGAAGAGGAGATTGATAATTATATGGGAAGTTAGGATATGTCTGAAAAAAAGTAGTGTAAAAGTAAAGAACGGTTCCTTCCCCTGCCTTGTAAGCCGTTTGGGGAATATGGTGTTAGTGACCATATCGTTCTATGACCACGTCACATTTTTGGGTAATGTGGTCGGTATCATACCAGGCCGCCCTTATTTCCTAGAAAAATATCTGGTACCCATTTTTAGAGGCTGGATGAACCCCGGAGCCTTGTCAGTTCGACAAAAAAATCTGCCATTGTTGGGGGTTAAACCCAGACCCTTCTGGCCAGGAAGAGACCACACTAACCACTCAGCCACCGAGGCGAGCACACTAACCACTCAGCCACCGAGGCGAGCACACTAACCACTCAGCCACCGAGGCGAGCACACTAACCACTCAGCCACCGAGGCGAGCACACTTACCACTCAGCCACCGAGGTGAGCACACTAACCACTCAGCCACCGAGGCGAGCACACTAACCACTCATCCACCGAGGCTCCTAAAAACTCTTTTTTTTTTTAGAACTGTCATTAAACAAAAATTGAAGCCTTTGAAATGTCGATTTTTAGAAGAAGAAAAGTAAACAAATGATGCAGTCTTAAAGCAACAAAAAATGTAAAGATTGGCTATTGGTTATTGGTTATGGAAGGCCTCGGTATCACTGCAAGCGAATTAAAATCCATAATTGCTCAACCGCCCGTGCCAGTGGAATCATCCGAATTATAACTCATCTTCCAAACAAAGAAAGGTAACTGTAGTCCCCATCATAGCAGTCTCAGCACACGCCAAAAGACATAAGGCGAAACCGCACAGAAAGTGAACACAGCCAACTGTTCCCTGTCATACGATATCATCATTCATCGTAAACAATTGGAGTATCGAAACATGATCAAAATGGATGAGACACACAGCTCACGGTGTGCACAGAGCACTTAACTCAGTAGCTCCTGCAACAAGCCGGACTTGGAACATGAGGAAACTGCAACAAGGAACACTTTGCAGACATAGCCTTCAATGGTTCCTGCCGCCTATCCATCACATTGCCCGGAAGATCACGTCCTCCTGAAAATGATGATCGCCATAGTAAATGTATGGCGCTTGATGATGTTAGGACATCGTGTTTAACTCCAACTCCGAACATACAAAACACAGTTCGTCTTCAGATTATCCCCGATGCACACCAAACGTAAGGTCGCAAGATTAGCGCATGGTCGGTCTTGGGACACACGATGAGCCATTATGATGACGTAGCACGCACAAAATGCCTGCGCCCATGTATTCATGATTACTCTAGTGAATGCAGTCTACAACGAACGAAACATGGTACAAACTTCCCAAATGTAAAGAAAACTACAAGACACAATTCAAACAAGACAAATGAGATTTTTGGGACATGTTAAGAGACACAGCAGCCTACCAAAAGTAATATTGGCACGGTTAAAAAAAAAAAGGTTCAAAAGGGCAGAGGCAGACCAAGACTAACTTAGACAAGTAAAAAAAAAATGGACAAGTCAGCCTATGACAACCTGCACAATCAAAGCAAGCGACAGCGAAATGGTGTTCCATGGTAGCTAACCTTCGATGCGGAGACGGCACTCAATGAAGAGGAACTGTCAGCTGTAAAGCATATGGCAAGACACCAGAAAGAGAAGCCGTCATTTACACTAAATATATCGACTTATTATGCACACAGACCGCAGTCAATGACATATTTATCTGTGGCTTGAAAGAAATGTCCCGTTGTAAACTTCTTCTTCTGCGATGATGGCTCATTTAGACTAGGATTCCGGACTCTCTCATGAAGGCAGCTGTCTGTTTAAGTGATTCGGTTGCTCCATATAGTTTCTCTTCCAGGGAGGTGAGTGTGGACCACATTGTCTTTCTCAGGTCTGTGTACTGGGGGCACTCCTGTAGAACATGTTTTGTTGTCATGTTATCCAGGGTACAGTGGCATTGGCTGGTAGTTCCTATTTTGAGTTTGGTGAACATGTAATTTCTCATTCTGTTGTGGCCAGTGCGTAGGCGATGTAAGATGACTTGATCCCTCCGTGATAGTTGGAGGTATCCATCCCTCTCGTTATACTCTGGGTGTTTTTGTTTCCATTTTTCATGGTACTGGCCTTTGATGATGGATTTGGCTTCATCGTAGCTGACTAGATGGTTCTCTTGTGGTAATCTCCCTCCCTCTTTAGCTAATTTGTCTGCGCGTTCGTTTCCGTGTATATTACAGTGTGATGGTATCCACTGGATGATCACTCTCTAGAAGTTATTGCACAGTTGGTCTAGGGTTGCTCTCAAGTCATCTAGCTCACTGTGCCTGGTTTTTTTTTAGAGCTATTAGGACTGACAGTGCATTAGCCAGTATCACCAATTTCTTGTGCATGTTATTTTTGTGTTGGATAGCCAGTTTTGCAGCGTCTTTGAGGGCTTCAGTTTCCGCTTTATAGCTGTTTGAGAATTTCCCAGTAGCTATTGACTTTGTGATCTCTTCCTGGTTATTCAACCTCAAAAACACACCTCCTCCTCCATTTCTGGTGCAATTGTTTCAGAGCCATCTGTGTATATATATGTGACTAAGTGTCCTGTGAGTAGTTGTCGTTTGTGTCTTTTTCTACTGTTTTCTCTCTGTGGCCTTTGTAAACAAGGGAGAGCAATATGAGAAATATCGACTCTAGACGAAAATGATGAAAGACGCATTTTCGTAATGATCCTCACACGGCTTCTTAATTCATTATCTCTCGTGGTCCTCTCCACGCACAAGCGCGCACGCGTACACGATTACCAAATAAAAAAAAATTAAAAATATGTCTGAAATCAATGATTACTGGCAATCATAATTTCTTTAAATAGACTTCAGATATAGACAGTTTTTCTAATTGGTCCATTTAGAATTGAAATACCCTCTCCACAGTTGCTTTACGACTTTACAACGACGTGCAATTAACAAATCTAGAAAACATTATGCCTTCATATAGTTAATCCACTTTTTGTCTAAAGGAGATTTATAATCTGTGTGAGTTATATATATCGTATATTCCCTGAAGCACAAAGAAATAATCACAATTTTAGGAGGCATAAACGTAGACAGCAAAGGTCTAAGAATAATAAAGAACATGTACTCGCAACAAGCAGCGACAATAAGTGCTGGAAATCAATTGGGAATGTTTCAACAAATAAAACAGGGTGTTAGACAAGGTTGTGTGCTGTCATCAGATTTATTTAATATGTATAGTGAGATTATTTTGAGATTCATAAGGGACATGCCTAACAATTGGAGGTCATAATATAAATAACCTCAGGTATGCTGATGATACAGTCTTCATCTCTAAGAGTGAAAGTGAGTTACAGGGAATGTTAGGCATTATAGTGAAGGAAAGCAAAAATAAAGGACTCGGTCTCAATGAAAAAATTACAGAAGTAATGGTAGCAATAAAGAAAAAGACATCACCTCAATGCATAATGAGTACAAGTGGGACAATATTAAAATCGTAAACGAATTTAAATATACTCAGATGGTAAATGTACAACAGAGGTGAGATGGTGATTTGCTCAGGCAAAAACAGCTTTCCAAAAATTTAGGAAGATACTGTGCAATCTATGTTTGACAATAGAAAAAAGATATCTTAAATATTATGCAGGGCCAGCCTTATCATATGGATGTGAATCATGGACAATAGGACAAGAGACAAGAAAATCGCTGGAAGCTGTAGAAATGTTGTTTTACAGAAGAATGTTGAGAATATCATGGACAGCTAAGAAGAGTAATGAAAACGTTCTGAAAGAGGCCAAAGCAAAATGAGAGCTAATTTCCAATGTTAGGAAGAAACAATCATAATTGTTTGGCCATGCAATGAGAAGGGAACAACTGGAATATATTGTGACAACTGGAAAAATTGAGGGACGAAGAGATAAAGGGAAGCAAAGAGAAAAGATACCAGACAGCTTAAGAGAATGGCTTGGCAGAAGGTCAACAACAGAAATGATAAATAACTGTCGAGATCGCAAGTTGTGGAGTGACATGATCAACTACGCCAGCAAGCATGGTACTTTATGATAATGATTCTCCTTGAAGATGCAGAACTAGGGGAAAAAAACAAGTTTTCACTTATTTACTTGTCACATAGCGCCTAATCAAGTCTAAGGTTTGAATTCGAAATTGCCATGCAGACTTTAGCAAGGAAGCTGAAATACATTGGCGTGCTATTGAAACCACCACTTGTACTGTAGATCACGTACTTTCACGGAAGGCAATCTGGTTGGTCATAATGTGGATTGAGTTGTATGAAGTCATTACTCTTCTATGTCAGATTTAAATATAAGGGCAACATGCGAGAAAATAATGTATATTTATGTCTGTAATATATGCAGTTGTCAATAACCAAATAAATTAGGAGAAATACCTCTACTAGACGTACAATCTTACATATATCTGGGCAGTAATATAGATAAAGAGGGAGGAACAGAAAATGATACCAAGATAAGGATATCAAAAGCAAAAGATGAGCTTTTGTTGCACTGGGAAACATATGAAATTCCAAAGAAATTAGGTTAAATACAAAATTAAAAATTGTCAACTCCAATGTTAAGTCGGTCCTATTATATAGCTGTGAAACATGGAGAACAACAAAATTGACAATCATGAAGATACAGACTTTCATTAATGCATGCTTACGCAGAATAAAAGGATGGAAATGGCAGGGAAAAATCACTAACATAGAATTATACATGAAACAAATGAGGACCTACAAGAACATATCAACAGGCTAAACAACACTTGTAAACAACACAACATGAAGATCAACATAAGCAAAACCGAAGTAATGGCAATAGCGAGAAAGAAAGAAAAACTAAACATCATAATAGATAATACGTCTTTGAAGCAAGTTGACAATTTTAAATATCTGGGTAGCACGCTAACACAAGACAATAACCAAGAGACCGAGATAGATTTAAGGTGTAACAAAGCAAGCCAAGTTAAAGGCCAAGTATCAACACTATTGAAAAACAAAGCAATAACTACGGAAGCAAAAAGGGCAATATACAAATCAATTTTTCTACCAACTCTGTGCTATCAGTGCCAGAATTGGACGCTGGACTCTAGAACAATAAGAAAGATAACGACCACAGAAATGAAATGTGTCAGAACAATGACAGGATACAGCTTAAGGGACAGAGTAAGAAACACTGACCTGAGGAAGAAACTCGAAATTGAACCAGCCATCGAATACATAAAGAAACAACAGATAAATTGGTTCGGCCACATAACAAGACAGAAAGAACTAACAATGAATCAAAGAGCCATAAACAAACGCTACGAAAACGCCAGATTAAGAGGAAGACCGAGAAAGAGATGGATAAAGGGAATACTAGAGTCACTAGGAGGAATAACATCAGAAGAGGCCAACAGAAGAGCAAAGAATCACAGATTGTTTCTCCCCTCGACGCCAACGGCAACAGAGGAAGGATAGAAGAGGAAGAAGAAGAATAGAATTATGGAAATGTACCAGTCAAATACCAATGGACAAAGAGAAACAACGAAGACGATAGCGCTGAATAGAACACACACTGCGGAAGTCAACTGAGCGTATTACACAACAGGCCCTTTTTTTGGAATCCCCAGGGGGAAAAGACAAAGAGAAAGATTATGGAATTCTTGGAGAAGACAGACAGAAGCAGAGATGAAGATGATGGGGAAGACATGGAATGATCATAACAGAATAGCAAGAAACAGCACGACTGTTTGTTGAAGACCTATGCTCCGCAGGGAGCTGAAAGGTAGTAGAAGAAGAAGTAGTAGAATTCTGTAATATTAAAAACAAGACAATTTATGATTGTCTACACTGTCTGGTTGGACATATACCCAGGTCATGTCCTGCGATGACGTCCGGATACCATGCATGTATGGCTAAAGTTTCATTGGGAAAATGTGTTTTAAAATAATTTGTCGTTTTAGTTATTTTTTAAAACAATCATTATGCGGATTGCCTAGTTTGTGCACCGCGTCTACATGAGAGTGTATGCTAAAAAAAAAGGGATTGGGAAACATATAAGTCCTTGTACCATGGTGAAGATATATACCTTTAAAAAATTGCAATGCATTGCGCTGAAAAATGTAACTAGACATAATTATTTTTAAAAAAAGTAATATTCCCCCGTCACGCCTAGTAGCGTATAGGGAATATGGTGTTAGTGACCATACATTTTACAGACCTTCGGCACAGGATTTTTAGGGTAATGTGATCGGTATTACGCTCGTACCGCTTTAATTTCCCAGAAAAAGATCCGGTACCCATTAAAGGCTCACTGAACCTGGAAGCCGTCGGTTGGGATCGAACCCTACCACTGAGCTATCTAGATATAATAATGGTTATGCAATATCTTATCGCTTTTCTTTTCAAAGTAGTAGCGATCACAACTACATTGGTCTAGTAGTCTTTAGTCAGCATCTGAAACTAGAAGTGAAAGGGAATCCCCCTAGCCTCAGTCTCTATTGAAAAGTCAACAAATGGATTCATGTTTGCCGTTAGTTTCCTGGTAGACGACGTTGACCAACCAGAAAGTAGATTTAACATAAGATGGTGAAGTTCGCTTCAAGAAAACATCGTTTCACTCTCTACTGTTGAAGTTTAATTATAGTCACCGTGAACCGTCGACATTTTTTGTTGTAGTCTAAAACATGGCTTTCTATTCCAATAACCATTTTCTGTTAACTTTCACAACTTTAACTATCACTGAAAGTCGCAACTCACCAACTGCGTAGTTTAAAGTAACATTTGATAAGTAGGCCTGTAATAAAATATAAAATAATTTGATAAATATCCATCTATTCGACAATTATAAGTAGACCATCACTTAGGAAGCTTGAAACATCACTGTTCTCTAGTTTTCTGAAACGGAATGATAGAGCTCCGGTAAACTTTTTGTTAGAAAAAATAAAAAAAGCACTGATCTAAATAAAATCCACAATACTTTGTGACTTGTTTCTTTATTTATCACATACACTGAAGGTACCGATCTAAAGTCACATGCGTCTTTTTAAGAGTTTTACTTGCAGATCTCAGGACTTCGTAAACACCACCTATTCTCTTGTAAATACATATTCACATACACAGATACCTACTTGTAAGTTAGTACCTTGTCAAACTTGTATATGTCATTTACCAACAAAAATAAACCCAAATTTCGAGCTCCCAAAACTAAATAAAAATATTCTGATTTCAATTTGGCTTTTTTGTTTCAGAATACAGAAAACAACGATATCAACGAACTCTCGCTACTAAAATGCCTTACTTTATTTTACAGTTAACTGTGTTTTTTATTATTAATATAAATAATCTAAGGTATGCTGATGATACAGTCTTAATCGCTAAGAATGAAAATGAGTTACAAGAAATGTTGGACATTATAGTGAAGGAAAGCTAAAATAAAGGACTCAGCCTTAATAGCAAAAAGACAGAGGTAATGGTGGCAACAAAGAAAAAGACATCATCTCACTGCAAAATAAAGACAAGTGGGACAATATTAAAACAGGTAAATGAATTTAAATATTTGGGAACTTTGTTAACCTCAGACGGAAGATGTACAAAAGAGGTGAGATGCAGAATGACTCAGGCAAAAGCAGCTTTCCAAAAAATGAGGAAGATACTATGCAATCCATTTTTGACAATAGAAACAAGAAAAAGAGTTCATAAATATTACGTAGAGCCAGTCTTAAAACATATGGATGCGAATCATGGACAATAGGACAACAGACAAGAACATTACTGGAGTTTTTAGAAATGTGGTTTTACAGAAGAATGTTGAGAGTACCGTGGACAGCTAAGAAGAGTAATGAAGATGTTCTGAGAGAGGTCAAAGCAAAAAGAGAGCTAATTTCCAATATTAGGAAGAAACAATAATCATTTTTTGGCCATGTAATGAGAAGAGAACAACTGGAATATATTGTAACAACTGGAAAAATTGAGGGACGAAGAGATAGAGGGAAGCAAAGAGAAAAGATACCAGACAGCTTAAGAGAATGGCTTGGCAGAAGGTCAACAACAGAAATGATAAATAGCTGTTGAGATCGAAAGTTGTGGAGGGACATGATCACCTACGCCAGCAGGCCCGGTACTTGATGATGTGTTTTTTTTTCCTGGCAATGTTTAGGTTGGTGCGCGTGGCCATGCGGCTAAAACCACTGCTCCGCTGACTGAAAAGCTGACGTACGGTGTTCAAAGCCCGCGGTAGACAGAAAGGATTTTTTTCTATTGGGGGTGAAATAAAAATCCTGAGTCGCACACGTCGTGGCGACTGCTTGACCAAGTGGCCTTTATCCCTCTGGTTCTATCGTTGCACCCCCCCCCCCCCCCCGACATACACCAGCAATGGTACTATGTGTCGTAATGATATATATTTTTTTTTTCAATGTTCAGGTTTTACAAATTCAAAAACTGAGGTTATTTCAAATTGCACCGTTTGCAAAAATATTTACAGAATAAAGTTACAAGAAATCATAGAGACATTTTGTATGTAGTATAACCTCAGTATCTTGAGATAGTCACAGAAAACACAACAATATTTTACTATATAAATTGTCCAAATAAAATGTGATATGAAATTGAGTTATTGAGTTATTGAGTTATTTGCGGGTCATCATCATTGCACTCCGAACATGTCCATAGGTGCTCAGATCTCCTCCTCAGCAATTCCCTCAGTGTCCAGCGACTGACGACTCCAGTTCTATGTTGGTTGATAAGTCTTCTTACACGGCCACTAAGTTTCTCATTTCTGGCTGTGCCCATCTTAACTCCCATTTCCATCATCCGAAGAAGTGACGTTGATCTGTGTTTGTCGAAGTCCTGTGCTCTTCCAACATCTCGAAGGGCATTGATGATGTCCGCCCGATCCATTGGTTGCCCGTCCTCAACGACAGCGCAGCTAGCCAACCTGTCCGCTCTCTCATTTCCCCGTACTCCCGCATGTCCAGGGACATAGACAAAGGTGACCTTACGTATTTTGGATTTCTGCAATGACTCTACCCATTGCATGCGTACATAGCCCGCCTCCACTTTTTTTATCATGCTCATCGAATCACTCAGTATACATGCGTGGATGTAGTCTTGTGACTCTAACCATATGACATCTATCTATCTATTGACCTTTCGAGCAGTAGCTGGCCCATTGGGCATAGGCCCAGATATGATATACGCACAATGATTTATTTTCTATTTGTTTTTTTTCTCTTTTTTTTCTTTTACAATTATTACTTATGTATTGTACAGTGTTATTATTATTTCCACGTTACATTCTAAATCCATTTACGGAAACCAGGTAAGTTGATAGTTGTAGTTACAATTAGTGGAAGGCCCAGGTATCACTCCAAACAAATTAAAATCCATAATTGCTCAACCGCCCGTAGGCAAGGTATGATGACTTGATCCCTCCTTGATAGTTGATGGTATCCGTCCCTTTCGTTATGCTTTGGGTGTTCTCGTTTCCATTATTCATGTAACTGACCTTTGATGATGGATTTGGCTTCATCATAACTGAGCGGATGGTTCTCTTGTGGTAATCTCCCTCCCTCTTTAGCTAATTTGTCTGCGCGTTCGTTCCCATGTATATTACAGTGTGATGGTATCCACTAAATGACTACTCTCTGGAAGTTATTGCATAGTTGGTCTAGGGTTGTTTTCAGGTCATCTAGTTCATTGTTCTTGGGGCTTTTTAGAGCAGATAGCACTGACAGAGCATCAGTCAGAATCACCAATTTATTGTGCATGTTATTTGTGTGTTTGAGTAGCCAGTGTTGCAGCATCTCTGATGGCCTCAGTTTCTGCTTTAAAGTTGTTTGAGAATTTTCCAGTGGCTATTGACTTGGTGATCTCGTCCTGATTATTCAGCGTAAAGAACACACCTCCCCCTCCATTTCTGGTGACATTTGTAGCAGAGCCATCTGTGTTTATGTGGGACCAAGAGCCCTGTGGGTAGGTATCGTGTATGTGTTTTTCTGCTACGTGTTTTCTTTCTGTGTCTGATTGGGTGCCTTTTCCATGATTCCTTTTATATTTTCCTTAAATTCTAGTATTTTGTGTTTTCCATGAGGAGTCATGTCAGATGGGAGTATGGGTTTCGGCATTGTTTGGGACAGTACTGGGTCACTAGTTTGTCTGTTCATTGAAGATTGCAGCGAAGTTGCTTCTCTTTAGTCTTCCTTTTCCGAAACCAGTTAGTCTTTGGTGCATGGGGTGGCTAATGAGCCATCTATATTTCTCCGCTTGTTGCAATACTTTATTGACCTGTCTGTCATCTAAGGGTTGTAAACCTGTTACTGTTTCTAGAGTCTTGATAGGTGTAGATTTCATAGCACCAGTGATGATACGGGCAACTTGGTTCTGTGTTCTGTTAATTTTGCTACGGTGTGATTTGGAAGCCATAACCCAGGCTGTGACTCCATACTCTAGAACAGGTCTGACTCTTCCTACGTATAGTCTTTTTAAAATATTGCTGTCTGTCCCCCCCCCCCCCCCCAATTCGTTCTTGCCAATTTCTTCATAATATTTGCACGTTTTCTGGCTTTTTTCTTTGCTCTGTCTATCTGATTTTTCCAAGTCATTCTGCGATTCATGGTGACGCCAAGATATGTTGGGTTTTGGTCAATAGGGAGTCTATGGTCTTTTATCTTCAAGTTTGCAGAGAGTGTGTTTCTTGATGGGCTGAAAATTGTATATGTAGTTTTTTTGTTCGTTGATTGGTAAGAACCAGGTGTTCGTCCCTTTTTCAAGTTAACATAGGGCATCTTGCATCCTGGGTCCAGCCACCGACATATTTTCCTCGCGAGCCCATAACGCTAGATCATCTGCGTATATTGCTGAATGTATTCTGGGTGGAATGTCCTTTACGATGTCATTTATGAAAATTAAAAAGAGTGTTGGGGACAAGACTCCGCCTTGTGGGACACCTTTTTCGATAGAGACCTTCTTACTTAGTTGACCTTGAACTTGTACTCTGACCGTTCTATCCTGAAGGTATTGAGAGACCCAATTGAATAAACGACCCTGGATGCCAAGTCTAAAAAGCTTGTTCTTTGAACCCTCTCACCAAACCCTATCAAAAACCTTCTCCATGTCGACCTATTTCCTGTGCAATGTAGGTGACCAGGTCTTCAGTTGATCTGTGCTGACGGAAACCACTTTGTTGTGGTGGTTTTATTGTCATGCCCGTGTGCTTTTTGTTGCTGAGATATTGGAAAAGTTGAGAAATTGATTTTCACGAGCATCTTTTATTGTATACTATATTTCAGTGCTGAACATATACTAGTTGATTTCCTACAACTATATTCCACAACTTTTGTTCTTTCCATCCTTACCTTTTTTATCATCGAACTTTCCTGCTATAACCTGTTTTCCAAGTGGACATCAGGAAACAATCACAATAATATCTCCGTCTTCACTTTTTTAGTGTGTGTGTATTTTATTTTTATGCGACGTCATGTCATATTTACTGATGCGATTTATTATAAGTCTATGTTATGGGAAATATTCTTCGCAAAACCACATTTCCGTTGCATAAATAATATTTAGGATTGTTTATTCAATGTCTACTACATTGTTTATTCATTGCTATTTGTTGGTGTTTATCACTTGTCCGTTATTCACACCTATAAGGCAATATTAGTTTGATAAAACACAGCAAGACTAATTTTCCCCGTTTAAAGAGAAAGAAACTGATGTCTATATTGGATGTTATACAACAGATCCTTAACTGGGTTTTTTTATTTAACCGTCATTATTTTGCATTCTTTTTCAAGGGGAATAGATCTCTTCTTTAAATGTTCGTTTTGTTATGTTTTTTCTTTGCTATATTTGCCTTATACAAGCAAGGAAAGATATTTTACTTTATTTTTTATTAGGTTTGGCAGTTTGCTTCATACATATGTCTGTGCTTTTTAATATTGTCTCTATCTGTATTTTGAAAGTTTATCTTTTACAAATCGTGATGGACCCAGCAAGCTGTCTGTGTATAAATCTAACGGTCTAACAAAAAAGGCCTGTGCTTGAAACGTATTATTGAAATAAAAATACATTCAATATATTATTAGAATATAAATGTAGTTCAGCTATTAATACAAAACGTTAGCATTCAAATGGATCTATGAACTGTTTTCAATAATTATGTCAGGAACTGTTTGAAAAAGAAACACTGACAGAGGAATTTTCCCTTCACTTTTTCATGTCTGTCAAAGATTGTGTGCATTTTGGATAATTTTTTCTTCACGTGGAATCAGCTATTACAGAACACTGAAAACAAGATTCCAGAATTTGTCATGATTCACTTTTTGTGCTGTTTATATTCACTTCACTTTAAAAAAAAATTATCCGTTGCATCACATTTTAAAGTGAAATCTTTACTTCATGTCTGTTCATGTTTTTTTTTATATCTCACTTTTAAATTTCTTATTGTTTGTTATAGTTCACGTTTCGTTGTTCAGTCATTTGTTATATCTCACTTTTAAATATTTTATTGTTTGTTATACACTTTTCGTTGTCCAGTTGTGTGTTATATCTCACTTTTAATATCCAATCTTCTGTTATATTGACTTTTTGTCCAAACTTTCTCTCATTTTATTCTCAGTCTGGAAGTTGTATCTCACATTTTAATACAATATCGTTTGTTACAGCTCCCGTTATGTATCATAATTTTCTCCATATATTCATTTGATAAGATAACATAATGGCTGGCTATTTGAATATGTTTGTTATTTATTTACTGAACTTAAAGACTTGACGTCTAAAACCTCGAAATGTAACCATTAAAAAATGTATATTCGCTACTCATTTTCTTTGCATATATGAAATTCCACGACACAATAAATATCGTGAAATGTTTCCTTATATTCTGTTGGTGCAAACCGTTTAGTTTATCACACTTATGGAAATTATTTGAGATGCGTTATCCCAAAATCCTTATTGTTGACTATGGCGTTAAACTGTTGCAGATACAAGGGAAACAAATTCAAACTGCCAGCTTTAAATTTAGTAGCTTTGTGCTTTATTTGATTCATGTAACTATATGAGAGTGTGTTCACATTCAAAATATCAAGAAGAGAAACTATATGGGGCAATCGAATCGCTTAAACAGACAGTTGACTTCATAAGAGAGTCTGGAATCCTAATCTGATTGAGTCTTGATCGCAGAGAGAGAGAGATTCAAAATATCAAGTCCAAGTAATTGTGATTACCTCTTGGCCAAGTAACCAGCGATTACCTTTTATAATGGCCAGGTAATCAGTGTTTACTTCTTATAACGGCCAAGTAGCCAGTAATGACCTTTTATAACAGCCAAGTAACCAGTGATAACCTTATAAAACGACGAATTAACCATAATGACCTTTCATAACAGCCAAGTAACCAGTGATTACCTTTTATAGACCAAGTAACCAATAATTACTTTTTATAACAGCCACGTAACCCATTATTACCTTTTATTACAGCCAAGTAATCAGTGATTACCTATTATAACGGCCAGGTAACCAATGATTACCTTTTATAACGACAAAGTAACCAGTAATGACCTTTTATAATGACCAGGTAACCTGTAATGACCTTTTATAACGGCCAACTAACTAGTGATTACCTTTTATAACAGTCAAGTAACCAGGGATTACCTTTTATAACAGCCAAGTAACCAGTAATTACCTTTTATAACAGCCAAGTAACCAGTAATTACCTTTTATAACAGCCAAGCAACTAGTGGTTACATTTTATAATGACCAAGTAATCTGAGACTCCATTTTTTTAATCACGGCTCAGAAATATTTTGTTGAAAACATCATTTGTGATATTTCATGGATAGAAAAAAAACAGTAAAACAAAATAGCCTCCACAACTCACCCCCATTCTTCTGAAGAAAACAATTAATTTGGAGTCTGGGG
The DNA here is from genome assembly GCA_032433765.1 of Megaustenia siamemsis. Lineage (NCBI taxonomy): Eukaryota > Metazoa > Mollusca > Gastropoda > Stylommatophora > Ariophantidae > Megaustenia > Megaustenia siamemsis. The sequence continues at coordinate 66,351,844 of JAVIAB010000139.1, forward strand.
TCTGCAGTTAAAACAAATAGCCGTCGAGTCCCTGTAAGAATGGTACTGCTACAATCACGTATGTGTAGTACAAGTTGGATCAAGTGAACTACGATGAAAGCAGCATTATAAAGATGCTCATCTTCCACACAAAATAATGTCTTAGTGCTGGAGTCGTTAGGGTGATAGCAACATGGTCAGAAGGTTCGAATTCCATTCTCAGAATTGTTGACTATTTTCCCAGATCTGAACAGATTTGGAGGTTAATTTAGCCTCTGAAAATAGGTAGCGGCGATTTCAATTGGGAAGTGGGGCGGCCTGACGTGATACCGACCACATCGCCCATAAAATGTGTTCTTGGTCATTGAATAATAATGCCCTTACAACATATGCCACATACAGTGTGAACGGAACTCTTAAGTTACTTTACCTATTTCTTAATTGTACTTGTTTTGTTCAATAATTAGATTTAGCTCGAAGTAAAGTCACATGATAGGAGGAACCTTGTGAACTTACATAAACTAACCAGATTTAGTCTTCAATGGAGTGTTTGCATTGCTCTACGAATTTTTCTTTCTCTCTACTTGTCTTTGCCGATGAGAAAAGAATTGGTCTGTTCTGTAATACTATCCTTCGTAGTTCTTCTTGACTTTTCTCGCCCACTCATTTCTAGTGTCTCATTCAAGCTCATGCTCTTGTGATGTCTTCTTGTTAAATGAAGAGAATGAGCTCTCTCTCTGATAATAGAAGAATGAGTTAGAAAATGAAGAGATGATCCTAATGAAACAGTTCGGTTTAGTATGTTTCTTGCTTTTCCCTCAACCCTAAACGTTTATTTTCTTAATTGTGGTATGGGGTGGGGGTTTGAGGGAGTTGTTTTATTAATCGATCATTGTATAAAACAAAGAAATATCTCAGACTTGCAGGTCTGTGGTGTAATTTGCCTCCTCTTTCTTTTTTTTTTGTTTGTTTGTTTTGTTTTCTGATTGACGAATCTCTTATCTCATATTGTCCGTGCCTCTGATGTCAATAATTCTGACGGATCGAAGTTTGAGTTATCTGTTCGTGATAAGATTGTTTGAGTTGTGTGTCGCTTATTGGCATGCCTAATGTTACACGGGGGAAAAAAACATTAATTGTCGAGCAAATCAATGAATTCTTCAATATGAACAGATGTACATTTTCAAAGTTTGTAGCAACGTTTCAAACACGTTGGGTACAAGATGGTCAACAAATCCTGAGCTGGAAATGATCAGTTATTCATGGCTAACCGCTTGCGATAAGATTCGTGAAAAAAAAAAACCATTCAAGATCCTGCTCCAGTTTCCAGTGGTATCCCTGGAGAGTAGCCAGTCTGGTCAAGCGAGCAAGGATCAAAGAGGGAAGGCAATCCGACACCCAAAAATGTTATACTTAATTTCGGATGTATTGTGCCAGATGACGCAGATATCGCGGCTTACTGGTGTAAACTATAATATAACGCATTTACGTCAATTTAACATTCCTTTTCATTGTGTCTGATGAAGAAGAGTCGTCATGTGAGGAACAGTTCTTTGTTGATATCGTGACATGATTACTGATTGAATGAGTAGATTGATGACGTTCAGAGTCAGCTATAACAACTCAGTTCCTCTCAATGAAATCAGTACTGAAGGTTCTTGAAGTTCACGTTGAACACTTCATTCTGACACATTCTCAACGTTTCCACATTCTGTACACGCCCATCCTGACTTCTGATTCTCGAAACCATGCTCCTCTATGTTGACAGTACTGACCATGCTTCTCTAATTGCCCTCCTGTCCACTTACTAATGACGTGTTGCTGGTGTTTCAGAGTGTTTCATTCACATTTTCTTTGTTTGTTTGTTTTTTTTTTTTAACTCGTTTTAAGAATGAAACAAAAGATATTGCACAACCAATTTCTCACAGTGGAATTGAGATAAATAGTTCTTGATAGTTAAATAGCGCTGGTCTTAACATGTGAAAGTGAATCCTGGACAAAGTTTGAAAAAAAAAGACGAGAAATTTCACCAGAAATGTGGTTTCATACAAGTAAATTGAGAATACCATGGACAGCTGACAAGTGATAACCAGGGCACTCTTAAAGTGGCAAAATTACCAGCATTACTGGGGAAACATAATTTATTGACCATGATTGGAGAAGAAATAAGCTGATAGATATCTCATGATAACTTGAATAGATGTACGGAAGAAGGGACAGTATAAGGAAAGAATACCAGGTAGCTGAACGTAATGGTTAGATAGGAAATCAACAACAGAATTGATATTTAGTTGTAGAGACAGAAAGTCATAGAACGACATGCTCGCCTGCACTTGTATGCATGGTACTTGATGATGATGGTGATGATAATGCAGAATCATCTTGTCCTGTTTGCTGTGAAGCGTTGTTGGAAGATGCAGAATTCTATCCAAGGCCAGGTATATCCTACTGACTGTTCTAAACAGTTGCGGCCACAACAGAATATCTGTGATAAGGTTTATCCAACTCTGGTCTTGCTGTTGCTGTGAAGCAAGATCGTACGCTCTATAATAGTTTATCTGCAACGCAAGTATTCAGCCTTACTGGAGATACTTGTCTTAATTGGAAAATACAGATATTGAATTTATTCCTGAATTGTGTTGGTAACCCTATGCTATAGTCATAAGTACAAATGCGCGAAAGACATCGCCAATGATAGCTACTTTTTTAGGTAGCTTAGTTTGCCGTGTGCTTTCGCGTTTGGTACTCGTGGCAAGGCACTGTGCCGAGGGGTACGGGTTCGATCCTGCTTCGGATCGTCTATTGTTCATTGTTTATTTTTCTGTTGTTGATTATTTGTGATTTTTATCCGAGTGTTGTAAACATAACTCTTCCTCGGAAATGATTCGCTGCCTAAGCGGGTTTAGGTAGCCGCTGCTGTCACTATCGTCTTATGTGCTGTGTGCTAGAGTTAGTGAGAACTTTCTTTTAATCAGTTGTCGTGCATTTTATCAGCACACATGCTAAATTATTAAAACTGTGGGTTTTCAAAGCAAATGAAGACACAGCTAACCGTGCTGGAATTGTGTACCTGACTCACAGACTAAGAAACAATAAGACGAAGACAAACAATAAAGTGCATACACGTTTTGCCTTTATCGCAAAAGTTATTTAAATGTAAGTCGATACGAATAGGATTTTCTTTCTTTCTTTCTTATTGCAGTGTATTTCACTTCAAGGAATTGATATACAGCTTCACATTCTTATATCTTTTTGATTGTAATGAAAATAATTTGCTTGTTTGATGTGAATGACGTCTCATTGTCGCTGGTATCCCCTGGTTTCATCAACAGGATCACGGTCACAGGGATGACGTGTTTAACGTTGAACTCCTGCAGGCTGAGAGCAAAGTGACGAACATTGTAAAACACGACGACCACCTTCCACACCAGAGGTCGCTGACTGGCGGCGGCTACGGAACAATACACAACGGTGACTGGAATGACGGTCTGTGGTTGACATTTGATTGAATGGAATTCCTTAATTAATTACTGCAAAACTCTTCCATTATTCATTTAAAATATTAACACTCATCATCGCTGTTTTAGTGCTTCACATAGCTCACTTTTTACAAGAACACACGTATGTAAGAGTTCTGCCACGGATTGGTTAGTGCACTAAGATACCGACCTGGAGGTCATGGATTCAAACGTCAGTTGAGACAATCATCTTTTTCTAATATAAAAGTCTCTCCGTAGAAGAGATCTCCCCAGCCTCTTTATGGCTTCTAGACATAATTTTTGGGGAGGGTGGACAACAAGAAAGGGAAATAATTATTCACGATGCTGAGGCTTTGTACAATGATCATCATCATCAAGTACCGGGCCTGCTGGCGTAGGTGATCATGTCTCTCAACAACATTCGATCACGACAGTTATTTATCATTTCTGTTGTTGACCTTCTGTCAAGCCATTCTCTTAAGCTGTCTGGTATCTTTTCTCTTTGCTTCCTTCTATCTCTTCGTCCCTCAATTTTCCCAGTTGTTACAATATATTCCAGCTGTTATCTTCTCATTACACGCATTCCTATGCATGATGTTTGTCGTATGGACGGTGTTTGTCAACCAGTGTTTGTATAACCAGTGATGGAAAATGTAAAACTGTAATAAACAAATGAATAAGAATGGCAAAAAGTAATTTTAATGCCATGAAGAACATACTAACATCAAAACAAATAATACCAGGGTAAAAACTAAGAGTAGCAAAATGTTATGTCTCCTCAACATTCCTATATGGTGCAGAAACATGGACATTAGACATAAATCAGAACAGAGAATTGAAGTCTTTGAAATGTGAATATATAGAAGAATAGGTAGAATTGGATGGAAGGAAAAGAAAACAAACGAAGAAGTCTTAAAACAACTAAAAATGAAAAGAGAACTACTAAAGACAGTTCAAACAAGACAAATGCGGTTTTTGGACCATGTTAAAAGACACAACAGCCTACTAAAAGTAATCCTGGAGGGGAAAATACAGGGTAAAAGAGGCAGAGGCGGACCAAGACTAACATGGACGAGTAACATCAAAAGATGGACAAATCAGCCTATGACAACCTGCACCACCAATGCAAGAGACAGAGCAGAATGGCGCTCGATGGTAGCTAACCTTCGTTGCAGAGATGGCACTCGATGATGATGAAGATAAGGTTACCAGACGTCCCCTTCTTGACCCTGGAAAAATTGTGTCAGTTTTTATCATTTCTTTTCGCTGTGCTCTAGATCTACTCCAGCAGCAATTGTTCTTCTTCTAAAATAGAGAGTTCTCTTTTCTGCAGCGCATGCATATCGTCCGCTAAGTTTGAGCAGTTCATAAAAATCTTTTTTACATTTTCAAACTGCTACCTTTTGTTCTTTTTTATCAAATAACATTTGGTGTCTGAGACGTCGGTTAAACGTCTATTGTATAACACACTGGAACAAAAAAAGCATAAAGTGCTTCGAGTTATGAAGTTAGCACGAAAGTGTCTCAGTTCTTTAATAATGCTATATCTGTTAAAAGAGTTTTGATCATTGCATTAGAGAAAGGAAGATTTACATTTGATACTGTTAAACATGATCACAGTTTTAAATCTATAGACTGTACTGCTGGTTTAATAAGGAAGTTTAATTGACCTAAATGTACATGTGGTAGAACACAAGTTGAGGCTATTGTAATGTGTGCCCTAGAGCTTGGACTTTTGATACAGAGATTGAAGAAAGTCAAGTTGCTTCTTTTGTAATCGGACTTTTCGATGCTTCAAACCACGGCAGTTTGAAAACATTATCTTTCCTCCTTAGATATGTTAATATGGATAGGGAAAAGACAATTAATATTCAAACTAAACTTATCGACTTTGATGAGATAACAGGGAAATAGCAGAATTTATGTCACAGGTTTCATTGGAAACAGTTAAACAATTTGGCCTTGAAAATAAAATTGTTGCAGTTTAATTGGAATAATACAAAAATCAAACTTTGGTGGTTGAAAAGAAAATGAAAAAGACAATGTTTTTAGCAAAGTGACGGACCAGGTGGTAAGGAAAGTTCTTGGTCTACGATGTACAACTCGTACATGGTGCACAATGTGCACATTTAGCCATTACATGGTGCACAATGTGCACATTTAGCTATTAATTCAATGATGTTGAAGGAATTGTTGTGAAGGTATATCTATCTATCTATTGACCTTTCGAGCCGTAACCGGCCCATAGGGCGTAGACCAAGATACACCTTCTCCTATATGAATTTTTGTTCTAGCAGTTTTCTTTTAAAGATATTTTATCAAATCTCGCCATCTGTCTCTGTTCTGTGCAAGCAGTTCTATCTCATTGAGGGAGCCGATTCCTGCTGCTCTTGCCTCTCTCATCAATGTTCTTCTCAGTGTCTCCCTGGGTCTTCCTCTTTTTCTTTTACCTGTTGTTTCCCATATGAGGGCTTGCTTTGCTATTCGATTATTATCTCTTCTCATCACATGTCCAACGTATGACCATCGTCTTTTCTTTATTACTGAAGATATTAGTGGTTGATTGGCGATTTCTCTAATTTCCTCGTTTGTTTTGAATTCGTTCCATTCTATACCAAGTATTTTCCTTAGACATTTATTTTCGAATGCGTTCAACTTTGTTTCTATATCTCTTGTTGTTTTCCAGCTTTCACACGCATACGTAAGGGTTGATAGTACATTTGATTTGAATAGCCTAAGTTTTGTGTTTGTGCTAATGAGTTTTGATTTCCACAACTTTTCAAGGCTTCTGAAAGACATTGCTGCTTTAGCCAGTCTGATTCTAATTTCTTTGCTCGTATCCCCTTCTCGATCAATGTGACTTCCAAGATATATGAAGTGATCGATCTCTTCTACTGGTTTGTTTTCCATGTATATTTTGTCACTTGTTGGAATTAAACTTTTCATGACTTTAGTCTTTTCATGATTGACCTCAAGCCCAATTTTGCTGGCTATTGATGATAGTTCATTTGTGTTTTCCTGCATCGTTTTTATCTGATTGCTGATGAGAACTATGTCATCAGCAAAGTCCAGGTCCTCCAAATGGTCTCCTTGTATCCATTCGATGCCTTTATTACCAGTGCAGCATTTCTTCATTATGAAGTCCATAACAATTCCAAATAACAAGGGCGATAAAATACATCCTTGTTTAACCCCAGTTTCTATTGGGAAACATTCGCTCAGTCCTTCCTCTGTTCGAACTGCACATGTGTAACCATCATACATGTCTTTGATAATATTTATGATTTTTGATGGTAAGCCATATTGCTTCAGAATTTTCCACAAAGAATCTCTATGAATACTATCAAATGCTTTTTTGAAGTCGATGAAGTTAAGTACAAAAGGTTTTTGCTTTTCAATGTGTTCCTCCAATATAAGTCGTAGAGTGAAAATGTGGTCAAGACAGCTTCTCCCTTTTCTAAACCCAGCCTGTTCTTCACGCATTACTGTATCTATTGAATCCTTTATTCTATTTAGGATGATTTTACAGAATAATTTTGAGGCAACTGACAGAAGTGTCACGCCTCTCCAATTGTTACAATCTCTAAGATTGCCCTTTTTTGGGATCTTAACAATGATTCCTTTTTTCCATTTATGAGGCGTCTTCTCTGTTTTCCAAATGATGTTGAACATTTTTTGGAGATGTATTAAATTATGGCTATCAATTGCCTTGAGGATCTCAGCTGTTAACTTATCCTCTCCAGCAGCCTTGTTATTGGTCATTAGCTTTAAGGTGGTTTCTATTTCACTCAAGGTGAAGTCATCTAAATTTACATCTAATTCTGCTGCTGGTGTTTCAGCTTCAAAATCTATTAAACTGTGAGGTAGTGGACGGTTAAGAATTTCTTTGAAGTGTTCCGCCCAACGGGCTTTTATGTCTGCGCTTGTTGTTAGCATTAATCCAGATTTGTCTAGAATTGGTGTTCCACTGGATGTATAGGTGTTTGTCAGCATCTTTTGTACAGTATAAAGAGTTCTGCTGTCTCCTGTAATTGCAGCTGTCTCTGCTTTCTCTGCCAAGTTGTCTATATAAGCTCTTGTATCTCTTCTTGCCGAACTTTTCACTTTGTTGTCTAATTCTTTGTATGTTGCTTTTGCCAGAACCTTTCCAAGATCTGTCTTTACATTAGTCATGGCTCTCTTCGCTTCTCTTCTTTCTTTGATGTATTTCCATGTGGTGTCTGAGATCCAAGCTCGTTTTTCCATTTTCTTCAGTCCAGCACTTGCTTCTGCTGCTGTCATTAGTATTTTGCTCTGTGAGTCCCACATTTCATTGATATCTAAGTCTATTTCACCAAGTGCTGAATAACAATTACTTAGCTCTATGTTAAACTTTTCCTTTATTGCTTCATCTTTCAGTTTATGACTATCAATTTTATGTGTAATTGACCTCTTCTGTTGGTTTCTAAATTTTAATCTTATTTTCCCAATGCACAGGTTGTGGTCACTATTAACATCAGCACCTCTGTATGCTCTTACATCTATTAATGATGATCTGAATTGTTGTTTAATACATAGGTGGTCAATTTGATTTGATGTTCTATCATCAGGAGATATCCATGTTGTTTTGTGGATATTTTTATGTGGAAATAATGTCCCACCTATAACTAAATTTTCTATTAAACATAATTCTATTAATCTTTCTCCATTCTGACTTGTTGTATTACAGCCTTCTCTCCCCATCACATGTTCCACTCCTGCGTTATCTTGTCCTACTTTGGCGTTGAAGTCTCCCATTACAATTAAAAGATCGTGTTTTGGTATTTTGTTTATAAGTTGTTGCAGTTGGTTATAAAAATCATCCTTAACTTCATCATCAGCTTCGTTAGTAGGCGCATAACATTGAATAATTGAAAGTCTTCCATGTTTTGTTTTGTATCGTGTTCGTATCAGACGGCTATTTACCGGTTCCCATTCTAATAAACTTCTTGCAGCTTTGTCTGTCATCATTATGCCTACTCCTTCACGGTGTTTTCCATCTTCCCTTCCAGAAAAAACTACTATTTTATTATCAATAGATCTCCTACCTGTTCCAGGCCAGCGCATTTCGCTTAATCCTAAAATATCTAGATCGTATCTGTCCATCTCGCTCGCGACCTGTGCATGTTTCGTCGGAGCGGCCATTGTTCGCACATTCCAGAATCCTATTTTTGTTGTTGTTTTAGGGCCGAAAAAACTATCACTACTATCTACTGCTAATTTACACATTCTGTATCAGGTCTACGTTTCATTAACAACATCGTTTTTACGATAGCGGCTTGTTAAACCTCTGATCAACGGTTCTATACCAAGCCGGAGAAAATGTGAAGGTATATGGCTATTTTCATATTTTTGCTGTCAGATTGGAAAGACTTAAGCAGTTCTGTGACTGTATTGGACAGAAATATAAACAGATACTGAGCTACAACAATGTTAGGGGGCTCTCCTTACTACCAGCAATCAGAAGAATCTGTGAAATGTAGTAGCCTAGCACTTAAGTCGTTCTTCCTCTCTTAGGAAAAGTGTCCAGTGATGTTAAAGATGTGGTTTAGTGATCCTTGCTCCTCGCTGTTGATTAATTTTACTCATGCAACTTTTCTTCCTGTATATACGTAGGGAGGTCAAAAAGTAATGCACACCAATTTTTTTCTCGGAAACTATTCGGGCAAAATGTGTGAAATTTTCACAGATTGTAGCTGAACATCCCCTTGACACTACCTATTTGTCAACATAATCTCCGTCCAAGCGTATTGCCTTACGCCAACGCGAAACTAGGTCATGAATGCCTCGTTTGTACCAAGTTTTGTCCTGCTCGCGTAGCCATTTTTTAACTGCACGGATCACATCCTCATCATTGTCAAAGTGTGTCCCACGCAGGAATTTTTTGAGTGGTCCAAACAGATGGAAATCTGAGGGAGCCAGATCAGGGCTGTAAGGAGGATGGGGCAGTACAGTCCAACCAAATTTGTTGATTGCTTCCCGTGTTACCAGACTTGTGTGAGGGCGTGCATTGTCATGTTGAAGCAACAAATCTGCAGATGGCTTATTAGGCCGAACTCTGTGGAACCGATTTTTGAGTTTTGTCAGTGTATTGATGTAAGCTGTCGAGTTGATTGTCTCACCTCTTGTCATTACATCAACAAGAATCACACCATCAATGTCCCAGAAGACAGTGATCATCACCTTTCCGGCTGATGGAGATGTTTTGAATTTTTTTCTTTTTGGTGACTGCGGATGATGCCATTCCATTGACTGCATTTTTGTTTCAGGCTCATAATAATGTGCCCACGTTTCGTCACCGGTAACAATTTTTGACAAAAACATTTCTCCTTCAACACCGAAACGCTCCAACAATTCAGAACAGAATGTTTTCCTTTGAACTCTGTGATCATTTGTTAGGCACCGAGGAACCCATCGAGCGCAAATCTTTGAATATCCGAGAGTTTTAAAAATTGCGATTGCACTTTCCTTGCTGACTGTAAGCTGCAATGCCAATTGCTGACTAGTGATACGCCTATCCTTACGAATAATGGCATCAGCCCGGTTTAACATGTCTGTGCTGGTAGCCGAGGCAACACGTCCAGAACGCGGTAAATGCAGCTCCACTCGTACACTTTCTGCAGCTTTAATTCTCTGAACCCAGCGACAAACTGTGCTCCTATCGACTGCAGAACATTTGTACACTGCACACAGTCGTTTATGAATGTTTGCCACAGTTTCTTTTTCCGCAAACAGAAATTCTATGAAAATTCGCTGTTTGTAACGGACATTGTTGACAAGCTCCATTTTAACGGTTCATAGATTGCGTAATATTTATCAGAATGCTGTGCAATTTGGTGCACATAATTGGAACATGTCATATTCCAAGTGTGCATAATTTCATATTCCTATCTTTATTATTAGCCGAAAAAAAAATAGGTGTGCATTACTTTTTGACCTCCCTTCAGTAGCTGCATTCTCTACATCTTTTCCTTGATATGACCTAAATATGTATGTTTTCTGCCTCTAAAATAAGATTTAGACAATTTCACTTTTTGGTAAAGAGGTCTTACGTTCCATATTTTAAGGTCTTTATTTGTTGTTTTAAGATTGTAAAAGTTGCTCTTCATGGCTTGCTTTGGAATGGTACAATGTGAGGCTCCTATCTCTTCCTCGGTGCTCAGCCATATTCTCTTTCTTGTTCTCTTTTAAAAGATCGCTCATTAGATGTCAATTGTGTTCTACAGTCAGTAGTTTACAGTAAGTGACGATGTCTCTTGACCAAATACAGTCGACTTCATCATGATAGTGTTGGATACTGGTGGATTAGGCTTTCCTTCTTTGACCCCTTCTCGCTTTGCCAGATAATTCAATTTGTTTCTATGATGGCTGTAGTGAGCTTGAATATGATATTGACCAGTCCTCGTTGCTTTGGTTTTGAAAATATGAAAAAAATATTACGAAATAATATTTTACATTTTTTATGCAGAAATTGAAATCAAACAAGCCAAGAAACTGGAGAAAGATTGCAAAAAGATGGCTGAAAAGGAAAAAACAGCGAAGGCAGCAGCCAAAGCTTCGGGTTTGTCCAAGCAGCTATCTCCCAAAACTCAGAGAAAGAAAGAAAAATTATTGAGCAGTACATCTCAGCTGAAGGTAAGCATGTACGATCGAATATGGCATGTATGTTTGATGATTGCACAGCAAAATATATGAGGAGGGAAATTGCCTCCATCTTACAAAACGAACTCAATTGCATCTCTTCCTGGCGTGGAGTATCAGGTGCATTGGTTAATCCTAATAAGGCATCAGGTGCATGGTTCTGCCTTAACATTCATTGCCTTGAAGGTCATGGCAGCTACCAACATAGAGCAGAGGACACTTACCCTTCTGTTTCAGGGGCTAGTTATTCTTAGTGTCAGTACGACGCAATTTCAAAGGCTGGAGAAAATACAGAATGAAGCCATGTGCATTATCTTGGGGTGTACGAGGGACACTCCATGTGTAGCAATGAGGTATCTTCTTGACCTTCCAACCATGGATGACAGGATCAAGATCTGGAGGGCACGGGCACACCTGAAGATAAGTGCAGATAAAGAGCATCTATTGTGAGCTCAACACAGGGAAAGGTGTCAGGCTAAAAAGAGGCAAATCAAGGGTGGACCGAGCAGAAGATGTCATCAAACAGGTCTGTGGGCTTACCAACGTATCAACGCTGGCGAGGAGTGGATACTGGTGCCTACGTCATTCAGGGGCACAGTATCGTGTATTGTCACAAATGACAGGAAACGTAGGGAGAAGAACTCAGTCGTGGTCAATGCGGAGGTCAACGGTCTTATCTGGGATAACGTCGATGGGAAAGATGCAGTCATTTAGACAACGAATAATAGGAGGAAGAGGTATGTTTTACAGCACGCAGACAAAATGTCAAATAAACAACAACAGACACAAACAAAGAACAATACATGTATATGGTCCGAAGCAGGATCGAACTCGTACTCCTTGGCACTGCTCCTTGCCACGAGAAGCCGAACGCTAGGGAACACTGCCATTCAGCTAACTAAAAAATTAGCTATCGTGGACGGTGTCTTTCACGCAGGTGTTCTCGTGACTATAGCATAGGGTTACGATCACAGCTCAGGAATAAATTGCTGAATTATCGCCTCAGAAGTTTTCCTCTATAATAATATTCATTTATTATTATTTGTCTCAGGGAGTCGCGATAGCTCAGTGGTTAGTGAAGTGGACTACAAAGGACAAGGGGTAGGGTTCGAACCCAACCGACGGCTTCCGGGTTCACCCAGCCTTTAGTTGGTACCGTATTTTTTCTGGGAAAGTGTAACGGCACGGGCGTAATACCGACCACATTACCCTAAAAATCATGTGCCGAAGGTCTGTAAAAGTTATGGTCACTAACACCATATTCCCTATACGCCACTTGGCGTGACGGGTGTACTTTACTTTTATTATTTGTCTCCAGTCATTTATGCAGACGGATCCTAATGCGACACCAATAGAGGGCATGGATATTTACAGCATGCTCGGCAGGCAGAACAGTCAAAGAAGACAATGGTGCATACGTTATGACCACATGAGACCACATGACGATGGAGGTGATGGCAGTGACCAGGGCATTCATCTAGAGCCACAAGACTACACCCATGCCTGCATACTAAATGATTCGATAAGCATAATTTTAAAAAAAGTGGAGGCGGGCTCTGTACGCATGCAATGAGTAGAGTCGTTGCAGAAGTAAAAAAATAGTAAGATCACTTTTGTCTACGTCCCTGAGTTATTGAGTTATTTGCGGGTCATCATCATTGCACTTCGGACATGTCCATAGGTGCTCAGATTCCCCCCTCAGTAATTCCCTCGGTGTCCAGCGACTAGCGACTCTAGTTCTGTGTTGGTTGATAAATCTTCTCATACGCCCACTAAGTTTCTCGTTTCTGGCTGTGTGCATCTTAACTCCAATCTCTTTTATCCAAAGCAGTGACGTGGACTATGGATTTCGAAGTCATATGTTTTTCCAACATCTCGGAGGGCATTCATGATGTCCGCTGGATTCATTGACGGTGGACCGTCAGTAGTAGAGCGTGGACACAATGATCGGACTTGGATACAAAGACAAAGAATAGGGTATACCCTACGAAGTCCAGTACCCTTCAAGTACAAGAGTTATATAGTAGGATACCACCACTTTCCCATGGTGGAAGGTGGTGGTGGTGGTGGTGGAGCTTCTGTCATGATATATATGTATATATGAATAGGGCTTGTATAGTCCATGAAGAGAGTTCGTGGTTGAGGGGGATTATTACTGAGTCATGTATTGGACATCAGTTTTTCCCGCCAAAGTGACTTCCAATAGGAGCTAGTGTGTGTGTGTGTTGTCCGGCTATAGACCACGCCCACTCCGGAAGTGAAACTACCATATTAGGGAGTAGTGATACGTTAGTTATTTCATAGTTATTGTGAGTATATATACATATAATAGTAATAAGTTAATAGTTATTATATCTACGTTGACGTAAATGGGCCCCGTATTTAAGATATGGACCATAAGTAGGTATATATACAGACATATATATTGGCAAATCTTGCTGGCGGTATTAACGAACAGTCATTTTCTCCTACCGTGGCAGCTCAATATCTCCCACCGTTGCCGCTCTCGCGTGAGTTCATTGATTATTTTCTCCAGCGAGCGCGAAACGCAACAGGTCATGTAAAAAAAAGGCGCGTACACGGTTTAATATATTCATTCGACTAGCGTCGGTCGGTCAGTCAGTCACGCGGTACCCACAGTGATAACACTGCCAGATACGCTTCCATATCTGTAAATCTACCACCAGAGCCTCACTGATATTATCCTACCAGAGCTGTAAATCTAACAGCAGATAACCACAGGTGTTATACTGAACACCGTCGGAGAAGCAAGGAGAACCAGCCTTTAAAAACCAACATTATAAGAATACAGGTAAGTTGAAATTTTGCTTAAAATACATAACAATGCGTGTTTATTATCATAGTTTTATTAATGGAAATGAATTACGTAACATATAGGAACGTGTTCGGTAAATCTCTTAACGGTCACAGAGCAAAGCTGTTACAAAATAGAGTCCACATCGTCGTATCCTTTTCGTTAGAGAAGTCTAGGAACTTTTCCAACCTCCGTTTTTTACAACCCAGTCTCCGAATAATCCACCGATAAACATCCCGGCAAAGAAAGCGAAGCTCTTTTCCAGAGAAGATATATCTGTATCAGAATCGTAAAAGTCTTTGACATGGTTCTTAATTAGTCGATAAGCCAGCGTATAAATAACCACGAGGCGCCCACAGTTTAAAATTCCATCTGAAACCATATAAACCACAATGGTCGCAAACGAGGCGTAAATATCCTTATCCCCGACTCCCAGAGTTATACCAGCGAATAACGAGTCATATCTCTCTGATACCGTATAGACTAGTTTAGCCATTGATTTATAAAACGTGGAAAGCTTATTTTTAGTGTTATCGTAAGTGTGGATAATGTCAACAGCTAAGACCACAAATTCGTTCGAAACTGTAGCCACACATATTTTACAATCAGAACTAGTCATTTTCGAATCCATATAAGATAAATTCAGAAGCGCGTGGTACGTGAAATCAATAATGTGAAACATGTCTGGACATGTTCGGCTATACATTACGCGTGACTCACACAAACTGAGCGATGTATTAAGTTCCATGAATCTTATAGTTCCAGTCGCGTTAGTACACATATTGTAAAAGTGGTATGGTTATGCTAGTGATATGAACATGATAGGGATAGAGACTCAAATATGTCAATAAAAGCGTTAGTAAACTCCTAGATACCCGCACACCGACAAAATATAATATTTAAAACTAACGGTTAATGGATGCGTGTTTTAGTTAAGTAATAAGTACGTAGATGTTGATAATGTGTTTTGAATGGAAAGATTAAACTACTGATAAGGGAGAGCTTGAGAGAGAGAGAGAGAGAGAGAGAGAGAGAGAGAGAGAGAGAGAGAGAATGAAAGAAAGAAAAGAAAACAAAGAAAGAAAGAAAAGAAAGAAAGAAAGAAAGAAGGAAAAGAAAGAAAGAAAGAAAGAAAAGAAAGAAAAAATAAACAGTTGAAACGGACTGATATAGCGGTGGTAGACACTGAGAGACAGTTATAATAAACTACCGAAAGCGGAGGAATGAGTCATACCTGGCTATAGCGTTTATGATAGTAAGAGCGACGGATGAGTTTTGAGTTGTACGGGAATGGTGTAAGACATGAGAGCTGGTGAGGTTAGGTGTGCTAATGAAGTGGTCGATAACTAATAACTGTCTAGTAACATATAGTATGTGTGCATGCGTACATGTGTGTGTGTGTGTGTTTGTGTGTGCGCGCGTGCGTGTGCGACCGCATGTTATATATGTATACTATTTCAATGTATTTTGGTACGCACACTAAATGCGTGGTTTTATCTCGTTGACAGATGGCCTCACGTAACGAACTTGTAAGCAGACCACGCCACGTGTGTGAAACGTGTGGGAAAAGCTTTACACGTCGGGATGCACTAGCCAGACACGTAGATAGTGCGCACGGCCAACAGAGATACCCGTGTCCTATATGCGGGTGCATCTTTACAAGATCCACAAATCTTACAAACCATGTGGCGAAGAAACACACAGCATATGCATCTATATCACCGGCACCAGCACCGGCTACAGCAAGGGCCCCGACAGTATTCTCTGCAACAGACAACAACGTTGCAGAGACCGGGGATGAAGAACACTCTAGAAAGAAACCCCGAGTAGATAACACTCGTGGGGGTGAGCAGCCTAGAGACAGTACAGAGCACATATCATCTGTACACATTAATACTAAATACTCGTGTAAAGACTGCGGGAAAATATTTACTACCCAAAACCATCTAGATCGACATGTAGACACTGTTCACAATAAACAGACATACCAGTGCCCTATATGTGTATGCGAATTTAACAGACAGGACAATCTAAGAACACATATTAAAAATAAACACCAACTACCGATATCAACAAGTACAAGCGCAGCATCCGCGACAAGACCATCAACACCATCAACCACCTCCACCTCATCAGCATCAACCACCTCCGCCACCTCATCAGCTTCGATACCGACGACCTGTTCAAAGTTCAGAGCTGAGCCAACAATTAAGAGGAAGCGGAATAATGAACAATCGATAGAGAGTCAACACAGCAAGAAGGCGCGAACGGATCTAGAATTAGACAGTTTAGCTAGTTTACCAGCAGATGTTAGACAGATCTATGTCGACAACTGGTCTGCAATAAGGTCACATAGTAATAATAACAGGCATCTGTCAGTCCACACGGTCTTTCATAAACCAAATTCACACCTACTTCCAAACTGGGCAAATATCCTAAATCCCATCTTTAATAACCAAACACGTAGATTTAAAATAAATTATTCTCACAATTTCATCCTGAGGAATAAAGAAAACAACGACCTTCGGTTTTCCATAGTAGTTTCAATAATAGTTTAATTCTTTCAACGCCGATGGTTATAAATAACAGAGCAGATTTTGATAGGTTCCTCACACAACTACAAGATAGCGACCCCTTAAACCACGCAAATCATAATAGACCGAGCACTAAATATAGTGTTGAAACCCTTCCCAGCACTTCGTTCTATTTCTATAATTTCGTAGAATATCCTATCGGGTGTCTAACCACCGAACTCCCACAACATATTACAAACAATAAATTCATTTATACATTACAAAATAACATAAACGGGCCAGCATATACTGATAATCTATGTTTCTTTAGATGTGTAGCGTTATTTAGGGGCGCTAAACTTAATCACTTACACAGACCCACCAGCGATCTCCTGAAACAGTGGCAAGCCCATCAGGGGTTAGATATAGACGACAAGTTCCCCGGTGTAACGCTAGCGCAGATTCCCTCTCTAGAAAAGTGTTTCGGTATTAACGTGGACGTCTTCGCTTTTGACAAAGACCAAGCCCTGTCCCCAATGCTAAGAGGTAGTACGACTTTTAGCGACACCTTACGAGTTCTATTTTACGAAGAACATTTTATGTATATAGCGGACATAGATACGGCGGCCCGGGCTTTTTCCTGTCCTAAATGTGGAAAATTGTGGAAAAGTTTACGCCGCATGACAAGACACGAGAAGACATGTACCGGGGATAAGCGAAAAGACAAGTATATCGGAGGAGTTTATAGGAACAAAGAGGGTATACTCGAAACGATAGCAAATAGGGGTATAGAAGTTCCTAATAACTATGTGTATCCCTACAGAGCGACGTACGATTATGAATGTTACTTTAGTAATGTACCGACGACAGATGGAAACACTAGTAGTGTGACCGAATATGTAGCCAGGCATATTCCAATGTCTTGTGCCGTAGCTAGTAATATTCCGGGTTATGAGAAACCAGTATGTTTTGTGAGCGAAGGTGATTCTCAAAAATTAGTGAGTAAAATGATAGATTATCTAGAGACATTAGCGAAACGGGCGTATATAATCTTACGCGACAGTTTCAAACAGGTTTTTGACAGTTTAAGAGACAGGGGTGACTGTAGTGACCTCATAGCGAAACTCGAGTCATACTTGGAAGAGCTCCCCGTTATAGGGTTCAACTCTGGAAAGTATGACTTAAACGTTATCAAACCATATTTAATAAGACATTTCGTAGCTGCGGCGAACAAAGTAGAAAAAGCGAACAAAGAAGATGACGTTGAAGAAGAATTAAAAAATGATGACGATGAAGAAGAATTGAAAAATGATGACGATGAAGAAGAATTGAAAAATGATGACAATGAAGAAGAATTGAAAAATGATGAAGAAGAAGAAGAAGAAGAAGAGGAAGAAGAAGAAGACCCGAAACAAAACAAAACTAAGAAAGGGGTGACCTCGCCCTTCAAGTTTATCGTTAAGCGCAATAATAATTTTATGTGCATCTCCACCAGTCGACTAAAGTTCTTAGATATTATAAATTATCTCGCCCCGGGGTTCTCTTATAGTAAATACTTGGCGGCGTACAAGATTAAAGAGACCAAAGGTGTATTTTGTTACGAGTATATTACGAATCTAAAAAAGTTAGACGAAACCTCTCTCCCCCCTCATGAGGCCTTCTTTTCGACGCTTAAAAACTGTAATATTTCAAACGAAGAGTACGAGTATTGTAACAAGATATGGGCGGACAATAACATGTCCACTCTCAGAGATCTTCTTGTTTGGTATAACAACAAGGATGTCGGGCCCTTCCTACTAGCATTAGAGAAACAGATCGAATTTTACGCGGGTTTAGGTGTAGATATGTTTAAGGACGCCATTTCAGTCCCCGGTGTGACGTTAAGATACCTCTTCAACACCATACCTAAAAACGTAGTCTTTTCGTTATGCGGTAAACGCGAGGCAGAGCTTTATAAAACACTTAGAGATAATATAGTGGGTGGTCCGAGCATAATCTTTCATCGCCACCACGAGAAGGACGAGACTCGAATCAGAGGTAATCCTCAAAATGTAGTAGAGAGTCTTAAAGGCTACGACGCAAACGCTCTGTATCTCTGGGCATTGATGCAGAAAATGCCCACTGGCTTTCCAATTATACGAAAAGTTGAGGACGGGTTTAGACAACGTAAAGTTAATTATTACGATCAGCAGAGTAGAGAGTGGTTAACGTGGGTAGCTCACAAACACAACATTGAGTTGCGAACTCAATACAACGGGGGTGAGGTACCACTGGGACCTCGTAGGATTAGAGTGGATGGCTTCTGTCAAAAGAGTAACCTATCCGCTAATAATAAAGTCTGGCAGTATCATGGTTGTCTGACGCACGGCCATATCTGTCACCTCACTGAAAAACACAAAGGTGTTAACCCTATAAACAAAAAACCCTTGTCCGAGCTATACGACAAGACCCGGGAAATTCGCGAATATTTAACCAATGACGTTGGAGTTGACGTGGTTGAGATGTGGGAATGTGAGTGGCAAGAGCTAAAGAAAACCGATAGCGCAATTATTCCGTTTCTTAAACAAGCCCTCCCCAGAGCAAAACCATCGTATGCCCGGGAAAAATTACCACTAACCGTCGCGCAGATCTTGAAAGCTGTTAAAGACGAAACGCTGTTTGGTCTGGTAGAATGCGATATTCATGTCCCCGACTCTCTCAAGGAATATTTTAGCGAAATGACACCCATATTTAAAAACGTAGACGTGTGTAGAGACGATATAGGAGAGCTTATGAAGGAATACGCCGTGAAAAATAAATTATTGACGACCCCTAGACGTACCCTGATAGATAGTTATATCGGGAAGAAAATTCTTTTGGCCACCCCCTTATTAAAATGGTATTTGGATCACGGTCTAGAGGTAACCAACATCTACCAAGTGATCGAATACCACCCTGTTAGTTGTTTCAAACAATTTGGGGACACCGTATCCGACGCCAGACGAAAAGGGGATGTAGATGAGACGCAGTCCATTACGGGGGAGACCATGAAGTTGTTAGGGAATTCGGCGTACGGAAAAACTCTCACAGATAAAGCGAAACACTCGAACGTCGCGTACTGCGAGGGTGAGTCCGCTTCCAAGCTCGTTAACGACCCCCTATTTAAACATATGACAGATTTAGGAGTAGGGAATATATTCGAGGTGGAAATGTTAAAAAAGACGACGAGGTGGGACCTTCCGCTACAAATCGGCTACTTTGTATATCAATACGCCAAGCTACGGATGTTGCAATTTTATTACGATTTTTTAGACCGGTTCGTAGAGAGATCATACTTTCAGTTGTGTGAAATGGACACTGACAGTCTGTATTTGGCGTTAAGTAAACCTAGTTTAGCTGCCGCCGTTAGACCGCCTTTACTCGAAACTTTTTATAACGAGTACGATCAGTGGTTCCCCTCAGAGACCTGTAGCGTTCATCGGGAGGAGTTTGTTAGGAGTAAAGGTAAATTTAAGGTAGATTGTCGAGACTGCGAAAAAACAAAATTGTACCATAAACGTACCCCGGGTTTATTTAAGTTAGAGTACGAAGGGGATGGGATGGTGTCGTTATGTAGTAAAACATACCACTGTTTTGGAGATTACTCAAAAACTAGTACTAAGGGGCTTAGCAAACATCACAATAAACTAGACAAAGATATATTTATGAAGGTTCTCAAGACACAACAGGCGCAGGGAGGGAAAAATGTTGGTTTTAAACGATATAAATCGAGTGTCTATACATATACACAGCACAGAAATTCTCTCTCTTATTTCTACATCAAACGCCGTGTGCACAACGACAATGTGACGACTTTTCCGTTAGGTATCTAGAGTATTTATATGTATATACAATGATACTTCTGTGATAGTTTTATGTCCAGTGATAATGAACATATGTTTGTGTCGTTGTCACGTTTATATTGTATTAAAATATATCATTAAAAAAAGTATGCAGTTTTTTTCTATTGTATATACATGTCACGTGGTACTGTCTCGTAAGAATAATATGGATACTCTCAGTGTCCTTGGTGTACTACCAGTATACCTGTGTGTAAAACAGAAAAAAACGAGTTACAACATCTATGACTTTCACACCTATACAATCCATTATATACGTACACATAAATGACAAATAACACGAGGCATGTTTTGTAATTTATATATATTTTATTGATACAGCACAACACCGATACTGCGTATGCAGTACATCTAGACACGACATAAAAACACAACATCTAAATGTTCAGCCTCAGCATCTTTCTTCTTCTAAGATGACCCGGGCAATCGTTGTTATTGGTTGAATCTTTCAACGTTGTCAGTATCGTACACGGGAGTCCTGTAAGAACCATTATTTATCGAATAAGGTTCGTTGCATGGTGATGTAGATACTGGAAGTCTATGATCTGCCGTGGTTGACGGCGCGTTCGAGGGAAGAGGCTGTAGTGTTGTTGCATTAGCCTCGAGACGAGCACACTCGGCCAATAACTCGTCCTGCATAGCCACGAGCTGTTCGTTTCTACTAAGATGACCCGGAGATAGTGCTGGTACTGGCTGACTACTTTCGAAGTTGTCAGTATCGTAGAAAGGCGCCATGTAAAAGCCAGTATTTATGGAATATGGCTCGATACTCGGCGACGTGGATACTGGAAGTGTGTGATCTAGTCTGATGTCGGGTTCGTTCACTGTATGAGTCTCGAGTGTTGTTGCAATGGCTTCGAGACGCTCATACTCGGCCAATAACTCGTCCTGCATAGACACGAGGTGTTCAAATTCTGAACGATTCAACGTGATCCCATACTTGGTGGGATATTTTAAATTCGATGTCCCGAAAAATTTTCGAATATGGATCATAGTCGACCCTCTGTATGAAGACACAGACGCTACTTTCAGCCCTGTAGCCAATGGTTTGACCATTTCACGATCTGCTGTAACGTAGACCCAGCTAGTGGGTACATCGACAACTGGTGCAGCCTCGACGTTTGTCAGCATCTTCTGTATCTCAGCACTGAGCGATGTGTGACTGGCGCTTTCTCACCCGCGACTTTTATAGCATAGGTCAGATTATAGATCCGGTTTAGTCCGGATTTTTAAACACTAAAATTCGTGTCCAGACTTGTCTGCGATATTTTTAGCCACTGACGTCATTGCACTAGAAATTTTAAATTTAGCGCCATAAGCTTCGGTGCTAGTAGTCGATACACGATTCGATCGTTTATGTGTTGTCTGGTGGATGAGGTAAACGGCATTAAGACCCTTTGCATTGATCCTCCTCGTGTTTTAATCAGTAGAAAATACACAGAGTACAGTCCACACGCGTTACTAACAAGATCTTGTAACTGACGCGAGTTGTAGATGAGAGGTCTGTTCGAATTCCGCTCGATAAAATCGATGATCTCGGTATGTCTGGGAGAAAACCCGAAACTGTCGAAATACTCAAACTGCCCCATAGCGTTGTAGTAGAGGGCGACCCAGTGAGAGCCCGGTCTCCAACTAGGGTCGGTATTGATAACGAAGGCTGCTGTTTTAGTTGGATCGATATAGCGAGGTAACCGATCGTGAGCCACTACGCTAACAATGGAACACCGTCTCACAAAAATGTCAGACATAAGTACTTTGAGAATATCTCTCGTATTCATTGTCGAAGTGTTTACGCTGTGTAATCTGTAAGAATCTGTCTCGTTTTAGAGATCTCCAGCACGGAATCCAGTTCTGCGTAAACTAGGACCTGTATAGGATTAGGCGTGATCGTCGCAAATTTGAGCTCGATGGCGACGGGCCCTGATTTTGCCAGCTCAAATTGTTCGGCGTTCAAAAGACTAGGGCTGAGATCGAATGCAAAAAGAGTGTAGGCGTTCTTGAAGTCGTTATAATCTATTCCGTTACCAGCGTCTGTTCCCACAAGACCCAACGCCAGCATGGACTTGAAGTAGGCGCGAGCGTACTGACCGCGGTCAAATTCGGTAGATAGAGGTTTACCCCAAATATTATGACCGGCGACGGTGACGTTTAAGTAAGTAAGGCCAAAGTTTTTAAAATTGAAGGGGTTGGTGTCGTAACTTCCATTAAATGCAGCCGAGTCCAGTAAGCCGAGGACTAGTCGCGTTGGTGTTTGAGTCAGAAAAAGGTTGTCTTGGGAATGAGATAACATGCCTTTAGGAATGGCAAATGTTTTAATCATAACTCTCTTCATGGGGTATCGCGCATTGCCTCGTAAGAGAGCCTTTTCGTGAGCCAGCGAAATGGCCGGATTAACTGAGGCTTTCCTCACCAATAGGGCGGCGTAGGTGATGACACTTTTATAACCGATAGTTTTGTCGTGAGCTATGATGTTAAATACGTCCTTTGAGGGGGTCAACTTAATTTTCACGTCAACCCTGTTTAGCATGTAACGCTCCTGAGCAAAAATATCAGAGTGAAGTCGCCCTACCATATCCAGCTCATGGCTACCTCGGGCCAGATTTCGACGAGTTTTAAGACCCGCATTGGAGTCACCTTGGGTGTCATCCGCGTGTTTGGGAGTATCGGTGTAGTAGAGTGCGCTCGTGAGATAACTTTTCTTAGATTCCTTGCTATGGTTGAGAGTGGCTTCTAGGTATGCTCGAAAAGGGTAGGTGTTTTCAGAAGCTGAAATCAAAGTATCGTTGAGAGATACGTCGACTTGCGAGATTAGACTGTGCAGAAAATAGTTCACAGGCGCAACATCAACATCATTTGGTATATTGTCACCGTTGGACAGCGTAATTTTTGCTCTCATATGCAGATACGTGTTGGAAAAATCGATGTATTCGTCCGAATTTCCGCTGATGGAAAATTCTATAGGGGCCCCAGATGCCAGAGACGCCAAGGGGGAAACTTCTACAAACTGGGCAGAATCAAGAGATGTCTGAGTCGGTGGAACGCTAAACAAATCTAGTCCAGAATGGAAACACTCGCAAGACTTGGGATGCACTAACGCCATATCGCTTAACCGAATATGTCCGAATAGTTTGTCCTCTTAGCCTTCTTGGACGCGGAATGAGAGTGATCGCGTCGTTTCGTCGTTTTTATTCTTCTTGCCGGTATCCCAGGTGGAGCTGCTCGTCTTTTCCTTCTTCTACCGCTTCCGGTTTGTTGGCCTGTATCGCCCCCAGCCAGATGACTGATGGCTCCCTGAATTAAACGCTGACCGGATTCCTTAGCTCTTTCTTTAAACGACTCTCCAATGTTTCTTCCCGCCAATGCGTCTTGCGCGACTTGTAGTCCCGTGCCGACACCTTCTCTGAGTAATGCCTTACCTCCTGTTTTTAGCCACGGTAAAATTGCTCTTCCGATGCCTCCGAAAAAACTTCCGATACTGCGCCCTCGCTGACTTCTACCTCCGACAAATACCGGGAGGCCGTGGCCGGCTTGATTAAAGCAACACTCTTCGTATAACTTAGCATTTCGATGAAGCGGCGTGTGTCTCACCATTATACCAGATCGAAGTGCTTCCGCGCTCTGAAATGTAACGTCAGTACCGACGTTCCGGATGTAAATGGGATCGCAACTCCCCTGTCGTTAGTTAAAAGAATTTCTAACCTGTCGAAGGAGAATCTGCTCAGGGGGACATAGTGCGGTTTGTCGTAGATGCAAAATATGGATGTGGTGGTTTTCTCCAAAACAGGAACTGCCCTCAGTAAGGGTACCAGAACATCCCCCACCACTCTGGGTGACACTAGATCGCAATAGACGTACACGTTTCTGGTTTGCGTTTCCAAATTTATTTCTTTCTCGCCGTGCAGGGCCACGTTAGCGTCTGTCACGCGATTCGATGGGAGGTTTAAGATACTTTTCAATTCCTCGCTTATGGTAACCGAGTGTCCTTGGTCAAAGAGTTTAAGTATGGCCTTATTTTCGTGTTTTTTATTAAAAAATCTCATTTTGATGGGTGGTGATTTTTCCAAAATCACTTTATTTAAAGCATCGATAAAGTTATCCGCTGTCTTGTATAACCCCGGCGCCAGTTCCATTGTTACTGCTGTGTTACCGGAGGTTTCGTAACGGATCCAGATATCGCCTGGTAGGACGTTGAAATGAGTGTTTGGAAATTGTATCTCGGCCAAACCGACTTCGTAGTTTGCGTTCAGTTCGATAGTTTGAGGGAGTTTGACGAAAAAGTTTCCAGGACTATTTTCAGGATAAATTTGCATCGACGCGTTGCTAGGGGCTGTAATGTAAAAACTCATCTTCCTTGATTCACCGTCTCGTCTCTAGCTTGGGATTTGGAAGCATGTAACCCAGACAACTGCTCAGGAGCGCGATCCAAATCTTTCCGTCCTGACCCTCACCGTTTCCACCCGTCAGATTAAATAAAGCCACGCCGATTACGGCATATATAACGATCATTTGGCAGAGAAAAAACGATTTCCATTCGCGGGAGCAGTTTACCGAAAACAGGCCAGAGTGAGGTTCTGCTATCGTGACTGGTCCCTTCGTCGTTCTTCGTTTCTTCTCGTTCAACTACTGCGCTCAGAAAAGTTTGCACGTGTTCATCCCCCTCCATTTCGTCAGTCTCTGTATCTCGATACTTGATCGCTCAAAATCCAACTGTTAAATGCCGAGCTGTAAGCGTACCATTTGACTAAGTACTGTTTTTTTCCATCAACTTTCCTCTCTTCTAAGATGTTTTCTATTCGATACACCCGTTTTTCGCCGACTTTCTGAAGCTCTTCTGTATAAAACGACCCTTTCAACTCTTCACCAGAATCATCTTTCACAACGTAGGTTACCGGGTTAGTGTTTTTGTTTACACGACTGATTGTAAACAGTTCTTCCGTCCACGATGGTGTATACCCCTTTTTGAAATTAGCTCTGGCTTGAGCTATCCTAACTCGATCACCTTCTTTATAACGGTTATTGATCGCCACTGACTGCCTATTGTCTCTCCCCGATAGTTTATTATACAACGTGTTCCAGACTTGTTCTTGATTGGCCGAATTTACGTGGACCGGCGCCATTTTAATGCTCCTGTGATACGAATTATTGTAGTTTCTGAGTAAGGCGGATAACGCATCCACATATCTCAATTTGTTCGTTTTCGTAAAAAATTTCCACATTTTCTCTTTTAACGTTCGGTTAAATCGTTCTACGATCGCTGCCTTTATATCCTCATTCTCCGTAGTGAAGAACTGTACTCCATTTTCCTTGAGAAACTTTAGGAAAGTTTTGTTGACGAATTCGGATCCTTTGTCCGTTTGAAGATGTATCGGTTTGCGCTCGGCAAATATTTCGCTCACGGCCTCCACTAGATTTTTTGCGGTTTTCGACCGTATCGGAACTGCCCAAGCATACTTCGCAAAAACGTCGATACACGTAACGAGATACGAGAACGCGTCGTTGTATCTTCTTAATTGTCTCAGATCGATCAGATCAGCCTGGAACTGCTGATTCATACCACCCACGATGATGGGTCGTCTCTTAAATTTTCTAACAACGGGTTTGTGTAGAGTATAAGCATCCTGTAGACTCAGCCATTCTTTAATTTTTGCAGAGCTTAGTTTTGTACTACGCTGTAAACCACCCACACCCCCGTAGGCACCCGGTCGATTCGGATCGTAGTAACGGCTTCTTAAAATCTTATCTACTCGTTTGGCCATGACTCCCAGTTTGGTTTTGGAATTTTACTTTTTCTTCTTTTCCTGAGCCTGTACGTGCCCACAACTTCTTTGTGAGTGACCGCTTTCGTTTTCGGCCTAGGCGCGCTTGGCGCTGACTGAGGAATTTTTTCGTCGACTTCATCTTTAAGTACCGCGGTTGGTGGTGTTGTAGTCGCGTCGGGGGATGGGGGTGCCTGTTTAATGTCCACTACGCCTAGAGGTTTGTGTCTGTACTGATCGAGACGTTGCAGATACCGTTGCAATGTCTGCTGATACATTCTGGCTTTGTCGCGTGGTGACATGTCCTCTCTTTCCAGGACTCGTTGCATTTGCGTATCCAGATCTCCTAGGGTGTCTTTTAGTGACTCGGGTGGCGTATACGCGGGTTGGTGGTGATTTACTGACTCTAGCAGTCGAGGATCGATCAAAATCATTTTCTTGGCCATCGTTCACATGCCCAGAATACCGCTCAGGATACCCAGAACTGGTTTAATCAGAGCGCCGATAAAGCCACCTTTTTGTAGAATCTGTTTCTCTTTTTCACGGTCGTCTTTTTTCGTGCGAGAATCCTCAGGTCGTGTTTATGGCGCTGCAACCGTCTCTTCTGAGCCGGCGTGAGCCGAACGTTACCTTTTAACACGTTGTGGCAGCATTCGCACAGAGTTCTTATGAGATCAGGCGACGCTGTTTTCATCGCGGCCTTTACAGCTGGTGGTTTAGCCGAGCACAGAAAACGCAACATCTCTCCGTGTCTTTTGACCGACTCGCCCATGTTCCTTATTTTGGGATGTAGACTACCTGCTGTTCTTTAGGAAAAATATTTGTGCGCAGCCTTAGATGATCCGGCGTCTCTTGCCGAAGGTCAATTAATAAATACCTGTGTGGAGCCGATGTCGCGTCTTTAAAACTTTCTTGCGCGTACGACACGCGCCCCGGTACATTTGTTTGGCCAGATTCGTAATCTGAGACCCGTCTCTCGGGTTTTTAAACAGAACTATGTAATGACTGTTGAGACTTATCGTCCGCTGTTCCTTGTTTTTGTTAAAGAGATTCTGTACTATATACACGACGCTTATATTTCTATGATGACTTCCCTTGGTAAATAGTTTCGTGACCCTATCGTCGGTTTCGTTCATCAGATCGTCTATGACCAACAGACGTGTCCTATCTCCTCGCCATTGCTCCATGTCGGGTAGCCCTTCGTTAAACTGAACACCCTTCATCGTATCGTACATCGATTGCCACTCGCCGTAACAGTAGATTATTTCCTCCGGAGCGGGTCTGATCATTTCTGACACGTGGTCGATAAAGCGCCTAACAAACACACTTTTTCCGCATCCCGTCGGTCCTGCGACTAGCGCCGTAAACGGATGATTCCAGGTTGGATCCATACCTACGACTGTCGCGAGGTAGTTTTATGTCGTTATTTTATAACTTACGAACCTTATTTGATAACACGATACGCGTATCGAGATCATAAGTATTGTTATTAACCTATGTCTTATTGTCTGCTAACCGCGTACCGAGACAGATCGCTCATTAGTTTACACAACTTGTTGCGTTTCGCGCTCGCTGGAGACAATAATCAATAAACTCACGCGAGAGCGGCAACGGTGGGAGATATTGAGCTGCCACGGTAGGAGAAAATGACTGTTCGTTAATACCGCCAGCAAGATTTGCCAATATATATGTATGTATATATACCTACTTATGGTCCATATCTTAAATACGGGGCCCATTTACGTCAACGTAGATATAATAACTATTAACTTATTACTATTATATGTATATATACTCACCATAACTATGAAATAACTAACGTATCACTACTCCCTAATATGGTAGTTTCACTTCCGGAGTGGGCGTGGTCTATAGCCGGACAACACACACACACACTAGCTCCTATTGGAAGTCACTTTGGCGGGAAAAACTGATGTCCAATACATGACTCAGTAATAATCCCCCTCAACCACGAACTCTCTTCATGGACTATACAAGCCCTATTCATATATACATATATATCATGACAGAAGCTCCACCACCACCACCACCACCTTCCACCATGGGAAAGTGGTGGTATCCTACTATATAACTCTTGTACTTGAAGGGTACTGGACTTCGTAGGGTATACCCTATTCTTTGTCTTTGTATCCAAGTCCGATCATTGTGTCCACGCTCTACTACTACTACCGTCTTCATCGACAGCGCAGATAGCCAACCTCTCCGCTCTTTCATTTCCCCGCACCCACGCATGTCCAGAAACATGGCTATGTACCACCTTGGTTCTCAACGTACACCTTGGTTCTGAACGCCTACCTTAGCTCAAACTGCCAACATTGATTCTCAACGCCCACCTTTGGTTCTCAACGTCCACCTTGGTTCTCAACACACACCTTGGTTCTCAACGCCCACCTGGTTCTCAACGCCCAACATGGTTCTCAACGTCCACCTTGGTTCTAAACGCCTACCATGGTTCTCAACGCCTACCGTGGTTCTAAACGCCTACCGTGGTTCTAAACGCCTACCGTGGTTCTCAACGCCTACCGTGGTTCTCAACGCCCAGCTTGGTTCTCAACGTCCACCTTGGTTCTCAACACCCACCTTGGTTTTCAACGTCCACCTTGGTTCTCAACGTCCACCTTGGTTCTCAATGTCCACCTTGTTTTTAAACTCCCACCTTGGTTCTAAACGCCCACCTTGGTTCTCAACGTCCACCTTGGTTCTCAACGCCACTCATGGTTCTCAACGTCCACCTTGGTTCTCAACGCCCACCTTGGTTCTCAACGTCCACCTTGGTTCTCAACGTCCATCTTGGTTCTCAACACCCACCTTGGTTCTCAACGTCCACCTTCTTTCTCAACGCCCACCTTGGTTCTCAACGTCTACCTTGGTTCTCAACGCCCACCTTGGTTCTCAACGCCCACCTTAGTTCTCAACGTCCACCTTAGTTCTCAACGTCCACCTTGGTTCTCAACGTCCACCTTGGTTCTCAACGCCCACCTTGGTTCTCAACGCCCACCTTAGTTCTCAACATCCGCCTTGGTTCTCAACATCCACCTTGGTTCTCAACGTCCACCTTCTTTCTCAACGCCCACCTTGGTTCTCAACGTTCACCTTGGTTCTCAAAGCCCACCTTAGTTCTCAACGTCCACCTTGGTTCTCAAAGTCCACTTTGGTTCTCAACGCCCACCTTGGTTCTCAACGCCCACCTTAGTTCTCAACGTCCACCTTCTTTCACAACGACCACCTTGGTTCTCAGCGTCCACCTTGGTTCTCAACGTCCACCTTGGTTCTCAACGCCCACCTTGGTTCTCAAAGCCCACCTTGGTTCTCAACGCCCACCTTAGTTCTCAACGTCCACCGTGGTTTTCAACGCCCACCTTAGTTCTCAACGTCCACCGTGGTTTTCAACGCCCACCATGGTTCTGAACGAACACCTTGGTTCTCAACGTCCACCTTGGTTCTCAACGCCCACATTGGTTCTCAACGCCCACCTTGGTTCTCAAAGCCCACCTTGGTTCTCAACGCCCACCTTAGTTCTCAACGTCCACCGTGGTTTTCAACGCCCACCTTAGTTCTCAACGTCCACCGTGGTTTTCAACGCCCACCATGGTTCTGAACGAACACCTTGGTTCTCAACGTCCACCTTGGTTCTCAACGCCCACATTGGTTCTCAACGCCCAGCTTGGTTCTCAACGTCCACCTTGGTTCTCAAAGCCCACCTTGGTTCTCAACGCCCACCTTGGTTCTCAAAGCCCACCTTGGTTCTCAACGCCCACCTTAGTTCTCAACGTCCACCGTCGTTTTCAACGCCCACCTTGGTTCTCAACGCCCACCTTGATTCTCAACGCCCACCTTGGTTCTCAACGCCCACCATGGTTCTGAACGAACACCTTGGTTCTCAAGTCCACCTTGGTTCTCAACGTCCACCTTGGTTCTCAACGCCCACCTTGGTTCTCAACGCCCACTTTGGTTCTCAACGCCCAGCTTGGTTCTCAACGCCCACCTTAGTTCTCAACGTCCACCTTGGTTCTCAACGTCCACCTTGGTTCTCAACGCCCACCTTGGTTCTCAACGCCCACCTTGGTTCTTATCGACACAACTGTTTTCAATGACCCCTTGCTTCTCAGTGACCCACGTGTTTTCAACGACCCAAGTGTTCTCAAAGACCCAAGTGTTGTTCTCAACGCCCGCCTTGATTGTCAATATCCCTTTGATTCTCAACGTCGAATTGGTTCTCAGCGCCCCTTGATTAATTTTATTCTTCTTCTATTTAGTAACTACTCCACTTCGTCGGTCGCCCTTAAACAGATGTAAGTTGATGTCTCTAGTTTACAGCAAAAAACTACATCCGCACCTTTCGTTCTCAACAATCTATCTAAGGTATAGCTTCCATTATTAGTTATTGGTGTTCTCTTAGTTCTGAGCACTCCTTGTTCATGTAATTCATATTTTAAAGCTCTCTTAATTACAGCGCCACTTTGGTTTCATAGACTCATTCCTCCAAATGCCATCTTACCTCTCAACGGCTTT
The DNA here is from genome assembly GCA_032433765.1 of Megaustenia siamemsis. Lineage (NCBI taxonomy): Eukaryota > Metazoa > Mollusca > Gastropoda > Stylommatophora > Ariophantidae > Megaustenia > Megaustenia siamemsis. The sequence goes on from JAVIAB010000139.1 coordinate 66,382,456, forward strand.
ATAAACTTAGTTTCACCGCCGTCTTGGCTACATAAATTTATTCTCAGAGCTCTCTTGGCTACATACATTTATTCTAAAAGCTCTCTTGGCTACACAAAGTTATTCTCAGAGCTCTCTTGGCTACATAAATTTATTCTCAGAGATCTCTTGGCTACATAAATTTATTCTCAGAGTTCTCTTGGCTACATAAATTTATTCTCAGAGTTCTCTTGGCTACACAAATTTATTCTCTGAGCTCTCTTGGCTACACAAATTTATTCTCAGAGCTCTCTTGGCTACATAAATTTATTCTCAGAGTTCTCTTGGCTACATCAATTTATTCTCAGAGCTCACAGGGTTACATAAATTTATTCTCAGAGCTCTCTTGGCTACATACATTTATTCTCAGAGCTCTCTTGGCTACATACATTTATTCTCAGAGCTCTCTTGGCTACACAAAGTTATTCTCAGAGCTCTCTTGACGACATAAATTTATTCTCAGAGCTCTCTTGGCTACACAAAGTTATTCTCAGAGCTCTCTTGACGACATAAATTTATTCTCAGAGCTCTCTTGGCTACCTACATACATTTATTCTCAGAGCTCACAGGGTTACATAAATTTATTCTCAGATCTCTCTTGGTTACATAAATTTATTCTCAAAACTTACTTGGTTACATAAACGTTTTCTCATTGATCTCTTGACTACATAAAATAATTATCTCTGCTCCAAATTTGTAATTATCTTTTTAAATATGTTTTTGCTACTTAAAAATATAGAATTCGTTTCGATATTTTTGTTACCTTTCCGAACAAGAAGTGGATTATGAGTATTTACTAATGTTATTCTCATTTACTGATAATGTCCACTGATACCTGGAGCTTTTGTCGAGAGTATCCAATGTTTCCAGGTGTTCCCAAACGAGTTAGAGAGTCAAGTTCAGTTTGAGGGATTCCGGGACTGGCTGCACACATTCGAGCTGTACAGGGGCAAGAATATGGGCAATGACGAGCCAAACGAGAACAGGGTAGTTGGCAAGTTCAAGGTCGGTTAAAAAATGTTTTCCGTTGATTTAACTGTCGGTTGCTTCTTCATTGATTTGTTTTATTTTATTTTATTTTATTTTTCTACTTCTTCTACTTTTCATTATTATGTCATTAGTGTGTCATTATTATGTCATTATTATTATTATTAGTTCATTATTATTATTATTGCTGGAGTTTGTACAACTTCAGCGTATATAGAAAAGAGAGGAGTGCTTGCGTCCTTTTTTCATATATAGAAAGAAGAAAAACTATAGAATGTCATCGACACTACTATAAATCATAAGGCAAGTATGTCCGTTTGAAAGACGAACGATGAAGACAAGTATTAGCCGAAAGAACACAGAAGTAAAAGACAAACTTAGTGTCTACTATCGTCAGTTTCACTGATACCTCGCATTATTATATGACAAAATAGTGGCTATATTTCTCAGAAGAATGTTGAAAGTTCCCTGGACCGCTAAAAAGACCAATCAGGAAATTCTAAAAGAGGCCAACACTAAAAGTGAGCTATATAAAAACATCAGAAAGGAACAATCAACATTTTTCGGGCACATCATGAGGAGAGGAAAGTTGGAATACTTGGTTACAACTGCCAAAATAAAACTGAAAGAGAGATCGCGGACGACAAAGAGAGAAAATGCTGAATAGCTTGGTGTCATATGGGAGCCGCGAAAGCTCAGTGGTTAGTGAACTGGACTACAAAGGACAAGAGGTAGGGTTCGATCTCAACCGACGGCTTCCGGGTTCACCCAGCCTTAAATGGGTACCGGATTTTTCTGGGAAAATAAAGCGACACGGGCGTAATACCGACCACATTACTCCAAAAATCATGTGCCGAAAATCTGTAAAAATTATGGTCATTAACAGCATATTCACTATACGCCACTTGGCGTGACGGGGCTCTTTACTGTACATTGGTGTCATGTCATGGAAAACGGTCAACAACAGAATTAATACGATGCACTGTAGATATAGGTGTCCGGTTAGCGCAATCGATAGGCGGTTGGCTTACCACGGCAACAGCCGGGGTTCGTTCCCTGGCGAGGACACCTGGGTTTTACTAATTCCCTAAAAATTAGTGGGAGCCGCGATAGCTCAGTGGTTAGTGAACTGGACTACTACGGACAAGGGGTAGGGTTCGATCCCAACCGACGGCTCCGGGTTCACCCAGCCTTAAATGGGTACCGGATTTTTTCTGGGAAAGTAAAGCAGCACGGGCGTAATACTGACCACATTACCCCAAAAATCATGCGCTGAAGGTCTGTAAAATATAGGGTCACTAACACCATATTTCCCTATACGCCACTTGGCGTGACGGGGGGTACTTTACTTTTACTTACTGTAGATATAATGTGAAAGAACATGATCGCCTACGCCAACCAGTATGGCACACGATTATGATGAAGATGATGGTGGCTGGGTGGTGTAGAGGTAAGACGTCGACCTCTAGACAAAAAGATCTCGAGTTCACTTCCCGCCACAGGCGGTGGGAAATAAAAAAAAAAATTAAAATCGAATCCGAGGCTTTTCCCTCCCCTGGTATTTGGGTAGTGAGATTCGATATCTAGCCCTCTCTGTGTAGTGAGATCTGATGTCTAGTCCTCTCTGTGTAGTGAGATTCGATGTCTAGCCCTCTCGGAAAATGGCGAAAAACAGGAGGTCCCATGTACGTTCTGCGCACGTTAAAGAACCCTTGGCAGTTGGAAATCGAAAAGAGTAGACATCTGTCCGGGCAAAATTAATAGGAAAATCTACACAGAACTTTAAAACTCTCGACGATAAAAATATGAGAGTACCTCTGAAGTCAAAGAATATCTGCCTGTATGGCGGGGGACACCTGAACACATGACTGCCAGTATGAATAAAAAAATAGAAAAAAAAGTGATATTCATGGAAAATGTAATTCCTCTGGACCTGGCTGGAGATATCAAGCTGGCGAACACAAACAGACAAATATATGACAGTCTCTTAATTCAAATTATCGTATGCTGAAATGTTTGAAAGTACTTGAGCTAGAAAATGTACTCGGAATAAACATGAAAGCCATATAGGGCAGAGTCAAAATGGATGAGATACGATAAAACACATATCTGGGATGTTAAAACTTTGCGAGCAAGAAAAGAATAAACAATGAAGCAAAGTTTCGACCATAAAGGTCTTCAGTCTGAACAAAACTAAACCAAAATACAAATCTTTAAAGATCATGAGAAATATAAAAGGTTGACAGAATTAACAGAACTCTACATGTTTAATAGAAATAAATTGAATTGTGCTCATGGTAGCTAGCGTATATGGACAGTTATTAGATAGCATGCGGAGGCAAGGTACCTAACAGCAAGAGAGCTGGAAGCTGTTAGCGACTAATAGCTGATGGCTTGCGCCAGGATCGGGGAACAAGAACCATCCAGACCCTACTCCACCTCTTCGCGGTCCCTTTCAGAAACAGACTAACCAGTCTGGCCAAGCTAGTGGGTATCAAAGAGGCAAATCAACGAAGTATTCAAAAATGTCATACCGACATCGGATGTCTTTCGCAAACTACAACACAACGTATATACGACCACTTAACGTCTCCTTAAGGACGAACGACAAAGAGGACAATCAATTTCTGTAGCAGCCAGTGGGTGATTGTGACAAAGGTAAAACAAAGATAACATGAAGTCTTATATGTCAAAGTATTTTAAAAACTACAGTTCTAGCAACATTGTCATTGATAAACTGCAACATTGCCATGACAAACTGCAACATTGTCATGACAAACTGCAACATTGTCATGACAAACTGCAACATTGTCATGTAACATCAGAGTAGGACAAGAACATGTGCTCTACCATCGCTTGCCATCGATCATCTGTGCGTACAAAGTGCTAAAATTGCAGATACATCAATGTTTTTTTTTCCCCTTTTCCCTCACCACACAGGCAGATATTTGTGGCCTGCTGTAGTCAATTTCCAGATGCCAATAGTTTTGTAACGTGCGAACAGAGCATACATGACCTCCTATATTTCGCCTTTAACCGTGAGGTTTAGACAATCCGTTCTCACTATCCAGAGACCGGACCACGAAGGAACGACGGATTCAAGAATCAAACAATTCTCACCGCCTCTGGCGAGATTCGAACGCGGGACCTACTTGTTCAAAGGTCAGAATCTTCACAATAATGACGTAAGCAGCTGTTGATAGGATCAGAGAATCATAAAATACACTCAAGATAGCAAGCTCAAGCTATACAACAAGCGACGTCCAGAAAACTACACATAGCTCCACTCTGTTATAAAACTTGCACAATTAGAAAGACTAAATAACAACTTCTGTACCGGTACATACTATAACACTAAACATTGCTCTTAAAAAGGTATGCACTCCATACATTTATTTCTTAATCTCTGTACTGTACAACAGAGCTACCGAAGAAAATACAAGTTATGAAGATGCTATCATACAATTTTGGACATCTCTTACTTTAGATTTTCAAATCTCAAAAGGGTACAACAAGCAATCGGAGTACACGTTAATCTTTTGGCTGTTGTGAAAAGGCGCATAATGAAATTGTTTGGCCACGTATCTCACAAAGATCATTCTACAAGGAATTGTGAAAGGAGCGAAAAGGAGATAGAAAGACAACATCAAAGTATTGGCAGGCCTCTGCTTTACAGGATCCCAAGTCAGTGGTACCACGATGACACCCCTAGGTTTATGGTGTGATGATGATGAAGTATAAATTATGAAACAATATTAGAATAAAATGTGCTCTGTTCGCACTTCAGGGTTCCATGAAGATTTACAGAATCCCCTTGCCTCCTGACATTGAAGATTGTACAATCACCGGAGGCGATCCAGCGTATGGACTCTTTCAGGGGCTGCCTAGCAACGAGCCAGTGAAGGTTCTGGTTCGCGTCTACGTCGTCAGGGTATGGTTCTTTGTCTCACACTCTGTGTGGTTGTTGTTGCTTCATTTCATCTTCAGGCTTTTAAGTAATCGAAGTTCTCGCAATTTAGTTTTCTCTAACAATTTGTTTTCACAACTTAACATCCCGAAGATGGGTGTATCCAACCGAAGGACGCAAGCATCGCATTCTACCGTAAACTGGCGACACAGCGTTACTACACCTATTTAACGTTCTTTTACGGGTTGGCGATGATCACGGAAAAAGAGTAATCAAATGTTATTGCATTCAAGTGAGTTTTATTCGAAGTTCTACCAGGTATTCTCTAATAGTTGGTTCTCCATATGTCCAGGATCTGTACTTGGGGGACTGCTTTGTCAGGTTTACATGTTTGTGACAGTGAGAGCTAGGGGGATACATTTGCTGACAGCGATCACCAACCAATAGCTGACTATATTTATCAGGATCTGTAAACTGTAATTGATCAAGATCCAGCTTGATTTTCCCATAGCCCTGGCAACAGACCAATTGATTGGTCTACACACTCTTCTGTTAATTTAAAACAAATTTTTAAAGGGATACAAATGCTTCTAAATTATTATTATAGTTGTTACGTCCCTTTGGTTAAGAATTCCATCAAATGCATAAACCTGAGATGGAAAACATTTATAAAAGGAATACTTTACAGTGTGATAAAAAGCCGAATCTCAAAAGTATTCAAAGTGATGATATTTATACATTAAGATATATTTTTAGTAGATGCACAAACATATGTCTTGATATAAAAATGATAAGATAGGTACATAGAAAATTCAAATCATTGTTGATATCAAATTTTAGGAATATTATAGAATGGATAAATAAATGAACACCAGATGCCTTCTTAAAGGATTGTCGAATATCTGGACGAGTTCATTTTCTCCTAAAACGCTAAAAAAAAAAAAAGGTGTTCGTCAGCACAGAAAAACATCTTCTACAACACGGTCTCATTCCCGCCCTGATCATCATCCTGATGACGTCAAGTAAAATATGACGTCAATTAAATTATGTGTTCACCTCGAGAGAATCCCTTGTGGCTCCATAACATGCAGAACATTTGTTAAGAGAGAACGCTAATAGTCCCAGGAGAAAACCAATGTAAGAGTATTAGAGAATAAGATCGCATGATTTCAACATTTTTTCCATGTGAACTGAATGTTATAGTTTGTTTTTATAATGATAAAACTCTGTACTTTTGTCTTTCGTTTAATGTCTATTTTAGATCTATTTTTATATTGCACAAATTATGCTACTCTGGTGCAAACAACGGGGGCCGCGATAGCTCAGTGGTTAGTGGACTTGACTGCAAAGAACAAGAGGTTGGGTTCGATCCTGATCGACGGCTTCCAGGTTCACCCAGCCCTAAATGGGTACCGGATTTTTTTTCTGGGAAAGAAAAGCGGCATGGGCGTAACACCACCACATTACCCCAAAAATCATGTGCCGAAGGTCTGTAAAAAGTATGGTCACTAATACTATATTCCCTATACGCCACTTGGCGTGACGGGGCTCTTTACTTACATTTTTCATTGCAACCAATGCCAGTCCTGGACCCTAGATGCAAGAACAATAAGGAAAATAACCACTTCTGAGATGAAATTGGTAGACGAACGACAGGAAACAACATGAGAGATAAGATCAGAAGTGAAAAACGAAGAAAAAACTTAGGAATAACCACCGGCATAGAATATTTAACAAAACAACAGATACAATGATTTGGCACGTGACAAGACAGAAAGATCGAAGCACAACGCAGCGAGCCTTTAATAAACGTTACGAGAACACCAAACCCAAGAACCGACCACGAAAAAGATGGATTGATGAAGTATTAGAAACACTAGGACACATAACAGCTGTAGAGGCAAACAGAGGACCAAAACACAGCAAATTATATCTCCCCTCCACGCTGAAAAACAAATGAGGAAGAAAAGAAGTGGAAGAAGTAGAATGCTACTCTAATAGTAGCATACGTTACGCATTTTGTGTATGTGCATGTTCAGCATGCAACAATATAGTGCGGCATTCATTGTTATCCTATTGTACATATCAATAGCATACATATAGAGCGTACATTCATTATCGTACAGCACATCTATATCATACAATCGTTATCGTACAGCACATCTATATCTTTCAATCGTTATCGTACAGCACATCTATAGCATTCAATCGTTATCGTACAGCACATCTATAGCATTCAATCGTTATCGTACAGCACATCTGTAGCATACAATAGTTATCGTACAACACATCTATAGCATACAATAGTTATTGTACAGCAGATCTATAGCATACAATAGTTATCGTACATCACATCTATATCTTTCAATCGTTATCGTACAGCACATCTATATTTTTCAATCGTTATCGTACAGCACATCTATATCTTTCAATCATTATCGTACAGCACATCTATATCTTTGAATCGTTATCGTACAGCATATACTGTTCACATGGGATCTATGGACACGACTGTTCCGGGTCTTGTCTCAGTGTCTGTCCTTTATTTGAGGAAAAATCTGGAAAATGCCTACAATGTAAACATCTTGGCTATACCTGTAATGACACTTGTCCAGATGGTAATTTTGGGCTACAGTGCGAACAGATGTGTTCTGATGGCTGTGACATCATATGTACTCTCAAATGTCCGGACAACTGTTTCAACGACACCTGTCAACAGTCGATCGGGAATCTGTACATGCAAGAGAACGTTCTATGGGTCAGGCTGCACTCTCAAATTTCCGGACAACTGTTTAACGAAACCTGTGATTCCCACGTTCAGAAGAGTCTGCCGACTACAACAAGCCCAAGCATATGGACACTTTAATGTGTTTCTGTGCTAGACATGGTTCATTTTTTGGTGTTTTTTAGTGAAGCCATGGCTCATATCTTGCTGTGTTTCTGTCCTAGCCATGGCTCATATCTTAGCTTGTGTGTGCTGGCCATGGCTCATATCTTGGTGTGTGTCATGTTAGTCATATCTCATATCTCGGTGTGTCCGAGATAATCATGTCTCATATCTTTATGTGTCTGTGTTTAGTCATATCTCATATCTTAGTGTGTACCAGTGTTAGTCATATGTCATATCTTTGTGTGTGCATGTCTGGGTTAGTGATATTTCATATCTTTGTGTGCATGTTTATGTTAGTCATGTCTCATATCTTTGTGTGTGCATGTCTGTGTTTGTCACATCTCATATCCTTGTGTGTGCATAGCTATGTTAGTCCCATCTCATATCTTTGTGTGTGCATATCTATGTTAGTCATATCTCTTATCTTTGTGTGCATGTCTATGTTAGGCATGTGACATATCTTTGTGTGTGCATATCAATGTCAGTTGTATCTCATATCTTTATGTGCATGTTTATGTTAGTCATGTGTCATATATCTTGATGTGTGTCAGTGTTAGCCATGCCTCGTATCGCTGTGTTCATGTCTGCATTAGTCACATCTCATATCTTTGTGTGTGCATGTCTGTGTTAGTCACATCTCACATCTTTGTGTGTCCGTGTCTGTGTTAGTCACCTCTAGTGACTCGGGCAGATGGTGCTCGTAAACCTGGGAGGGCCTACCATCTAAGGGCAGAATCCCCCTACAGAAAAGATCATCTGCTGCCTTGCAGGAAGATTGGGGACAATCAACGGCTAGGGAAAGCAAACCCGAATAAAATACTGGCTGAAATCGGATGCACTGGGCCACTGGCGCAGAACACAGTGCAACGTATTAACGGGTGTTCAGTCAGATCTGACAGACTCTAATTGTGATGTTCTGTCTGTGGGGGCGATCAACACACTTAGCCTGACAGCTGACTTCATATGAGAGTCTGGAATCCTTACTCTGATTGAGTCCTGAATGCAGAGAGAGAGAGAGAGAGAGAGAGAGAGAGAGAGAGAGTACAGCACATCTATATCTTTCAATCGTTATCGTACAGCACATCTATATCTTTCAATCGTTATCGTACAGCACATCTATATCTTTCAATCGTTATCGTACAGCACATCTATATCTTTCAATCGTTATCGTACAGCACATCTATATATTTCAATCGTTATCGTACAGCACATCTATATCTTTCAATCGTTATCCATCGTACAGCACTTCTACAGCCCACTTGGATGGAACTCAACGCTTGGATCCATTAATCAATGTTAACTTTTCTCATGGATTACATAAACTCTCTAGCGCTCTTTATTCCTTCCATAACATTACAACATTCACTATTATCAAGAGATGCACATCAAAAGCATATAACCAGTATCGTCAACAACATAGGGTAGAACACATGTCACGGAAGCAACAACAATGGCGGACCCCAGTTAGACACGGGATTGTCATCCGGGTCCTATTTTTGCATGACTGGCGGTGTCATGAGAATGATGTCATCAACGTAGAGCACGTGATCAGACTAGGTTTCCGGGATTAAAAAAAAATATGTAGGATGTAGGGGGTAAAACTGAAAATTAATAAAAAAAAATAGAAATGAGATAATATCAATATACTCAGTACTGGGAATACAACAGAAAGAGGAAAGCAAGAAAATATAAACAACAAATAAGAGGTGATGCTGTTCTCTAGAAGAAAGAAGGGTGGACGGTTCATCAGGAGAGTTGCAATGATTCTTTTGAAAAGTTTAAAGCAGGAATTATTAGAATAGAAATCTATCAATATTAGTGTAATGTGAACAACAATGCGCCAACATTTCCTTAGTACAAACATTTGACAGTGAGGCCAAGGAATAAAAGTGTACTAAATATTGCGGTTAGAAATTGAAGCTTCTCCCAGCCCTATTCCCCCATAGACATGACCTACCCAATACATGTTGAGACTATACATCAAAAGTGCAATCAAGTAGAGTTAGGGAGACTATACACCAAACGTACAGTCAGATAAGGTTAGGGACACTATACATCAACAGTGCAGTCAGATAGGGTTAGGGAGACTATACATCAACAGTGCAGTTAGATAGGTTTAGGGAGACTATACATCAACAGTGCAGTTAGATAGGATTAGGGACACTATACATCAACAGTGCAGTTAGATAGGGTTAGGGACACTATACATCAACAGTGCAGTTAGATAGGGTTAGGGACACTATACATCAACAGTGCAGTCAGATAAGGTTAGGGACACTATACATCAACAGTGCAGTCAGATAGGGTTAGGGAGACTATACATCAACAGTGCAGTTAGATAGGTTAGGGAGACTATACATCAACATGCAGTTAGATAGGATTAGGGACACTATACATCAACAGTGCATTAGATAGGGTTAGGGACACTATACATCAACAGTGCAGTTAGATAGGGTTAGGACACTATACATCAACAGTGCAGTCAGATAAGGTTAGGCACTATACATCAACAGTGCAGTCAGATAAGGTTAGGGAACTACACATCAACAGTGCAATCCCATAAAGCTCAAAAGTGAAGGTAAAGACAGAGTAATTGAAAGATATAATAAGTTGATACGCCTCTGCGTTATAAAATACATGTGGTTGGATTTACACGCTTTCATTAATCATTACAAAATAGAAAGGAGAATCGTTAACGAGGGCGCGGTAGAAATCAGTGAAATGACTTAATGATCTGCATCATAGAGAAACAAATTCTACTAGATGGAATTGTCAAGAATAAGATGAGTAAATCGTGATCACCATTTAGTTGTGGTTAGAAGATGTAGAAAACATTTGACACAAGGATAATAAAGTATGCTCTCTCTCTCTTTCTCTCTCTCACTCTCTCACACACACGAGAGAGAGAGAGAGAGAGACAGACAGAGAGAGAGAGAGGCAGACAGAGAGAGAGACAGAGAGAGAGACTTAAAGACAAGTATAAACTAGGTGTTAATAAGAGGCAAAACGAGACGTTATCAAAAACCAAAAGCCAGAAATGAGTGAAAGTAGCGATCTGGTAAAACTGCTTACCTCAGGTTCGTTGGTACCTGGTTCGAATCCTAGTCGACCCGTATAATTTTTTTAAATGTTGAGCAAAGCGCATTGCCATAGGCGATATCAAGTCCCCAGTTCAATCGGAGACTAACGATACCATGTGACCAAATTGAACCCCTGAAAGGGTATAAGTAAAATCCTTCCCCTGGTGGCAGACCGCAAACAGAATTCCAGTAGGGACAAAAAGAACATTCATCACTACAAAAACAGAAGAGTGGCAACAGGAAGAGTAGTTAAGAGAAAAGCTTAAAAAGGTAATAAAATAAGCTTTAGAATTTTCTTGGTGTCTACAGAAAACTGGATTTAAATCAGACATTCACAGGGGAAATAAAACATACCATAGGCATCAGGGGATCGAAGATCAGAGAAAGCTCTAGTAAAGATGATAAAGATGCGCAAAAATACAACACAAAGTGTTCTGCTGATAATGGTTTGCCCAAGCCTACCAACATCTTTAAAAAACGCTACTCTTGACTTTTACTTCATCATTTATACTTCCTACCATATATATATATATATGATTGCACATAGGCTAATCAAATTAATCTTCATTCATCAAGCACTTCTTCTGCCTGTCATCTCCCTGTACAGATCTCCAACAAACATTTTCCAAGTTAACATTTTCCAAGTTAACATTTTCCAAGTTAACATTTTCCAAGTTAACATTTTCCAAGTTAACATTTTCCAAGTTAACATTTTCCAAGTAACATTTTCCTACAATTCTTTAAAATTTCTCCATGCCCTGATCATCTTCATCATTTCTGCTTCAATCTTTTCCGAGTATATTTTGGCCTTCCTTTTTGTCTCCTTCCCTGAGGATTCCGGAAAAGGGTCTGTGTAACACTCCATTGGCTTCCGCAGTGTGTGTCCTATACTTGTTGTGTAACACTCTCAGTTGGCTTCCGCAGTGTGTGTCCTATACTTGTTGTGTAATACTCTCAGTTGGCTTCCGCATGTGTGTCCTATACTTGTTGTGTAATACTCTCAGTTGGCTTCCGCAGTGTGTGTCCTATACTTGTGTGTAACACTCTCAGTTGGCTTCCGCAGTGTGTGTCCTATACTTGTTGTGTAACTCTCAGTTGCTTCAGTTGTGTCCTTACTTGTTGTGTAACACTCTCAGTTGGCTTCCGCAGTGTGTGTCCTATACTTGTTGTGTAATACTCTCAGTTGGCTTCCGCAGTGTGTGTCTCATCCAGCCCCATTCTCTTCGTCGCATATCTTTATCCACTGATGTTTGTTTGATCATTTCCCATATTGTTTGTAGTTTCGTCCTGCCATCTCAATCCGTTTATTCTATGCAAGAATCCATTTATGAAAGTCTGTACATTCGAAGTTTTCATTTTCTTTATTTTCAATGTTTCACACTTATTAAAAAAAAAAAAAAAAGAACTAACTTTTAACATTGGATTTTAACATTTTTATTTTTCTATTTAACCTAATTTGTTTGGATTTCGTTATGTTTCTTTGTACAATGAAGACACCTCTTGCTTATTATATCCTTATTTTGATACCATTCTCTGTCCCTTCTTCTATGTCTATATTACTGTCTGGATTTATATATAGGATTCTATGTCTTGGTGAGGTTTTGCTCTCGGTGTTATCTTGTTATTATCAACTGCATTAAACTCTCATGATTTTGGTCTCATGATCTCTATTTATTTCCTACCCCAGCTGTTGCGATCTCTCGTCATTTTACCCTGTTTATCATTACGTGAGAGAAGAGCTAGGCCATCAGCAAAGAGTAGATCACTTAGTTGTTTGGTTAGAGACCACTGAATTCCATTTCTTATTTTCTATGTTATTTTTATAATCCAATCTTTGACCAGTAGAAATTAAATTGTCTTACTCCTGTTCTCATTTCAAATGCTTCTGTAGGTTATCCTTCATGCACAACAATACAGTTCATTCCGCCGTATGTCACTAATAACACGATATTAAACTGTGTAGCAAATCTTTGAGGACTCAGTAACTCTTACAGTATTTGTCTCTGTTGAAACAACCAAATATATTTTCATAATCCATAAATCCAGTACTTACTATTTTACCCTAAAAGGCCAACGACCTTCATCCAGCTGACATCAATGGCAAGGCGATCCGTACCTGGTCATCCGGCTGGGTTCCAAATCACAGAATGACAAGGAGAACTACATTTCCAAGCAGCTGAATCCAGTTTTTGGCAAGTAAGTGCAACAACGTCTCCTAGTCCATTCTGGTTTTATGGTCTGAGCTGCTTCTTCTTCATTCTTCTCCTCATCATCCTCCTCCTCATTATCCTCCTTCTACTTTTCCTCTTCTCTCTGTTCTGCTATTGTTCCTTCATTATTTCTTCTTCTCCACCTCCTCTTCTTCTCCATCTACTCTTCCTTCTTCTCCCCCACCTCCTCCTTCTTCTCCCCCACCTCCTCCTTTTCTCCCCCACTTCCTTCATCTCCTCCACCACCTCCGTCTTCTTCTCTCCCACCTGCTTCTTCTTCTCCCACCCCTCCTTTTTCATCTCCCCACTTCCTTCATCTCCTCCACCACCTCCTACTTCATCTTCCCCACTTCCTTCATCCCCTCCACCACCTCCTACTTCATCTTCCCCACTTCCTTCATCTCCTCCACCACCTCCTACTTCATCTTCCCCACTTCCTTCATCTCCTCCACCACTTCCTACTTCATCTACCCCACTTCCTTCATCTCCTTCACCACCCCCTACTTCATCTCCCCTACTTCCTTCATCTCTTCCCCCACCTCCGTCTTCTTCTCTCCCACTGCCTTCATCTCCTCCCCCACCTCCGTCTTCTTGTCTCCCACCTCCCCCATCTCCTCTCCCACTTCCTTCATCTACTCTTCCACCTCCCCTATCTCCTCCCCCACCTCCCCCTCTTTCTTCATCTCCTCCCCCACCTCCCCCTTCTTCTCCCCTACCTCCTCTTTTTTCTCCCCCACCTCCGTCTTCTTCTCTCCCACATCCCCCTTCTTCTCCCCCACTTCCTTCATCCTCCCCCACCTCTCCCTTCTTCTCCCCCATCTCCACTTCTTCTCCCCCACCTCTTTCTTCTTCTCATCATCCTCATTCTTTTCCATCTTTTTCTTTCCCTTTTCTTCTTCTCCTCCATCTTTTTCGTCTTCTCCATCTCCTTCCAGCCTCCGCCTATTTCTCAAGGACCGTATATTGCATTCAACAACGAAGTTATGCTCGCACTTGCGATTTTCATGTGACACCTTTGACTTCGCCCGTGCTAACTTCAAGACTTTACTAGTCTATTTTGGTGGGCTCTAATTGTATGACGACCCATGTGCACCTACATGAGAGTAACATCAATTTTTATTCAAAGAGATCATTTTTTATATTTTTTATGAAGTGAATCCATATTGATTATTATTAGTTTTCCTACCACAAAGTACGTCAGCACAATATCTATTTCCACTGCAGCTCTATTTGCTTGTGGCCTGATGCCATATGTTGGTAGCTATAAATGTGTTCTCCGCGTGTTACCGGGGCCTCATTATGAGGGAAGTAAAGAATAGTGACACTGTGACTTCCAGGCGTGTCGTAAGAAGCGACTAAGGAGATTGGTCGATGGCTTGACAAGCTGTCGTTGTAAAAAGTGTTGCTATAGAAACAGCCCCATAGATTTTAACAGTGATTTCTGCAATTAGTGCCATTTTGGCACGAAAGGTTTCTGTTTTTGAGATGTGGTTCTGACCTATGCGCCATCTTCGGCTCGAAAGGACAATAGATAGATAGATAGAAAGATAGATAGATAGATGGATGGATGGATGGATGGATGGATGGATGGATGGACGGACGGACGGACGGACGGACGGACGGACGGACGGGCGGGCGGGCGGATTAATTGAATGATTGATTGATTGATTGATTGATTGATTGATGTGCTGTAGTGGTATTTTACTGTATGTGCGGGTGTGGGTTTTCTGTCCTCACCGGTTGATAATGTCATGCTAGTTTTAAAGATTGATCAGGACCAACAGGTATTGTAAATGTGTTGTTTGAATATTCTGCCCATTATAGTTCTTGGCGAGGCACGATACGTTCGACCTCAGATTAAATCATTAGGTTACATTAGAACTGCAATCAAAAAAGTATAGAGAGAACTACGAGTTATATATGGGCGTGCCTTTGAAAGAACCATGCGGTTGATGGAGTTAGGATACAGCTGGTAAAAGAGAACAGGACTGCCAAGAAAGCTAGGTCATGTTTTTATATGCGTTGTATTAGAGGGGAACTGAATGGTTTAGACGTAAGACTTTGGCTTCTGGGAACGTGGGTCCCATGTTCGAATCCCACCTTAGCGGTGGAAGTTTGTCTTTTTAAATTCGTGGTTTCTTTGTGGCCTTCACCTAGCCACTGGGTAATGAGATTCTATGTGTAGTCCTCCCTGGATAATAACGAAAAACGGGAAGTCCTGTGTGCACTCTGAGCACGTTAAAGAATCATTGGCAGGCAAAAGTCGAAAAGAGTAGGCCAAAAATGGTCGCCGCCGAGGAAAAAATGTTAAATGAGAAATCTACCCATATCGTATTTGGATGTGTCGGGCCGTAAGGTGCAGGTATTTCGGCTTGTCGTAAACTGGTGACTCAACGCAAGCACGTCCACATAACGCGTGAACGCTAAGAGGAAGAGACCCTGCTAATGTCAAGAATGTTTAAATAAACAGAACAGTCTGAGTAACATCATTTATACCAGTCCACTTTATGATCAGAGCGCTAGTTACACTGAAGTCCCCCATTAGAAAATCTCTTGACATAAACTAATCTGGGCTTACCAAGAAAATAACACACGACTTTAATCAAGAATACTTTTAAGTAAATTGTTTCTGAAGCAAGAAATACCCACCAACAACATTCCAACACATGCCAAGTATAAGAAATGGGAAAACAGACAAAAATGCTGTCATGAAAGACAAAACAGAACGTTCCATATTTATGTGATAAAAAGCAAGCGTGGGCAAGAACAACACAATAATGAATCAACAGATGGGACTTGGAAACACCCAGTGGGCAACATATGTCGTAACTTAAAGTAATCAGGTTATGATCAGTCGGCACTGTTATCATGGTTATATCTGGCCACATCCTGGTTTAGTAATCACCTGAACGGTACAGCCACAAAATGGTTCACTGTATCAAATGTGTTGACATAGATATGTTTGATATTGAACTACATCAGCTCTGCGTGATTAGCACTCCTTGGTGATATTTTTGACAAATGTCATTCACTAAGAACAGGACAAAGAAAAAGAGCTCTCATTTATAAGATTAAATATTTTGTATTGTTTTCTTGAAAATAAAACTAATAAATTAGAAAATTCCTTTTCAAGCTAAAACAAACATTATTTTGGCCTTATATATATGCATCTTAAGACATTGATAGAAAGATCTATAGAAGTAAAGAAATATCTATATATGTACCTTATAAACTGCACAAAAGCATTTGACAAAGTAAAGCATGTGGAAATAATCAATATGGCGGAGAAATTAAACATTGATGGCAAGGATCTGCGAATCATACGAAAGATACCGGCAACAAACAGCAGTATACGAATTAGCAACCAAATAGAACAATTCCAATATATAAAGCAAGGAGTCAGACAAGGCTGTGTTCTGGCGCCGGATTTGTTTTCACCTTACAGCGAACATATTATGAGATCAATAGTAGACAAAAAAGGAATTGATGTCAACGGTCACAACGTAAATAATTTACGATATGCGGATGACACAGTCTTAATAGCATAGACAGAGAATGAGCTACAAGAAATGATAGATATAATAGTAAAGAAAGCAACAAGAAGGGTCTCAGTCTGAATAGTAAGAAAACAGAAGTAATGGTTATATCGAAGAAACATCATCACCATCATGCAGCATAAAAATAAACAAGACAAATCTGAAACAAGTGCAACGTTTGAACTACTTGGGCACACTAATAACATCAGATGGGAGATGCACCACAAAATAACAAGCAGAATAGCTCAGGCCAATATAGTATTTCAGAAAATGAAACATATCTTATGCAACAAATCTATATCAATAGAAGTGAGAAAGAAAGTTCATCGGTGCTATATTGAAACAATTCATACCTATGGAAGCGAATTATAGACATTAGACAAACAAATGAAAAGATTATTAGAGGCCACAGAGATAGGATTTCTCAGAAGAATGTTGAAAGTTCCCTGGACAGCTAAAAAGACTAATGAAGAAATTCTCACGGAAGCCAACACAAAAAGGGAACTCCTAAAAACATCAGAAAGAAACAATCACCATATTTCGGGCACAATATAAAAAGAGGAAAGTTGGAATACTCGGTTACAACTGGCAAAATAAAAGGAAAGAGAGATCGCGGACGACAAAGAGAGAAAATACTGATAGCTTGGTGTCATGGCATGGAAAACAGTCAACAACAGAACTGATACGATGCACTGTAGATAGAAGATTGTTGAAGGACATGATCGCCTACGCTAACCGGTATGGCACATGATGATGATGATGATTTTGACCTTTGATACGAAAATGAACAAAACAAAGCCCATAAAGTGGTTTAAGCTGTGATTTTGACTATAGCTATTTGATAACCAGTCAAGAGGTAGAAACCCCAGAAGTTAACAAAATGCAAAATATGCTGCTGCTAACTAGCTTACCTCCAAAGACGGAGTTATTTTATCTGCCTGTGCGGCGAGGGAACGCTGTTCACACGGCTGCAAATGAAAATCGGATTAACACGCAAACTTCAGTTCTTAGTCTCTATCTAGGGACTTCGTCAGAGGTGAAAGCTGGCGAACGCAACAAAATTAATAAATAAATAGCTAGCTTCACATTTCACTCTGGGCAGACGTGTTGAAGTCGGATGTTTTAGGCCGAAAGGCAAAAATATCACTGTTTTACTGGAAACCACAACGCATACACGCCCACTTTTCCAGGACGGACAACGAAGCATGTGTATTCCCTTAGTCATCATATTAGCATAAGCAAACAGCCAAAAAGTCGTTTCCGTCTACTTGTACCACAATTAACTCTTTCGGCACGGAAGCTTTTTATCAATGCAACAGAAGAGATTTCTGTGAGTAAACTTGTCATAGTTTTAACAGTCAATCTACATATTTATATTTATCTAACATATAAGACATTATATATGAATTTTTAGATAATTAAACACGGAATTAGATTTAACAAATACCAAGATGATACAAGACATGTACAAGAATACGTTTTGATTACGGTACACACTAATCAAAATTAGAGTGACGCACTATGCGGCGAAACGTAAGTGACCGAAATTGAGTTGACCCGTAATGCGTTCAAGCGTACGGAAAGAGTTAATTCCAATGTTTTTTTTTTTTTTTGTCATTTCAGGATTGTATTTATCATATATTTAGAATTTAAATTTACACAGCACCTATTAAATAAACGTGTGTATGTATGTCGGAAGTAAAATTAAAGAAACTACGAGTGAAACCAAAACAACAGATTAGATTCTCCAACTAAACCTCTATCGCTCATAATAGGCATTCGTTCAATGTGGCGACCTCCAGTATATCTATCGTAAACCTAACCAAGTATACCACAGTAGAAGTTTCACTGTACAGTATATCTTATACCACAGTAGAAGTTCACTGTACAGTAAGATCTTATACACAGTAGAAGTTCACTGTACAGTACAGTAAGATCTTATACCACAGTAGGAAGTTCACTGTACAGTAAGATCTTATACCACAGTAGAAGTTCACTGTACAGTAAGATCTTATACCACAGTAGAAGTTCACTGTACAGTAAGATCTTATACCACAGTAGAAGTTCACTGTACAGTAAGATCTTATACCACAGTAGATGTTCACTGTACAGTAAGATCTTATACCACAGTAGAGGTTCACAGTACAGTTATTGGTTATTGGTTATGGAAGGCCTCGGTCTCACAGCAAACGAATTAAAATCCATAATTGCTCAACCGCCCGTGCCAGTGGAATCATCCGAATTACTACTACTCATCTCCAAAACAAGGAAAGGTAACTGTAGTCCCCATCGTAGCAGTCTCAGCACACGCCAAAAGACATAAGGCGAAACCGCGCTGAAAGTGATTACACAGAACTGTTCCCCGTCATACGATATCATCATTCATCGTAAACAAGCTGAATATCGAAGCAGGATCAAAACGGATGAGACACACAGCTCACGGTGTGCACAGAGCACTTAACTCAGTAGCTCCTGCAACAAGCCGGACTTGGAATGTGAGGAAACTGCAAGAACGAACACTTTTCAGACATAGCCTTCAATGGTTCCTGCCGCCTATTCACCATATAACATGGGAGTTTACGTCCTCCCGAAAATGATGATCGTCGTAGCACTTGATGATGTTAGGCCATCATTGATGACTCCAATTCCAAACATATAGACACACAGTGGTGTAAGTTATCATTTCCAATCCAACAGAAGCACATGACCTATAGTTAGTAAAAACACAAGAGATGATGTTCTCCGCTCCCTTCTTGTAGCTGCCGCCACACGATTCTGATGTCTCATTAACTTGGACATCATTCAAGAACAATGTCAGATGAACATTCCATAGATATGGCTTTGCTGATGAAGTGCTTGGTGCAACAGTTGTATCAATCATACTGGAGGCTCCTGGTCTGTGTCATTAATATCACAGACGGCACATGATGTTGTTATATAGACGTTCACTGTACTTAAGATCTTATACCCCGGTATCTGATTAGATGTATGTCTTTATTTCTGCGTTCGCCAGCTTTTACCTCTGACGAAGTCCCTATAGACTAGGAACTGAATTTGTGCGTGTGTATCCGCTTTTCCCTGGCAGCCGTGCGCCAGGGTCCCTCGCCGCGCAGGCAGATAACTCCGTCTTCGGAGGTACTCATATTTTTTTTGCCCATAAGCAATTGCGTTTTAAGCAGGGCCTCGCTGCTGAGACCAAGGGGGAGTTGCCTCAGAGAGAAAGCATAAATAAAAATGGCAACTAGTGCAGCCGGGATTTGAACCCACAAGCTCTCTGTCTGGAGGCTGACGTATTACCTCGAGATCAACCAGTCCCCCAGATGTATATCTGTAAACATGTATTATATTAGTAATCAACCGAGTGTACTGTCTGTGTTTGAAAGAGAATTACACTAGAATTATATATATATATATATATGAAAAGAGAATTACACTAGAATTATATATATATATATATATATATGAAAAGAGAATTACACTAGAATTATATATATATATATATGAAAAGAGAATTACACTGTGTAAACTGGAGAAGTTGAGACAAAGTATGTGTTATTGTTAACGAAACCAATGGCAGTGACACGGAGGACGTGACGAATTGATTATTGGAATCTTGGACAAGTTTTGGCACAACCAATAGGTGTTTGGTGGCGGTATTTGGGCACAGTAGGCTATATCTTGTGGTGGTGCGAAGCAACAGCTCAAAATTCAGAATGGGGTTAATTATTAGAGTATGTGGCACGTTTCTTACTGTGAGTCGTGGAGCCTGTACTATTAATATGAAACTAGCAATCTCTACTTTATAGTAACCGCTCTTGAATAGACAGCAGAGATGCGTTGTGGTTTAATGCTGCCTGCATTTCGGACCAGCACATTCGGAATGAGTATTTTGGGTAAAGTATTGCTTCCCTTTTTATCATCTCTACTGGTTGTGTCTGGTTGGTTGGTCTGTTTCCAGCTTGTCACGCGCAGGTGGTGTAGGGTCTTGATCAGTAATGGTTTACATCGTGAATCAAACTGTGAGCGATAAGCTGATCACTTTCAATTCAAATTCAATTGTCATTAAGTTTATCTCCAACACTAGTGGACAGAAAGTTGGATTTCTACCGTTCAGGAGGTACAGGAATACTGGATCTTCTGTATCTATAGATGCTACCACTGCTGTGACTGCGACGATCATTGTTAACCAATCTGCCTTGACAGGGTGGTGACGTGAGATCTTCATCAGTTGTGGTTTGCAACACTGTTCTGGCGATCTTGAATCGTTTAGTTGAATGTCCTTATCAGACGTGAAATCTAATCGAAACACTGTGTGGTGATTGCACTGGGCGCGCGGCCTTTATTCTCCAACACCATTAAAACTCGTCGACAGACTGGAGAAGTGAGATAATACTGTCATGATACAATGAAAGACTGGACAAAGTGGTATTCTCACAGTGGTAGCTGTAAATGCTGTCTGGAATTTTAGAAATCCACAAAATGTAACTAAAGAAAGCAGTTAGTGTCACGTTTGACAAGACGTGGTCCAGTCACGCCAGAAGCCTCTCCTGGCAGTATCAAACGTGTTCCCACATTTGTACATGTTTCTATTCTCCAACAAATTCCTCTTCTATGACACTTACAATTTACTACTCCACTACAATGGCGTCGTTAGAGTATTTTCACTCTCCAGATCTGGTCATCCCCGTCAGTGAAGCCAATAAATAGAAGCTTAAGGCTACGGGAGTGGCAATAAATAAAATAGAAGGTAGAAGCCCCCAGCCTAAGGTTGGAGCCTTGTGGGCCGTGCTTGGGACGAAAAAAAGGCAGGCTATTGTTAAAGTTATGGCTTCACGCTGCACGGATTTCGGCGGGAGACTTTTTAAGTGTCTGTCGCCCCGCCAATCGATGGTGCCTTAGACGATCAGTTTCACAGCCCGGTCGGATCATCTTTCCCACCGCTAACGCTGTCAACTGTTGTCCTGGAGATCTGACTGCCTCGTCACGCATGACTGGACGCCCTGCACATTCTTTTTCTTCAATGTTTGCATTAGTTGTGAAGAAGAGGTGAAAACACAGGGGATTTATCTCCCCCCCCCCCCCCCCCCCCCCCGAACTGAACTTGTCAATTCTGTCTTTTATTGGCGCCTAAACAACACTCCCTTGTACATTGCATCTACTCTTACCGCGAAGCAACACTTTACCTTCTCTTGTAAGAATTATCTCATCTTCAGTTTACCTTCTCTTACTAGAATTGTCTCACCTTCAGTTTACCTTCTCTTACTAGAATTGTCTTACCTTCAGTTTACCTTCTCTCATTAGAATTGTCTTACCTTCAGTTTACCTTCTCTTTCTATAATTATCTTACCTTCAGTTTACCTTCTCTTGTTAGAATTATCTTACCTTCAGTTTACATTCTCTTTCTAGAATTGTCTCACCTTCAGTTTACCTTCTCTTGCTATTATTATCTCACCTTCAGTTTACCTTCTCTTGCTATTATTGTCTTACCTTCAGTTTACCTTCTCTTGCTATTATTGTCTCACCTTCAGTTTACTTCTCTTGCTATTATTGTTTTACCTTCAGTTTATCTTCTCTTGCTAGAATTATCTTACCTTCGGTTTACCTTCCTATTGCTAGTATTGTCTTACCTTCAGTTTACATTCTCTTGCTAGAATCGTCTTACCTTCAGTTTACCTTTTCTTGTTAGAATTTTCTTACCTTTAATTTACCTTCTCTGACTAGATGTTCTTACCTTCAGTTTACCTTCTCCTGCTAGAATTGTCTTACCTTCAGTTTACTTTCTCTTTTTAGAATTGTCTTACCGTCAATTTACCTTCTATTACTAGATTTGTCATGCCTTCAGTTTACCTTCTCTTACTAGATTTGTCATGCCTTCAGTTTACATTCTCTTACTAGAATTATCTTACCATCAGTTTACTTTCTCTTATTAGAATTGTCTTACCTTCAGTTTACCTTCTCTATTAGAATTGTCTTTCCTTCAGTTTACCTTCTCTTGTTAGAATTGTCTTACCTTCTCTTATTATAGTTGTCTTACCTTCAGTTTACTTTCTCTTAATAGAATTGTCTTACCCTCAGTTTACCTTCTGTTATTAGAATTGTCTTATCTTCAGTTTACTTTCTCTTAATAGAATTGTCTTACCCTCAGTTTACCTTCTGTTATTAGAATTGTCTTATCTTCAGTTTACTTTCTTTTGTTAGAATTGTCTTACATTCAGTTTACCTTCTCTTGTTAGAATTGTCTTACCTTCAGTTTATATTCTCTGTCTAGAATTGTCTTATCTTCAGTTAACATTATCTTATTAGAATTGTCTTACCTTCAGTTTACCTTCTATTACTAGAATTGTCTTACCTTCAGTTTACCTTCTCTTACTAGGATTGTCTTACCTTCAGTTTACCTTCTCTTACTAGAATTGTCTCACCTTCAGTTTACCTTCTCTTACTAGAATTGTCTTACCTTCAGTTTACCTTCTCTCATTAGAATTGTCTTACCTTCAGTTTACCTTCTATTACTAGAATTGTCTTACCTTCAGTTTACCTTCTCTTACTAGAATTGTCTTACCTTCAGTTTACCTTCTCTTACTAGAATTATCTTACCTTCAGTTTACCTTCTCTTGGTAGAATTGTCTCGCCTTCAGTTTACATTCTCTTGCTAGACCTGTCTCACCTCCAGTTTACACTCTCTTACTAGAATTGTCTCACCTTCAGTTTACCTTCTCTTGCTAGACTTGTCTCACCTTCAGTTTTCCTTCTGTTGCTCGAATTGTCTCACATTATTTTAGCCAGTTCTTACTGATGCCACATACCTGTATTGCTGCTTCCTTCTCCTTCATATTTTGCTTCATCATTACCATCTTCATTGTGATTCCTTTTTTTTTCTTTACTCCTTTCTTTATCGCAATCATTATATTATATCATCATTATCATCGGGAGCCGTGATAGCTCAGTGGTTAGCGAACTGGACTACAAAGGATAAGGGATAAGGTTCGATCCCAACCGACGGCTTCCGGGTTCACCCAGCCTTTAATGGGTACCGGATTTTATTCTGGGAAAGTGAAGCGGCATGGGCGTAATACCGACCACATTACCCCAAAAATCATGTGCTGAAGGTCTGTAAAATATATGGTCACTAACACCATATTCCCTATACGCCACTTTGCGTGACGGGGGTACTTTACTTTTACTTTTATCATTATCATCACCTTCGTTTTCTTCTCCCACACGTTTCTTTTTATTCTTATTGCTATTATAAATAACAATTATTATTAG
Source organism: Megaustenia siamemsis (assembly GCA_032433765.1). Classification (NCBI taxonomy): domain Eukaryota; kingdom Metazoa; phylum Mollusca; class Gastropoda; order Stylommatophora; family Ariophantidae; genus Megaustenia; species Megaustenia siamemsis. The sequence continues at coordinate 66,406,350 of JAVIAB010000139.1, forward strand.
AAATTCTTATTATTATTCTGCTTTTCTTCTTGTTATCCTGCTTCTTCATTCTGTTCTTTAAGAATCAGAAGGGAAGCCAATGAACGACATGCTTTGAGGCATCATGCATGACAATAATAGAACTTCTCCAGTCGTGCCCCGTGGTCTTCTCTTTTCACAGTTTAAAATGGGAGGACGTCATATAATAAAGGAGCTTACACGAAGTAATAAGAGGGGCCTACACTTAAATGGGTTCCACAGAAATAGTTAAATAAGCCTAAATAAGCAGAGAAAGAGTTCACATAAAATAGGAAACCTTAGAAGATAGTAAAGGAGATCACACAATGAAAGTACCGAGGCGAAAGAGTGAGAGAAGATCAAACAAAATACACCCTTATAGAATAGATTAAGAGGGTCCCACGAAAAATAGTAAGAGGCGTCATCATACAGTAGGAACTCATACAAAACAGTTAGAAGAGTCTACACAAAACAGTGGTATTGACAAATTAAATTGTAAGATGAATCACATAAAATATTAACCCACAGATAATAGAGAGTTAAAAAGTGAAAATAATATCATCAGTGCAGAATGTCTGTTACAGTAATACATTCTTAGTATTACTAATTATATCTCATATTACTTCTTAGTATGATGCGGAACAAGGCAATGTTTTTGTTTTACCTAAACTCTTCATCAACAAACGGGACACAACATCACATAAAAAGCTCAATAATGACTGAAACATTATTCCAATGATAGTTATATATATAAATGCTTATTGTGAGAGTTCCAACACAAACTGAATATTTTGTGATTCATATTTCTGGAGAAACAGAATGTGTGAACAACATATAAGACATTATTGGAACTACTTGATACTGGTAGCAACACTTCTGTCATTATGTTATGTTACGATGTTTTGTTTTATTATGTTTTATTTTGTTATGTTATGTTTTTTATGGTTTTTTTGGTTTTTTTATGTTTTGTTATGATATGTTATGTTTTATTTTGTTATTATATTTTATGTTATCTATCTATCTTTCGTTCGCCTGAAGTATTGTTTATATCTGCAATGTCGTTTCCTGTATAAATTTTACTGTCTTTTGTAATTCTTGCAGTGGCCCATATAGTTTTGTCTGTAGTGTTGTATCTATGGGTCAATGGATTTTCCTCAGTCTACTATATTCTGTGCAGTCTTGAAGTACGTGTTCAGCAGTCTGGGGCGCCTGTCCACATGTACAAGTAGTTGATGTGCCGATCTTGAATTTTGTATACATGTGACTATGGAGTCGATTGTGTCCTGTTCTGAGGCGTATAATGATAACTTGTTCATATCTATTCATATTATGAAAGGCATCCTGATTTGGGGCTTGTGGTCCTCTGATTGATTTGATTATCTGTTTCTTGTGATGGTATTTAACTGGTGTATCTAGTTGTGTGCCTGTTGAACCTTCCTTTGCCAACTGATCTGCTTTCTCATTGCATGGTATTCCACAGTGAGATGGGATCCACTGCAGGGCAACCCTGTGGTGCTTGCAGAGTTCAGTCAATAAGTATGTTATATTATGTTTTTTAAAATGTTTTTTTATGTTTCTTTAAATGTTTTGTTTTGTTTTTTTTGTTTTGTTATGTTATGTTTTATTTTGTTATGCAATGCTATGTTGTGTTTTGTTATGTTTTGTTGTTATGTTATGTTAAATTATCATCATCCTCACAATACTCCGGACACACCCATGGGTGCTCCGATCTTTTCCTCAAAATGTCCATCAGCACACGGGAACTAACTGTGCCAGTTGGATTGACTCAAAATTCCTCTCATTCTTCCATCTTGTACTTTCATGCCAATTGATAACAATGTTGATTTCTTGTAAGCAAAGAAGAAATTTACAAGAAGTCAACATTTGAGAGCTGAGATTAAAGTCTGTCTAGTATAAAATATAGGTAAACATTTCTCAATTGTTTAACGTGGAGATCTTCTAGTCCAAACTTTGTCTATATTATTGGGAGCGTATCAGATAAACGCCAGTCACCAAAGTGATGCGACACAGAAGGTAGAGCAGGAAAATATACTCACATTTCGTAAACCAGCAGACAGCCTCTGTTTTTTTTTTATATTTTATTTTCAGAGAAGGAGACAAAGGGGAAGCCCATAATATAATTAGGAAAAAAAACCATGTAGAAGCAGAGATGAAGGGATGTGATGGACATGGTGTGACTCTAAGAGAATGCCACCAAATAGGACAACTGGGAAAGTCTTTATTGAAGACTTATACAACATAGGGAGTTGACAATTAGAAGAAGAAGACGTTGAATGTCTTCTTTTAGACGAGGATTGAAACGAGAAGTGAACCAAGAATACGTGTCTAACTATAAGAGGAGGCGATGAGGCTCCATCATGTGCTCAGAATTGGCGGAATGAGACGCTCGCGCAGGCACGTGGACACTAATGGCAAAAGACAATCGGCAAGAACAAGAGAAATGGCTTAGAACCTTCATCTAAGTAGCGAAGCGGTAGAGCGTTGAGTTTGTGATAAAGTGACGTAGGTTTAAGCGTAGCTTAATGCTTTCAACTCAACCTAGATGAAAAAGGAATGGATACCTGGCTCACATAATTAGAAAAAAAAAGTATTAAGAGAGAGGGAAATAACTGACCCTTTCACCTCCAATCATTGTGTCTAGTAAGATGGTATCTTATAGCTTCACTCCCCAACAACATGACGTCAAGGGACATATTTTTATCTTTGTATTCTTTGGGGTTTTTTTTTTTTTTTTTTGGTGTTATAATGTCGCTTTATAATTTTGCTGAAATATAATTATAAGAAAGACAAAACAGACACAATAAATTATTTTTAGTTTGTTTACTTGAAATATCACTTTTGTTAATTCTATCCCCAGACCATCCCAGCTTCTTGTTTATTTGTATTAACACCATATTAAAAATGACTTACGTGAGACGTGGTAGTATATGTGCGGGACGTCCCCAGCTTCCACCCAATGACCCTAACGACCAGACCGCTAAATCTCCTGCCATGTCACATTAGATTTGTCAACTATTTCCATACCGCCCCTAGAGTGCATGCGATAATCGAGTGTTATTTTCATACGCCATCATTCTATTAGACAGCCTTTCTAGTTAACTGTCGTGTTAACAATCACGTCGGTGGTTTGATATACAACAGGGGCAAACTACTATACCTATGTATCCAACCGTCTCCATCATTTAACATTGTAAAGAAATGAGGTGTTCGGAGACAAACATTAATTATGTACAGGATGCACAGATCTGTTCAAGTTTGTCAGTGTCAAAAACACTGACATTAGTCTGGCGCAGTCCACTATTCATGTTGGACAACGAGAAAACACGTGATCTTTTGACTGAGGGTTTCATTTTCTTGCCGTTGTTGTTGGGCATCACGGGAGAGGGAGATTGCAGGTTACAGCGAGCCCGTAGTTTTGTCGTTTATTGACGTCACAATTCGTCACTATCAATTTCAGCGCTGAATTTCTTTCTCTAAACTTGACTAGACTGAGTATCTTGACTAGACTGAGTATCTTGACTAGACTGAGTACCTTGACTAGACTGAGTACCTTGACTGGACTGAGTGCCTTGACTAGACTGAGTATCTTGACTAGACTGAATACCTTGACTAGACTGAGCATCTTGACTAGATTTAGTACCTTGACTAGATTGAGTACCTAAATAGACTGAGTACCTAGACTAGATTGAGTACCTAAATAGACTGAGTACCTAGACTAGACTGAGTACCTTGACTAGACTGAGTACCTTGACTAGAGTGAGTACCTTGACTAGACTGAGTATCTTGACTAGACTGACTATCTTGACTAGACTGACTATCTTGACTAGAATGAGTACCTTGACTAGACTTAGTATCGTGACTAGACTGAGTACCTTGACTAGACTGAGTGCCTTGACTAGACTGAGTACCTTGACTAGACTGAGTACCTTGACTAGACTGAGAATCTTGACTAGACTGAGTACCTTGACTAGACTGAGTATCTTGACTAGATTTAGTACCTTGACTAGATTGAGTACCTAAATAGACTGAGTACCTAGACTAGACTGAATGCCTTGACTAGATTGAGTACCTAGACTAGATTGAGTACCTAGACTAGACTGAGTACCTAGACTAGACTGAATATCTTGACTAGACTGAATGCCTTGCCTAGATTTAGTACCTTGACTAGACTGAGTATTTTGACAAACTAAGCACTTTAACTAGTCTGAGTATCTTGACTAGACTGAATGCCTTGACTACATTTAGTACCTTGACTAGATTGAGTAACTAGACTGAATGCCTTGCCTAGGTTTAGCATCTTGACTAGACTGAGTATCTTGACTAGACTGAGTACCTTGACTACTTCATAGTCAGCTCTGAGTCACTGACACCAGCAGTCCATTCTCGGACTACTTTCTGAGGGCTAAGACAACCATCTATAACTGAACTGAAAGCGATCAGCAACTCATAACTGACTGCGTGGGTCAGAATCAGCAAACAGCACAGTCGAGCATTCTACTCCACCTCCCAGCGATGCTCGTGGACATTTTTTATTGTTTTTTTGTTTTTGTTTTTTGGTGCTCGCCAGCTTTTACCTCTGACGAAGTCCATAGAGACTAGGAACTGAATTTTGCTTGTTAATTCGTTTTTCCTTGGCAGCCGTGTGCACAGGGGTCCCTTGCCACACAGACAGATAACTCCGTCTTCGGGGGTACTCATATTTTTTTTCGTCGATGAGTAATTGACGTTTCAAGCCGGGCCCCGCTGCTGAGACCAGGGGTCCCTTGCCACACAGACAGATAATTCCGTCTTCGGGGGTACTCACATTTTTTTTCGTCGATGAGTAATTGACGTTTCAAGCCGGGTCCCGCTGCTGAGACCAGGGGTGGTTGCCGTAGAGAGAGATCAGAGATAAAAATCCCAAATGGTGTAGCCGAGATTTGAACCCACAACCTCTCTGTCTCGAGACCGGCATCTTGCCTCGAGACCAACCAGTCTCCGACTGAAATGAATATCCAGACTGGCCAAGTGTGTAGGAACCAAAGGGGGATAGTTACGGGTGTTCAAAAATGCCATATTTTAGTCGGATGTGTTTAACCAAAGGGAGTAAATGTCAGAGGTTTTCTGCAAACTTCAACACAACACATGCACGTCAACTGAACGTCCTTACATAGCGCGTGAGGAAGCGGACTTTATTTCTGTAGGAGTCATCGGGTGATCACGATAATGAAGAACACCAAACCTGTGCAATAATACAGTTGCAGATATGTTCGTTGCGATTATTCCAAAGCAATATCATGATACATAAACGTGTGTGCAACACAAGAAATTAAAAAAAATGGTTATGTCAACTACAATGAACTATGTCTTAGTGTGGCTGCTGACGTCAACACCTGATACTACGATGAACACATTCATGATGTTCCTGTTTGTCAGATGCCGACTGCAGGCGCTTGTTGTTTGTCATGGAAACTTCAACCCAGTTGGAATGTTCTTTTGGAACCTTTTTCCCCCTAAAATACAAACAGGTGGACGGAATTGTCCTGACATATTTTGTTCTTGATTTCAGAAGTATTTATAGAAATTTATAAACTGCAGCAACAATAATATAATTAAAGCCAGATTAGAATAGCTCTCAGCCTCTAGATCAAATGTATAGTTATTTGTATCCTTTGTCATGCTTATGAAACGTGGTATCTTGACAGCAGGTTCTTATTTTAAAAAATACAAATAATGTGAGCTATGCGGAAGGAATCTGCAGATAAATGATGTATATCAGCAGGTGCGCCACCAACAATGATAACTGTAATGGCGAGCAATCGGACGATACTCACTAGTGATCACAGCTGTTTATAACTGGTACATTCACGTTGATTAGAATCAGTTGTAACTTAAATAACAACGCTTGTTGCTAAAAGTTAACAATTTTAGAAAGCGTCATATTTTTGGTATCGAAAGATAGAGAGAGAGAGGGGACGGGTAGTATGATAAAAGTGTCCTATTGTTCAGTTTAGCCTGTTATACAAAAAATATATCAACAATGTAATAACAAATCAATACAGGAGTCGTCAGTCTCTACACACAGAGGCACATGCTGGATAGGAGATCTGAGTAATTCTATCTGATGTGAAGACGATCTGTGGACCTACTAAAACAATGCAGAAATTAATCTTGGAACTTCACAAGGATGATCAAATTGTGGAAATATGTGCCACAGAGAAATAGAAATGGCGGTCATTGGAAAAGAGTGGCGTAAGGATTCGAGGCGTACAGAGTTAAAACATATGGCAGGACAGAGTTAAAACAGATGGCAGGACAGAGTTAAAACATATGGCAGGACAGAGTTAAAACATATGGCAGGACAGAGTTAAAATATATGGCAGGACAGAGTTAAAACATATGGCAGGAATGCAGAAGATGCAACAGTAGCATCAACATCAGCATCAACATCAGCATCAACATCAGCATCAGCATCAACATCAACATCAACATCAGCATCAACATCAGCATCAACATCAGCATCAACATCCAACTACATCTGGTCTATTTGTGGACGTTGTTGCCTTGTTGGAATGCGACTATTCAGGATGCGTATCGCTGCGTGCACCGTGGAGTGACCTACTATGACGATTCATTTAAATGATGTTTATAATAATAATAATGATGATTATTAGTTTTATTATAATGATTATATTGCAATATTCGATGTCTGTAATAGACCTACTTGTTTCATGTGATTAATTTGTCATGACTTTCGTTGCAAAAGACATGGCGGAGAGCAAGCATGTTGATAGTAGACAGGAGCTTTTAACAGATAACTGACATCAGACTCAGAACCAGAGCTGACTAAGATCCCACAACATATCCACAACTAAGTTATCAGATTTTAGGTAACTGGTTAATCATTAATGAACGAAAGTAAATCGAGTCTTAAAAATTGCAGTTCCAAAATCCAATATGTCGGGTTAAAATGAAAATACATTTCACATTTCCTCTTTTTTTTCCTTTCGCGTTGTACATAGAGAATCCTCAAATAACAACAAGTCGTGTGGCTTTGTTTATCCTTTCAGCTTTGCAAGCTGTTCCGTCTAGCCTTTGTATACTACTCTTTCGGGTATATTGCATTTACTGCTACGCTCGTTGCCTGGTTTAATACAATCTAAATATTAGCCAATGTGACAAATCTTAATTGAACAGGCCGCACTGAATTATTTCAAATAACCATGTGTCAACTCAAACAAAAGCGCTTTGTTGTTCAATTAATGTTTATGTCGTTCTGGCTAAGCCCGAATCCGGGAGCAATGAAGCGGCAGGAGTAAATGTCACGTTATGGACTGTGGCGCGCCTTTATGGGCCAACACAGATGAGATGACGCACGCACTTTAACCCTCAACTCCCCACTGGAACTTTGATCCCGTCTGTTAGGTTTTAACGCCCGTGTGAATGCCTAAACCTGAGGGACAGACCCAGCTATTGTTTTCAAATGTCAGGCTGTAGTAAGGGTGATTTCCCTGGCACAGACGATTGCAGATCAAAATGGTATCTCACTTGTTTTTTGTAAACCACAAATCTCTCATCACATTTTTGTATCCGCTGCGGGGAGATCACTCTCGGAGCTTTTATTAATTTTCCATCATCGCTTGCACCCATTAAACCAGTTATGGTTAACTCAAATTGTTTAACTTGCACGCGACATTTCATTTGTGTTGTCATTTGCTCCCTCAAACTGTCTTTTGATCGAACCGTTGAATGTCAGGTTTTCACATTTAAATGACTGAGTCCTTCTTGATCCCTCGACTGTAGCTGCCATGCCCAACTACTAATGAACACTGCTATTGGCGTATATATACTGAACACTATAGGCCTATTATGTCTTACAGTAGTTTAAAGTGCTTCAATTGGTTACTTTTAAGTGTATTATTTTGAGCTTTTTTGGGTGTATCAATTGGTCACTTTTAAGTGTATTATTTTGAGCTTTTTTGGGTGTATCAATTGGTCACTTTTAAGTGTATTATTTTGAGCTTTTTTGGGTGTATCAATTGGTCACTTTTAAGTGTATTATTTTGAACCTTTTTTGGGTGTATCAATTGGTTACTTTTAAGTGTATTATTTTGAGCTTTTTTTTGGGTGTATCAATTGGTTACTTTTAAGTGTATTATTTTGAGCTTTTTTGGGTGTATCAATTGGTCAATTTGGAGCGAATTATACAGTTACTTTTTAACTGTATCAACTGGTTACTTTGAGTGCATCAAGTGGTTACTTTGAGTGCACCAATTGGTTACTTTGAGTGTATCAATTGGTTACTTTGGAGTGAATCATGCGGTTACTTTGAAATGTATCAATTGGTTACTTTGAGTGCATCAATTGGTTACTTTGAAGTGAATCATACGGTTCCTTGGTAGTTAATCATGTAGTTATTTTGGAATATATAAAAGTCACCTTGGAGTGTATCACTTGGTTACTTTGAGTGTATCACTTGGTTACTTTGAGTGTATCACTTGGTTACTTGGAGTGTATCACTTGGTTACTTTGAGTGTATCAACCGGATGCCTTGTCATTACGTTACGACCATCATATTGTAGTCCACGAACTTTGTATCACGATGGTCTCAGAGTGCAGTCATTTTAAAAAGGAATATTCATTATTATGGATAATGATTGGAGTGTTACCTTTCAATTTTTAAAATATGGCACTACAGTGCGTACCCGCTTTGTTTCAACCAACTCTCATGCGTTCTTTTACCCGCTGAACTTTATTTTAGGACCTCCTTTCACCGCAGAAAGTCTGCAACAGAACAGACTAACAATTACCAGTGCTAAGTCCTTGACACAAATCAATTTTTTCCCATAATCTTTCGCGACATTCCTGGACAGACTTTACGGTTGATTTGCTAAATGTATGTTGTATGTTTGTCTTCTGTGTTGATCGATCAGTTTGTACCTCAAGTAAAGACATCAAGATGCATATAATGCGAAGCTAATGTAACGCTGATGATAATAATGAAAAAAATACAAAAAGGGAAAAAGTAGTATGGTAATAGCTTTACGTAAGTGAGAAACAAAACAAAAGTAGAATGATGTTTCGCCAAGTAGGCCATCAGCTGGAACAATAAACAACAACACAATAATATATAAGGATGTACACAGAAATCTAATTACATGGCGATAACCTAGACTATCAACAACAACAACAACAAAATTAAGTAAGTCAATTCCCTATAGTCCCGAGCTTGATCAGGCACCGACTGGAATTAAATTGATATGGCGGGCAGACAGGGCGGGACACAGGTGTGAATTACAGAAAGGGAAAGGTTCTAAGAATGTGGAGGTGATTACAAGATCCCAAACTCTACTACTACTGGAAACGTTTATATGAGTTTATTCCCAATACGTTTATCCTCGTGGAAAATATTATTACGTACCCAAGCGGACACATACATCTGTGTATATCTGCAGCTATGGGTGTACACACAGAACAGATGTGTACAATCGCATGCATACATAACCATACATTCATAAATACATACGTCTGTATATATTACCACAAAGGACATAAACAAAACCCGAAGGTGACCAGATGTACCCTTACACATGCAGACAAATATACACTCATGTATATGTGTGGGTGCGCATGAGGGTAAGAAATGTGTAACAGATAGGTATCCTATGTGTATGAGAGTGATATGTTCATGCCTTGTGGGGACAGCGAACCCAATTGCACTTTGAGACGATTCTCAACGGCGAACGGTCTACGATTGTTGGAGTGGCATGAGACAGTGCCAGTGACTTGCATTTCAGATTTACCACTATGACCTGGAGAATTTTAATGGGACGACACCAGAATGCCAGTCTTCAGCTCAACATCACAAAGATGCTCACAAAATCTTTCACATAGACGTCGACTAGACTCGTCTATATAGGTCATCTGACAATGGTGACATATTATGACGTAACTGATATTCCGTGATACGCGTGTAAACCCCTCCTTGATATCAAATCGCCCATTGGGAAACAGGGCGGAATCGGTGCAAAGCACATGGTTTATTGATTGATTATAAAGTGATTTATTTTCCTTTTTTGAAAGTCTAGCATATTATCGCCATGTAGTTAGATTTCTGTGTATATCCTTATATATTGTTGTGTTGTTGTTTATTGTGCCAGCTGAAAGCATACTTGGCCGAAACGTCGTTTTACTTTTATTCTGTTTCTTATCTACGTAAAGCTGTTACAATACCATTGTTCCCCTTTTTAAAAAATCTTCATTGTACCTGAAGTATTTGATTTACTTTTGTCTGTTTTTTTTTCCTTGCAGCTTAGAAGAAAATTGAGTGCATGAGCTGGTGCTTCGTGTACGGACCTACATGGTACCCATCATGATGTGTCATCTAAGTCTGCCTGTATTCTCGTTGATTCTCAGTTTTAACACTTCCTGTGAGGTGTTGTTTGAGTGCTGGTCGTGCTACATGTAAAGACCCTTTGTTTTCCTCTCTCTTATTGTGATCCATGGTTGCTGTTAAATAACTATTTCCCTTAAATCCTTATTTCTGACTTCCTCTCTCTTATTGTGATCCATGGTTGCTGTTAAATAACTATTTCCCTTAAATCCTTATTTCTGACTTCCTCTCTCTTATTGTGATCCATGGTTGCTGTTAAATAACTATTTCCCTTAAATCCTTATTTCTGACTTCCTCTCTCTTATTGTGATCCATGGTTGCTGTTACAATAACTATTTCCCTTAAATCCTTATTTCTGACTTCCTCTCTCTTATTGTGATCCATGGTTGCTGTTACAATAACTATTTCCCTTAAATCCTTATTTCTGACTTCCTCTCTCTTATTGTGATCCATGGTTGCTGTTAAATAACTATTTCCCTTAAATCCTTATTTCTGACTTCCTCTCTCTTATTGTGATCCATGGTTGCTGTTAAATAACTATTTCCCTTAAATCCTTATTTCTGACTTCCTCTCTCTTATTGTGATCCATGTTTGCTGTTAAATAACTATTTCCCTTAAATCCTTATTTCTGACTTCCTCTCTCTTATTGTGATCCATGGTTGCTGTTAAATAACTATTTCCCTTAAATCCTTATTTCTGACTTCCTCTCTCTTATTGTGATCCATGGTTGCTGTTACAATAACTATTTCCCTTAAATCCTTATTTCTGACTTCCTCTCTCTTATTGTGATCCATGGTTGCTGTTATAATAACTATTTCCCTTAAATCCTTATTTCTGACTTCCTCTCTCTTATTGTGATCCATGGTTGCTGTTAAATAACTATTTCCCTTAAATCCTTATTTCTGACTTCCTCTCTCTTATTGTCACATTCAATTTTTTTTCCTTAGGAATGTCATCTTTCTGGTATAGATTACTCATTCTCTGTTGGCTGTTGATGTCTATGAATTTATAAACTATCACTTTACGGCATTATCCCATATCTGCTATCTCCTGGCGGTGGGAAAGGGGGGTGGGGGGGTGTGGAGGTGAAGACTTATAGGATTTTAGAGTAAAGGCCGTTTGTCCAGGGCAGTCGTCATGAGATGTTCAAGTTTGAGTTTTTATTTCGATCACGAGAAAAAAAAGGGAAAGTTTGACCCTGCCATGATTGGAACCAGCGTTCTCCTGGTTGGAGCTCGACAGATTCGGTCTCCCGTTCACCTTCTTTGAAATAAATCTGTTAATCCACGACAATCATTCTTCATTATTGTTAGATCTGACATCACAACACTGCAGTTGATGAAATGACAGTCATTTTTCATTATTGTTAGACTTGACATCACATCACTCCAGTTGATGAAATGACAGTCATTTTTCATTATTGTTAGACTTGACATCACATCACTCCAGTTGATGAAATGACAGTCATTTTTCATTATTGTTAGACTTGACATCACATCACTCCAGTTGATGAAATGACAGTCATTTTTCATTATTGTTAGACTTGACATCACATCACTCCAGTTGATTAAATGACAGTCATTTTTCATTATTGTTAGACTTGACATCACATCACTCCAGTTGATGAAATGACAGTCATTCTTAATCACATCACTCCAGTTGATGAAATGACAGTCATTTTTCATTATTGTTAGACTTAACATCACATCACTCTAGTTGATGAAATGACAGTCATTCTTCATTATTGTTAGACCTGACATCACAGCACTACAGTCGATGAAATGACAGTCATTCTTCATTATTGTTAGACCTGACATCACAGCACTCCAGTCGATGAAATGACAGTAATTCTTCATTATTGTTAGACCTGACATCACATCACTCCAGTTGATGAAATGACAGTCATTCTTCATTATTCTTAGACTTGATACCACATCACTCCAGTTGATGAAATGACAGTCATTCTTCATTATTGTTAGACCTGACATCACATCACTCCAGTTGATGAAATGACAGTCATTCTTCATTATTGTTAGACCAGACATCACATCACTCCAGATGATGAAATGACAGTCATTCTTCATTATTGTTAGACCTGACATCACATCACTCCAGTTGATGAAATGACAGCCATTCTTCATTATTGTTAGACCTGACATCACAGCACTCCAGTTGATGAAATGACAGTCATTCTTCATTGCTGATAGACCTGACATCACAGCACTCCAGTTGATGAAATGACAGTCATTCTTCATTGTTGATAGACCTGACATCACATCACTCCAGTTGATGAAATGACAGTCATTCTTCATTGTTGATAGACCTGACATCACATCACTCCAGTTGATGAAATGACAGTCATTCTTCATTGTTGATATACCTGACATTACAGCACTCCAGTTGATGAAATGACAGTCCTTCTTCATTGTTGTTAGATTTGACATTACAGCACTCCAGTTGATAAAATGACAGTCATTCTTCATTATTGTTAGACCTGACATCGCAACACTCCTGTTGATGAAATGACAGTCATTCTTCATTATTGTTAGACCTGACATCACAGCACTCCTGTTGATGAAATGACAGTCATTCTTCATTAATGTTAGACTTGACATTACAGCACTCCAGTTGATGAAATGACAGTCATTGTTCATTATTGTTAGACTTGACATTACAGCACTCCAGTTGATGAAATGACAGTCATTGTTCATTATTGTTAGACCTGACATCACAGCACTCCAGTTGATGAAATGACAGTCATTCTTCATTATTGTTAGACTTGACATTACATCACTCCAGTTGATGAAATGACAGTCATTCGTTATTATTGTTAGACCTGACATCACAGCACTCCAGTTGATGAAATGACAGTCATTCTTCATTATTGTTAGACTTGACATTACATCACTCGAGTTGATGAAATGACAGTCATTCGTTATTATTGTTAGACTTGACATCACAAAACTCCAGTTGATATGATGAAAGTCATTCTTCATTATTGTTAGACCTGACATCACAACACTCCAGTTGATGGAATGACAGTCATTCTTTATTATTGTTAGACCTGACATCACAGCACTCCAGTTGATGAAATGACAGTCATTCTTTATTATTGTTAGACCTGACATCACAGCACTCCATTCGATGAATGAAAGTCATTGTTCATTATTGTTAGACTTGACATCACATCACTCCAGTTGATGAAATGACAGTCATTCTTTATTATTGTTAGACTTGACATCACATCACTCCAGTTCATTAAATGACAGTCATTCTTCATTATTGTTAGACCTGACATCACATCACTCCAGTTGACGAAATGACAGCCATTCTTCATTATTGTTAGACCTGACATCACAGCACTCCAGTTGATGAAATGACAGTCATTCTTCATTGTTGATAGACTTGACATCACAGCACTCCAGTTGATGAAATGACAGTCATTTTTCATTATAGTTAGACTTGACATAGCATCACTCCAGTTGATGAAATGACAGTCATTCTTCATTATTGTTGGACTTGACATTACAGCACTCCAGTTGATGAAATGACAGTCATTCTTCATTATTGTAAACTTGACATTTCAGCACTCCAGTTGATGAAATGACAGTCATTTTTCATTATTGTTAGACTTGACATTACAGCACTCCAGTTGATGAAATGACAATCATTCTTCATTATTGTTAGACTTGACATTACAACACTCCAGTTGATGAAATGACAGTGATTCTACATTATTGTTAGACTTGACATTACAGAACTCCAGTTGATAAAATGACAGTCATTCTACATTATTGTTAGACCTGACATCACAGCACTCCAGTTGATGAAATGACAGTCATTCTTCATTATTGATAGACCTGACATTCCAGCACTCCAGTTGATGAAATGACAGTCATTCTTCATTGTTGTTAGACTTGACGTTACATCACTCCAGTTAATGAAATGACAGTCATTCTTCATTGTTGTTAGACTTGACATTACATCACTCCAGTTGATGAAATGACAGTCATTGTTCATTATTGTTAGACTTGACATTACAGCACTCCAGTTGATGAAATGACAGTCATTCTTCATTATTGTTAGACTTGACATTACAGCACTCCAGTTGATGAAATGACAGTCCTTCTTCATTATTGTTAGACTTGACATCACAGCACTCCAGATGATGAAATGATAGTCATTCTTCATTGTTGATAGACCTGACATCACAGCACTCCAGTTGATGAAATGACAGTCATTCGTTATTATTGTTAGACCTGACATCACAGCACTCCTGTTGATGAAATAACAGTCATTCTTCATTATTGTTAGACCTGACATCACAGCACTCCAGTTGATGAAATGACAGTCATTCTTCATTATTGTTAGACCTGACATCACAGCACTCCAGTTGATGAAATAACAGTCATTCTTCATTATTGTTAGACTTGACATCACTGCACTCCAGTTGATGAAATGACAGTCATTTTTCATTATTGTTAGACTTGACATTACAGCACTCCAGTTGATGAAATGACAGTCATTGTTCATTATTGTTAGACCTGACATCACAGCACTCCAGTTGATGAAATAACAGTCATTCTTCATTATTGTTAGACCTGACATCACATCACTCCAGTTGATGAAATGACAGTCATTCTTCATTATTGTTAGACCTGACATCACATCACTCCAGATGATGAAATGACAGTCATTCTTCATTATTGTTAGACCTGACATCACAGCACTCCAGTTGATGAAATGACAGCCATTCTTCATTATTGTTAGACCTGACATCACAGCACTCCAGTTGATGAAATGACAGTCATTCTTCATTGTTGATAGACCTGACATCACAGCACTCCAGTTGATGAAATGACAGTCATTCTTCATTGTTGATAGACCTGACATCACATCACTCCAGTTGATGAAATGACAGTCATTCTTCATTGTTGATAGACCTGACATCACATCACTCCAGTTGATGAAATGACAGTCATTCTTCATTGTTGATATACCTGACATTACAGCACTCCAGTTGATGAAATGACAGTCCTTCTTCATTGTTGTTAGATTTGACATTACAGCACTCCAGTTGATAAAATGACAGTCATTCTTCATTATTGTTAGACCTGACATCGCAACACTCCTGTTGATGAAATGACAGTCATTCTTCATTATTGTTAGACCTGACATCACAGCACTCCTGTTGATGAAATGACAGTCATTCTTCATTATTGTTAGACTTGACATTACAGCACTCCAGTTGATGAAATGACAGTCATTGTTCATTATTGTTAGACTTGACATTACAGCACTCCATTTGATGAAATGACAGTCATTGTTCATTATTGTTAGACCTGACATCACAGCACTCCAGTTGATGAAATGACAGTCATTCTTCATTATTGTTAGACTTGACATTACATCACTCCAGTTGATGAAATGACAGTCATTCTTTATTATTGTTAGACCTGACATCACAGCACTCCAGTTGATGAAATGACAGTCATTCTTCATTATTGTTAGACCTGACATCACAGCACTCGAGTTGATGAAATGACAGTCATTCGTTATTATTGTTAGACTTGACATCACAAACTCCAGTTGATATGATGACAGTCATTCTTCATTATTGTTAGACCTGACATCACAACACTCCAGTTGATGGAATGACAGTCATTCTTTATTATTGTTAGACCTGACATCACAGCACTCCAGTTGATGAAATGACAGTCATTCTTTATTATTGTTAGACCTGACATCACAGCACTCCATTCGATGAATGAAAGTCATTGTTCATTATTGTTAGACTTGACATCACATCACTCCAGTTGATGAAATGACAGTCATTCTTTATTATTGTTAGACTTGACATCACATCACTCCAGTTCATTAAATGACAGACATTCTTCATTATTGTTAGACCTGACATCACATCACTCCAGTTGACGAAATGACAGCCATTCTTCATTATTGTTAGACCTGACATCACAGCACTCCAGTTGATGAAATGACAGTCATTCTTCATTGTTGATAGACTTGACATAGCATCACTCCAGTTGATGAAATGACAGTCATTCTTCATTATTGTTAGACTTGACATTACAGCACTCCAGTTGATGAAATGACAGTCATTCTTCATTATTGTTAGACTTGACATTACATCACTCCAGTTGATGAAATGACAGTCATTCTTTATTATTGTTAGACCTAACATCACAGCACTCCAGTTGATGAAATGACAGTCATTGTTCATTATTGTTAGACCTGACATCACAGCACTCCAGTTGATGAAATGACAGTCATTCTTCATTATTGTTAGACTTGACATTACATCACTCCAGTTGATGAAATGACAGTCATTCGTTATTATTGTTAGACCTGACATCACAGCACTCCAGTTGATGAAATGACAGTCATTCTTCATTATTGTTAGACTTGACATTACATCACTCGAGTTGATGAAATGACAGTCATTCGTTATTATTGTTAGACTTGACATCACAAAACTCCAGTTGATATGATGACAGTCATTCTACATTATTGTTAGACCTGACATCACAGCACTCCAGTTGATGAAATGACAGTCATTCTTCATTATTGATAGACCTGACATTACAGCACTCCAGTTGATGAAATGACAGTCATTCTTCATTGTTGTTAGACTTGACATTACATCACTCCAGTTAATGAAATGACAGTCATTCTTCATTGTTGTTAGACTTGACATTACATCACTCCAGTTGATGAAATGACAGTCATTGTTCATTATTGTTAGACTTGACATTACAGCACTCCAGTTGATGAAATGACAGTCATTCTTCATTATTGTTAGACTTGACATTACAGCACTCCAGTTGATGAAATGACAGTCCTTCTTCATTATTGTTAGACTTGACATCACAGCACTCCAGATGATGAAATGATAGTCATTCTTCATTGTTGATAGACCTGACATCACAGCACTCCAGTTGATGAAATGACAGTAATTCTTCATTATTGTTAGACCTGACATCACAGCACTCCTGTTGATGAAATAACAGTCATTCTTCATATTGTTAGACCTGACATCACAGCACTCCAGTTGATGAAATGACAGTCATTCTTCATTATTGTTAGACCTGACATCACAGCACTCCAGTTGATGAAATAACAGTCATTCTTCATTATTGTTAGACTTGACATCACTGCACTCCAGTTGATGAAATGACAGTCACTTTTCATTATTGTTAGACTTGACATTACAGCACTCCAGTTGATGAAATGACAGTCATTGTTCATTATTGTTAGACCTGACATCACAGCACTCCAGTTGATGAAATAACAGTCATTCTTCATTATTGTTAGACCTGACATCACATCACTCCAGTTGATGAAATGACAGTCATTCTTCATTATTGTTAGACCTGACATCACATCACTCCAGATGATGAAATGACAGTCATTCTTCATTATTGTTAGACCTGACATCACATCACTCCAGTTGATGAAATGACAGCCATTCTTCATTATTGTTAGACCTGACATCACAGCACTCCAGTTGATGAAATGACAGTCATTCTTCATTGTTGATAGACCTGACATCACAGCACTCCAGTTGATGAATGACAGTCATTCTTCATTGTTGATAGACCTGACATCACATGACTCCAGTTGATGAAATGACAGTAATTCTTCATTGTTGATAGACCTGACATCACATCACTCCAGTTGATGAAATGACAGTCCTTCTTCATTGTTGTTAGATTTGACATTACAGCACTCCAGTTGATAAAATGACAGTCATTCTTCATTATTGTTAGACCTGACATCGCAACACTCCTGTTGATGAAATGACAGTCATTCTTCATTATTGTTAGACCTGACATCACAGCACTCCTGTTGATGAAATGACAGTCATTCTTCATTATTGTTAGACTTGACATTACAGCACTCCAGTTGATGAAATGACAGTCATTGTTCATTATTGTTAGACTTGACATTACAGCACTCCAGTTGATGAAATGACAGTCATTGTTCATTATTGTTAGACCTGACATCACAGCACTCCAGTTGATGAAATGACAGTCATTCTTCATTATTGTTAGACTTGACATTACATCACTCGAGTTGATGAAATGACAGTCATTCGTTATTATTGTTAGACTTGACATCACAAAACTCCAGTTGATATGATGACAGTCATTCTTCATTATTGTTAGACTTGACATCACATCACTCCAGTTCATTAAATGACAGTCATTCTTCATTATTGTTAGACCTGACATCACATCACTCCAGTTGACGAAATGACAGCCATTCTTCATTATTGTTAGACCTGACATCACAGCACTCCAGTTGATGAAATGACAGTCATTCTTCATTGTTGATAGACTTGACATAGCATCACTCCAGTTGATGAAATGACAGTCATTCTTCATTATTGTTAGACTTGACATTACAGCACTCCAGTTGATGAAATGACAGTCATTCTTCATTATTGTAAACTTGACATTTCAGCACTCCAGTTGATGAAATGACAGTCATTTTTCATTATTGTTAGACTTGACATTACAGCACTCCAGTTGATGAAATGACAATCATTCTTCATTATTGTTAGACTTGACATTACAACACTCTAGTTGATGAAATGACAGTCATTCTACATTATTGTTAGAACTGACATCACAGCACTCCAGTTGATGAAATGACAGTCATTCTTCATTATTGATAGACCTGACATTACAGCACTCCAGTTGATGAAATGACAGTCATTCTTCATTGTTGTTAGACTTGACATTACATCACTCCAGTTAATGAAATGACAGTCATTCTTCATTGTTGTTAGACTTGACATTACATCACTCCAGTTGATGAAATGACAGTCATTGTTCATTATTGTTAGACTTGACATTACAGCACTCCAGTTGATGAAATGACAGTCATTCTTCATTATTGTTAGACTTGACATTACAGCACTCCAGTTGATGAAATGACAGTCCTTCTTCATTATTGTTAGACTTGACATCACAGCACTCCAGATGATGAAATGATAGTCATTCTTCATTGTTGATAGACCTGACATCACAGCACTCCAGTTGATGAAATGACAGTAATTCTTCATTATTGTTAGACCTGACATCACAGCACTCCTGTTGATGAAATAACAGTCATTCTTCATTATTGTTAGACCTGACATCACATCACTCCAGTTGATGAAATGACAGTCATTCTTCATTGTTGATATACCTGACATTACAGCACTCCAGTTGATGAAATGACAGTCCTTCTTCATTGTTGTTAGATTTGACATTACAGCACTTCAGTTGATAAAATGACAGTCATTCTTCATTATTGTTAGACCTGACATCGCAACACTCCTGTTGATGAAATGACAGTCATTCTTCATTATTGTTAGACCTGACATCACAGCACTCCTGTTGATGAAATGACAGTCATTCTTCATTATTGTTAGACTTGACATTACAGCACTCCAGTTGATGAAATGACAGTCATTGTTCATTATTGTTAGACTTGACATTACAGCACTCCAGTTGATGAAATGACAGTCATTGTTCATTATTGTTAGACCTGACATTACATCACTCCAGTTGATGAAATGACAGTCATTCTTTATTATTGTTAGACCTGACATCACAGCACTCCAGTTGATGAAATGACAGTCATTCTTCATTATTGTTAGACTTGACATTACATCACTCGAGTTGATGAAATGACAGTCATTCGTTATTATTGTTAGACTTGACATCACAAAACTCCAGTTGATATGATGACAGTCATTTTTCATTATTGTTAGACCTGACATCACAACACTCCAGTTGATGGAATGACAGTCATTCTTTATTATTGTTAGACCTGACATCACAGCACTCCAGTTGATGAAATGACAGTCATTCTTTATTATTGTTAGACCTGACATCACAGCACTCCATTCGATGAATGAAAGTCATTGTTCATTATTGTTAGACTTGACATCACATCACTCCAGTTGATGAAATGACAGTCATTCTTTATTATTGTTAGACTTGACATCACATCACTCCAGTTCATTAAATGACAGTCATTCTTCATTATTGTTAGACCTGACATCACATCACTCCAGTTGACGAAATGACAGCCATTCTTCATTATTGTTAGACCTGACATCACAGCACTCCAGTTGATGAAATGACAGTCATTCTTTATTATTGTTAGACCTGACATCACAGCACTCCATTCGATGAATGAAAGTCATTGTTCATTATTGTTAGACTTGACATCACATCACTCCAGTTGATGAAATGACAGTCATTCTTTATTATTGTTAGACTTGACATCACATCACTCCAGTTCATTAAATGACAGTCATTCTTCATTATTGTTAGACCTGACATCACATCACTCCAGTTGACGAAATGACAGCCATTCTTCATTATTGTTAGACCTGACATCACAGCACTCCAGTTGATGAAATGACAGTCATTCTTCATTGTTGATAGACTTGACATAGCATCACTCCAGTTGATGAAATGACAGTCATTCTTCATTATTGTTAGACTTGACATTACAGCACTCCAGTTGATGAAATGACAGTCATTCTTCATTATTGTAAACTTGACATTTCAACACTCCAGTTGATTAAATGACAGTCATTTTTCATTATTGTTAGACTTGACATTACAGCACTCCAGTTGATGAAATGACAATCATTCTTCATTATTGTTAGACTTGACATTACAACACTCCAGTTGATGAAATGACAGTCATTCTACATTATTGTTAGACTTCACATTACAGAACTCCAGTTGATAAATGACAGTCATTCTACATTATTGTTAGACCTGACATCACAGCACTCCAGTTGATGAAATGACAGTCATTCTTCATTATTGATAGACCTGACATTACAGCACTCCAGTTGATGAAATGACAGTCATTCTTCATTGTTGTTAGACTTGACATTACATCACTCCAGTTAATGAAATGACAGTCATTCTTCATTGTTGTTAGACTTGACATTACATCACTCCAGTTGATGAAATGACAGTCATTGTTCATTATTGTTAGACTTGACATTACAGCACTCCAGTTGATGAAATGACAGTCATTCTTCATTATTGTTAGACTTGACATTACAGCACTCCAGTTGATGAAATGACAGTCATTCTTCATTATTGTTAGACTTGACATTACAGCACTCCAGTTGATGAAATGACAGTCCTTCTTCATTATTGTTAGACTTGACATCACAGCACTCCAGATGATGAAATGATAGTCATTCTTCATTGTTGATAGACCTGACATCACAGCACTCCAGTTGATGAAATGACAGTAATTCTTCATTATTGTTAGACCTGACATCACAGCACTCCTGTTGATGAAATAACAGTCATTCTTCATTATTGTTAGACCTGACATCACAGCACTCCAGTTGATGAAATGACAGTCATTCTTCATTATTGTTAGACCTGACATCACAGCACTCCAGTTGATGAAATAACAGTCATTCTTCATTATTGTAGACTTGACATCACTGCACTCCAGTTGATGAAATGACAGTCATTTTTCATTATTGTTAGACTTGACATTACAGCACTCCAGTTGATGAAATGACAGTCATTGTTCATTATTGTTAGACCTGAACATCACAGCACTCAGTTGATGAAATAACAGTCATTCTTCATTATGTTAGACCTGACATCACATCACTCCAGTTGATGAAATGACAGTCATTCTTCATTATTGTTAGACCTGACATCACATCACTCCAGTGAATGAAATGACAGTCATTCTTCATTATTGTTAGACCTGACATCACATCACTCCAGTTGATGAATGACAGCCATTCTTCATTATTGTTAGACCTGACATCAACAGCACTCCAGTTGATGAAATGACAGTCTTCTTCATTGTTGATAGACCTGACATCACAGCACTCCAGTTGATGAAATGACAGTCATTCTTCATTGTTGATAGACCTGAATCACATCACTCCAGTTGATGAAATGACAGTCCTTCTTCATTGTTGTTAGATTTTGACATTACAGCACTCCAGTTGATAAAATGACAGTCATTCTTCATTATTGTTAGACCTGACATCGCAACACTCCTGTTGATGAAATGACAGTCATTGTTCATTATTGTTAGACCTGACATCACAGCACTCCTTTTGATGAATGACAGTCATTCTTCATTATTGTTAGATTGACATTACAGCACTCCAGTTGATGAAATGACAGTCATTGTTCATTATTGTTAGACTTGACATTACAGCACTCCAGTTGATGAAATGACAGTCATTGTACATTAGTTAGACTGACATCACAGCACTCCAGTTGATGAAATGACAGTCATTCTTCATTATTGTTAGACTTGACATTACATCACTCCAGTTGATGAAATGACAGTCATTCTTATTATTGTTAGACTGACATCACAGCACTCCAGTTGATGAATGACAGTCATTCTTCATTATTGTTAGACTGACATTACATCACTCGAGTTGATGAATGACAGTCATTCGTTATTATTGTTAGACTTGACATCACAAACTCCAGTTGATATGATGACAGTCATTCTTCATTATTGTTAGACCTGACATCACAACACTCCAGTTGATGGAATGACAGTCATTCTTTATTATTGTTAGACCTGACATCACAGCACTCCAGTTGATGAATGACAGTCATTCTTTATTATTGTTAGACCTGACATCACAGCACTCCATTCGATGAATGAAAGTCATTGTTCATTATTGTTAGACTGACATCACATCACTCCAGTTGATGAAATGACAGTCATTCTTTATTATGTTAGACTTGACATCACATCACTCCAGTTCATTAAATGACAGTCATTCTTCATTATTGTTAGACCTGACATCACATCACTCCAGTTGACGAAATGACAGCCATTCTTCATTATTGTTAGACTGACATCACAGCACTCCAGTTGATGAAATGACAGTCATTCTTCATTGTTGATAGCTTGACATAGCATCACTCCAGTTGATGAAATGACAGTCATTCTCATTATTGTTAGACTTGACATTACAGCACCCAGTTGATGAAATGACAGTCATTCTTCATTATTGTAAACTTGACATTTCAGCACTCCAGTTGATGAAATGACAGTCATTCTTCATTATTGTTAGACTTGACATTACAGCACTCCAGTTGATGAAATGACAGTCATTCTTCATTATTGTTAGACTTGACATTACAGCACTCCAGTTGATGAAATGACAGTCCTTTCTTCATTATTGTTAGACTTGACATCACAGCACCCAGAGATGAAATGATAGTCATTCTTCATTGTTGATTAGACCTGACATCACAGCACTCCAGTTGATGAAATGACAGTAATTCTTCATTATTGTTAGACCTGACATCACAGCACTCCTGTTGATGAAATAACAGTCATTCTCATTATTGTTAGACCTGACATCACAGCACTCCAGTTGATGAAATGACAGTCATTCGTCATTGTTGTTAGACCTGACATCACAGCACCAGTTGATGAAATAACAGTCATTCTTCATTATTGTTAGACTTGACATCACTGCACTCCAGTTGATGAATGACAGTCATTTTTCATTATTGTTAGACTTGACATTACAGCACTCCAGTTGATGAATGACAGTCATTGTTCATTATTGTAGACCTGACATCACAGCACTCCAGTTGATGAATAACAGTCATTCTTCATTATTGTTAGACCTGACATCACATCACTCCAGTTGATGAAATGACAGTCATTCTTCATTATTGTTAGACTGACATCACATCACTCCAGATGATGAAATGACAGTCATTCTTCATTATTGTTAGACCTGACATCACATCACTCCAGTTGATGAAATGACAGCCATTCTTCATTATGTTAGACCGACATCACAGCACTCCAGTTGATGAAATGACAGTCATTCTTCATTGTTGATAGACCTGACATCACAGCACTCCAGTTGATGAAATGACAGTCATTCTTCATTGTTGATAGACCTGACATCACATCACTCCAGTTGATGAAATGACAGTCCTTCTTCATTGTTGTTAGATTTGACATTACAGCACTCCAGTTGATAAAATGACAGTCGTTTTCATTATTGTTAGACCTGACATCGCACACTCCTGTGATGAAATGACAGTCATTGTTCATTATTGTTAGACCTGACATCACAGCACTCCTTTTGATGAAATGACAGTCATTCTTCATTATTGTTAGACTTGACATTACAGCACTCCAGTTGATGAAATGACCAGTCATTGTCATTATTGTTAGACTTGACATTACAGCACTCCAGTTGATGAAATGACAGTCATTGTACATTATTGTTAGACCTGACATCACAGCACTCCAGTTGATGAAATGACAGTCATTCTTCATTATTGTTAGACTTGACATTACATCAACTCCAGTTGATGAAATGACAGTC